>CM060954.1:47719289-48212694 GCA_030765055.1 Mantis religiosa
GCAGTAATAGAAGCAGAGGGTTTACACACCCGATACTAAGTTAATTTCTATTTGTATTTTATTTTACATATAGGAATAAAACACTTATTTCAGTTAGCATAAAAACAGAGTAGAGCTTTCTTCTTGTTCCATTTATACCCCGCCTTTAACTCCAATGGTCATATTGGCGGCTGTTCTCCTTTGTAGACACGTGGAAGGTGTCAACTCATAAACGGTAGGGTTTTTTTTTTTTTTAAACATTACATCACGCACACATTAACATTCTCATCCATACTTCCAGACTCTGGGGAAGATGAGGAATTATCTTGGTCGGAGAAAAATCCCCACCCCCACCGCCGGGAATCGAACCCGGGACCGCTAGGACGGCAGGCAGGTGCTCTACCGACTGAGTTACGGGGCCTGCCAGTGTTTCAGTTTTATGTGCGAGTATAAATGACATATAATCAAGAAAACCTCAGCAATTGTAAGTTATATTACAATGTACGTAATACACATTTTGTATTTCTAAAATAAAACTAAAAACTAAAAATGAACTTAGGAATTCGAACCTTTGTAGGTCTAGCTACTACATACTTATATACAAATATAACAATTTGTAACTTAAAACTTCACTTATCATATAAGAAATGACACTTTTCTTCTAAATTGTTCGGGATTTCTTCCACATCGTCAACCGCAACCAACAAACAATGAAATCGCGGTCCCGAACAATTTATAAGAAAATTTTCATCATTTCTTGTAAGATAAGTGAAATTTTATGTTACAAATTGTTATATGTATATATATATATATATATATATATTTGTTTGCTTCACTGTTAATAGCGTCATATTTTACGTATCCTACATAGTTATCTATAAGCCGCTCGGCTATCAGTACACGTTTAGTAACTGAGACTCAGTTTTTCGTGTGCGAAAAAAGGAAGAATTCCCTATGTGAATATACACGAAACATATGAAGTAATACATAATGTGTGAATTTTCTAATCATTATTATAATTATGAGAGGATCCGGTAGGACTAAGCTAAAGAGATGCGCTCCGTGACAATTGCAAATTGGCCGTGGACACGATGTGGGCTTAGAAAAATATACGCTTCAGAGTGTCTCTCTCTCTCACTCTCTCTCTCTCTCCCTCTCTTGTCAAGCGTGTATATAGTACTGGAACACCAGCACATTTGGCTATAATGGTAAACGTACATCGCAGGTCCCACAGGACTGGAACAGAGCACCGAATGCAGACTATTCGATAAAGTGATTTGTAGGAAGGAGGAACGAGAGGAAAGACCCAAGGAGGGACCAGATCCAGATGAACGACGGGCGTTTTCAGTACGAAGGCATCGACGTCGCTATCCCCAGCCCTACTGGCCTCCACCTCTAGGGTAATCCGACCAGCGTAATCTCGGAAGGCACCAGGTAAGGTATCCAACGCCACACGCCACACGCAGCCGTTCCTGTAGGCCTTCACTCAACCGGAATGAAGTATGAGAAGTGGTTGATGGGTAGAGGGATGACAATAAATTCGTTGTATGCGGAAAGAACCCCAAAATTCGCTAAGTGACAAGGTTGCGCGGTTGACACAGGTCGATCCTAATACCCCCAGAATGCGTGTCACTCGTGATGCGTCTGCCCTGCCTCGCTCGATAAATTTTTCTATAATTTCATCATCAAATTCAGGAATATCAGGGTGAATTGGCAGCATGACACGTGCATTATTTGTGTATCAGATTTTGTACTTCTGAAATATGCCACTCTCAGAATGGAAAGGTTATTTCTACAGAAGCACTGCACAATTTCAAAATACTTATTTTCAGAAGATCATAGTCCAGACGCTTCCCCCTGTATTTTCGCCTTGAAAAATATAGGTTCCTTTTCATTTCGTATGAAATATATGGGACTGCCTTTTCCTGATAATATTATATTTGATGCGTATAATTTGGGTGGTGAGACCCCTTAATTCCCTTTTAAAAAACCTTTGCCGTAATCAGTAATCTACATTTAAGCGATGGTAAAACCTCCTATTAAGTTCTCAAACCACTTGTTTCCCTATTTCTTGAATAACTTTGTACAACCCTGCTGTCGCTTCTTCTACGTTTATTTTTTCAAGTGCACGAGATGCTCCGACCGTTGCGCGTCATTCTCTTTGTTTTTCCTCGAGCGTATTATGTATCATTATAGACATAACCTCAACTTCTTTATGAGCCTCTCCGGCGATGACTGGCTATGATGCATGGATTTTTGTGAATGAAATCCTGGCTGGCGGTGATTATTATGAACCTCTTGTCGTCATCAAGAAGGGTGAAGTGACTTGATGGTCTCACGTACGGACACATGTGGAGACCATATGCTGTTTGTTGGCTCTACTGTGTGTGGGAGAATGCAGACAGTGCATCGTCTAGGCAACCTCGACTTATTGCTTCTTTTTATTGTGAGTCTTTCTTAAATGATAACTCACTTTGGCTCTGCTCTCTATAATTGTACCGTACTCCCTTTTTTGGAATCATTAAACATTATGGCTCCTATACCTTTATTTTAATATGCTGCAATAGTACATGTTAATATACTTTGAAGTTAAACTTTTTATGCCCAAACTGACGTCATGCACGTTTACTGTTGAGTATATTTAGTTCTACATATTTAGACAGCAAACTCACTATAAAGTGCGATCCAAATAAACCTGAACCACTTCAATAAGCCATAACATTTGAAGCAATAATAGGACACATATGCAACTTTGGGAGAACATAACATGCATTTGAGAGATTACATTACACTATTTATATCTCAGAGAAAATGTTGGAAGTGTCCTCCACCAGCATCTATGGATCATTGGTCCCATTTTTTTTATAAGACTGTAGACACTGAAGTTTATATGGATATCTTCAAGCCATTTGTGAAGCAGAAGGATAATATCCAATTGACAGAAGGTTATTTCTAGCAAGATGGAGCAAAGTTCCGTAGATATAATAACACCATGGAACTTGTAACCAGTTTCTTTGATAATCGAATAATCTCAAGAGGTTTGTGCCCCTTCCCCTCCCCCGGATCCCCTGACCAAAACTCTCTGGAATTTTTCTTGGGGGGGCATACAAATACAGCGTGTACAAGAATAGACCACGGGCAATCGATGTTCTCAAGGAATCCATTCGAACCGAAATAAATAACTTCAGAGTATATGGTGAGACGAGTGCAAACATGTATAGATGCTGCTGGAGGACACTTCAAACATTTTCTCTAAGTAATATCCCAATTGTGTATTATACTTTCCCAAAGTTGCTCATATGTCCCATTATAGATCATCATCATCATGATATAAGCCTTGTGGCCCGTTCCGACTTCAAGGAAATTGATCGGACCATCTCATTCGTGGCCTGCCAACATTTCTTCTACCTACAGGTTTATACTTGTATACAATTTGTGGTGTACGGTCTTCGGTCATTCCCTGCACGTGATCTTGCCATTTTTGCTTGTATGCAATGATTGTTTCATTTAGACTCTGAATTTCCAATTCTCTTCTAATATCCTCGTTTCTTTTCTTGTCTATGAGTCTATAACCTGCCACCTGTTTCAGAAATTTCATCTCAGCAGCCTGCACTTTCTTCTGTTGTGAGATAGTCAAGACCCAGTTTTCACACCCATAAAGCAGGGTTGGGATCGCCATTATTTTATACAGTTTTAACAAAGTTTGACGATTACAATTTTTAAAGTTCTTTTTATTGTGACACATATTGTTTGGAATTTGTTTATTTTGTTTTGTGTATCTCTATTACTGGTATATGACACAATATAGCCAAGATAATTAAAATAACTTTGTTGTTGGATGGGTTTATCATTTATGCAAATGTTTGCTCTCAAATGGTTCGTTTCTATAAAAGCCATTATTTTTGTTTTTTCATATGAAATTTGAAGATTACATTCCCTTGTAATATTATTTAATCAATGTATGGCTCTTTGTAAGTTATCTTCCGTCTCCGCAATTGAAATCTGATCATCAGCAAACAGCAATGTGTCAACATTTCTCCCCTTTATTTTAAAATGTTTTCTGAGCATAGTTTGCCATCGTACAACTGCGTCATTAATATATAGGTGACAATGGACACCACTGTCTTAGTCCTAAATTAATCTCTACTATGTTATATTTTTCTATGGATTTCTCCAATTTAAATTTTGTATTTATATGCATACTTTGTACTGTTCTTACAACTATAGAATGACAATTATTTACACCCTCTACTTCGCAACTGTAATAATTGTCTTACTCGTATGCTCTCATTTATCAAAGTTACGCACAACATGGATAAAATCATCAAACACTCCAAAAGTTGGAAGCGTAGTGGTCATTGTAGCTTTTGGAAGTTAAAGAGCCCCTATAACTGAAAGTTTATACTAGTAAGTTCTTCTAAACTTTATACTATAAACGTGTTATAATACAAATATGTAACATCCCAAATGTCACCCAGTTTCCTCTCGTGGTTTAAAAGTTATGGCCAATTTGGTTTATGTTTAGTTCTGTTACTGAAACAGGTCTATAGAGCCAAAGACTAAACTTTGAAGTGCTATGTTAACTCTTGGTTCACAGGTATCTTGCACAGGTATGGAACTCGCTTTTGACAAGGTATTGCAGGAAGCCTGATAAGAAAGTACAAAGTGTTTCATCAAAGTCACATCAAAGTTTATGCGCTCTAAAATACTGTCAGGAGTTTTTGTTTCTCTTCAGGCTTGTGTTCTAATTCTGAGCTATTAATGTTTTTTTGCCTCAGAGTATGCATTGTTTGTGTTTGTTATTAAAAAGTTAATTAAATTGTTAATTCCAGGATCAAAATATCAAAGAGTTTACCAGTTGCCGTATTAAAGTTAATTGTATTGAATAAAATTAGTAGTAGTTCATATTATATATATGGAATTAAATGAAAAAGTAGGAAAATCTCTGACATGCAACATTTACATGTATAATATTATTTGCATGGTTATTTTATACCCTCTACCGAAGTATTTATGATATGATATGATTTATTGAGTTCCACAAGAAATACAACTTGGGCTACCCCTGAGCAGGGCCCAGGCCCTTTTCCTAACACGGTGGTCCTTCAACACAATTACATACTTTGCACGTGATTGTAACTTTTAGAAGTCATTGCTGCTCATTTAATTTCTATGCTGCGCTAGATTTTTCATATTTGCCAAATTTTTGTCCCCCTCTCTAAATTATTACACTAATTTCTACTATATTACCTTTATCATTTTTTTTTTTTTTTTTTTTTTTTTGTAATTTACCTCCTCCAATGTTAAGTCATATCGGACGGTGAATGGAATGGGTGAAATGATACTCAAATGAGCCCGAAGTCCACAGAGCTTAGAGTTACTCGACATTCGTCTTTCAGGATAAGGGAAAGCCCCGGAAAAACCTTATCCAGGTAACTTACCCTAACCGAGATTCGAACTCAGGACCTCTCATGGCACCAACACGCTACCGAGGCGGGCATTCTCCTCATTCCCCTTCTTCTCCTCATCCTCCTCCTCATCCTCATCCTCACCCTCCTCCTCCTCCTCCTCCTCCTCCTCCTCCTCCTCCTCATCTTCCTTATCCTCCTCCTCATCCTCCTCCACATCCTCATCCTCCTCCTCCTCCTCCTCCTCCTCCTCCTCCTCACATCATCATCATCATTAGCCCGCCTCGGTAGCGGGGCGGTAGAGTGTCTGCCTCACGTTCAAGAGGTCCCGAGTTCGAATCTCGGTCAGGGTGAGTTACCTAGATAAGGTTTTCCGGGGTTTTCCCTTATCCTGAAAGACGAATGTCGGGTAACTCTAAGCTCTATGGACCCTGAGCTCATTTGAGCTTCATTTCACCCATTCCATTCACCATCCGATATGACTTAACGTTGGAGGACGTAAATTACAAAGAAAAAAATCATCATTATTATAGTTTCGACATATATTGATGTTGTTTATGCTTTAAACTAGTTAATATTTCATGGGATTGGTGCTTTATAATTTATAAGTTTGAAGCACTATTTACAACTTAGTAACAGGAATAACTATTGTAAATGATATTGAAAAAGCCCAACTCGTGTTCCATTATTTAAGGCAAGGCTACACTGAAATTTTCAAATTCTATAATAGTAAACCTAACATTATGGACATTTAGCCACATAATTAGAGTATCATTTTAAACTTGTATGCAAATTTTTATGTTGCTACACCAAAGAGTTCATTAATTATTAATTATTTTTTTTGTGAAAAATTGTAAAAATTAAAAATGTTTTACGCGTCAAAAAATTTGAGATTTTAAGTTGAATCTTTGTTTTTGGCTAGTAGTGAGCAATTTTAAAAGAACCACATTCTTATTTTTGGAGTACTCTTGTAGCATTTGTTCTGAAATATTTTCCACGTGTTAGCTCTCAAAATTTTGAAAATATTAACTTATTTTATTACTTAACACCATATAATTCTCAAAGCATAAGCATTAATAAAAAAAGGGAAATGTGAAGTTTCTTATTTACATATTATGGACCTATCCTGTAAGTTTCACCAAGTTAAATGAAAAACTTCGACGCGTGGGGCATTTTGTTTACTGAAAAGTGTTAGAAAAAAAGTTTCTCAGAAAATCAATTTTAAAGTCATGATTGTTACTTTTAACAATTGTTAAAGGTCTCTATAGATATTCACGTGATGGCCCAAAGTGTTGCAAATGATAAAACTAGCATGCCATTTATTACTACATACTCTAAGCTACCAAAACTGCCAAAAAAGAAAATTCCATGATAATCAACATTTTCGGCGAATTTTCAGTGTGGCCTTGCCTTAAAAAAAGTTCCTAATACAAAATAAAACCAAAGGTTTACTTTCAAACCATCCAATTTTTGACACAGCAAACAAATTAAAAGTTTGATCTTTAAAATAGAAGAGGTAAGTTTAGTTTTTGTACTAGCTAAAAGTGAGTGGGAGATGTTATGCGGTGGCAGTTCGCTACAAAATACATGTTACACGTTTGTTCTGAAGTGTTTAGGACTAATTCCTGTTTATTTATAGCAGTCGAAGACATTAACTCCATGAAGATATTACTCACGCTCGAAGATCTACTGAAGAACAAGCTTTTTATTGCGCTGTCTGTGCGTCAAACTGGAATGGAATGGAGAGCGGATCTTAAAGTGTGAGGAAACAACTTCATCTTCTGGAACTCTCGTGTTTATTGTTAGAACTTCACAGCGCACTTAAATGATACTTCGTTTCCTAGACACGCCCTCTATGTAAAACCAGGTTTAAAAACATTGTTACCCATTTAATATTACTGTGTCATAATGTGAATTAAGACCACTAAATTTTCTTGCAGTATGTCAAGGTTGGATGATATAAAGTTAAGTACTAAGTTTACTATTTATCAAACTTTTAGAATTTTTAGTTATGCTGTTCGTAGTTCTATTTTTTTCATATAGGAAGCCTCAAAATATTATTTCGTGTGAAATCCCCATATACAGTTTTTGGTTAGAGTACAAAACTTTCTCTACCTGTTGTATACTATATAGAGAAAACAAAAATACACACCTGAAGTACATATAAACGGATAATTGCAGTAATACTTGGAGTGTCTTACTAGTTTAAATAATATTAGGTTTTCAGATTATGCATGGTAGAGCATAAAGTGAACTGCATACAGCGCATCTAATAATTTTTGACCCATAAGAGCTTTCCATGGTGGCTCAAGGGTGCCCACTATAAGACATAAAGTAAAGGTGCAAATAATATTCCTTTCTCCGTTGTAATAACCAGCTGTACTTACCACATACTCCCCTGCAGTGTTGCCCGATCTACTTGTCGGCACTCCGTCGATCTTGGACACATTTGTTGCGACTCCAGATGACGAATCCTGCTGCGATGTACCTTGCAATAAATCCTCAAGAGATTCGATGTATTCTATGGCGTTGCGGAGGATTTCGACTTTGGGTAGCCGCTGATTCGGATTTGTGCAAGTTCTTCGTTTCAGCACCTCAAATGCCTCATTGACCTGTGGGACAAGATCAAATTCTACATGAAAACTATATTTATCAGAGAGAGAGAGAGAGAGAGAGAGAGAGAGAGAGAGAGAGAGAGAGAGAGAGAGAGAGAGAGAGAGAGAGAGAGAGAGAGAGACTGTTGAAAGAGATGACAGAGGTAGAGTAAGAAAGAGAAATTTGAATATAATAATCACCAGACATCTAATTCCATAGAGTCTGTTTAGTTAACTCATGTGCACGTCGGCCGCTGCCTTTGACGAACCCTTATAATCGTTTCACAACACAGACCCTCCTTCTCCCAGACCTTTCTGCAAGGTTGCCACCTTTCTGGATACGTCATGGGTATCGTACGAGGTTTCGTCTAAATAAATTATCTTATGTCCATTACTGCAAAACTTCCTTAGTTTTGACAAATACATATATCGCCAAGCTACAATTCTACTGGATTCCATAATAACTCTTATCTTATTCAAAGTGCGGTATTTGAAACCCAGCTCCTTTAGGAGACCGCGCAAAGTGCAGCGCCCATAAGGAAAATCACAAATTTCTTGCAAATGTGCAACCAATTCGTCTAAGGTGGGCGCTCTCCGTTTTGCATGGAATTTATAAATTTCTCGACGAATAAAATTGCATGTGAAATTATCTACTTTAGAGAAAAGTTTCCTTTTGTTTTCACACTTGATCAGCATCTTTGGTATTCCTTTCGTCACAATATTTCTTACTGTATTTCTGTGAATACCCAGAATTTATCATCAAATTTATTGCACGACTCCTTACCAAGATTATTTGTCAGCACATATTTATGTGTGTTCAAAACAAGCGCCTGACTTTGCTTAGAAACAGTTCCCGTTAAAATTTTGTTTTTGAGGTTTTTCCAGTAACATAACTCAGCCCAGCAACACTTTCCAATTTATTCACACTATTTTTCACTTTGATTATTTTCACTTGACTGAAAGTTATCTACTACTTCATTTGCATTTACCACTGCATTTCCTTCCCACGGTCTCCACATCGTGACACACAACGAATTTCTGCACGTAATGAAACAGATAAGCTGGAAGATGGAACTTTTGTAACAGACTCCACGTGGAGTAAACATGCGATTGTCATTTCAAGAAAATCAGGGTTGCTATTGGTCCTCAACGACAGTGTTCTATTTCTGAAGTGTGGAGATAGATTTATGATGGTCATTAGTGGGTGGTGGGGTGAGTTTCCTTTGAGCCCGAACTGCACACGCGTTGGCTGGACAGATTTTACTCGTGATACTACTGGCTGCTAATGCCGCACAGGTGGCGTTGGAGGACACCTTGATGTTTTGTGGTACTCGATTATAGTTGGTGTGCTAGATCAGTGACTGTCTTATGAGCGTCGTTCG
This sequence comes from Mantis religiosa, assembly GCA_030765055.1. Lineage (NCBI taxonomy): Eukaryota > Metazoa > Arthropoda > Insecta > Mantodea > Mantidae > Mantis > Mantis religiosa. The sequence goes on from CM060954.1 coordinate 47,728,653, forward strand.
GTAGCCTTTGCGGATGGGTTGACGCACTTAAATGGGATATGTGTTTAGTGTGTATCGGTTTTTAGACGACAGGTTTTGTCTTAATAGAAGCTACACAGAGAGCTCGCACAAACGTGTCCCCTGGAGAGGTCCAGCAGGAGACGAGTCCGGATTGAGCAGTCTGTATCGACGCCAAGGAGGAAAGCTCTTCAAAACGCACATTCAACGCCCAACACTACAACTCTGAAGAACATAATGGGTACATAAAAGCCATGGTATAAGAGGAACCACCGCGGTATTGGCCCTCTCACTCAGGAAACCACGATAGATGGGGATCACCGAGGTTATATAACCTTGAACTTCCCGATTTTGAGTCGCACACATTACCATGATATTCCCATCTCCTCACTCCCGGATCTAACATACAGTAACCTATGTATGGAATGTCCTCTGTTTGTACTCTACCTGTACACTGAATGCTTTTCGCCTACATATAGGTACTAGCGGAAAAAATGCAACCCACTTCTGTGAACTGTGTTCATTGACCATGGGCTTGTATGCGGATATTAATGCAACTGTTTGGACAAGTCATCTTGTCTGTTTCATTTGTGCTGATTTTGTTAACCTAAGTATTACTTCGCACTTAACTGTTCACTAAAATTAAGGAATCCTTGATCCAGTTGCATTTTTTTCCGCTAGTACATATTTGTGTATGTTGTGGCTACATGAACATTAGGTACACCAGCTACGAGATATATCTGGTATTACCATAAACTTAAATTGCCTGATGCAGTTATGTGTATGGTAACTTGAAATGTATATAACCTTAACCTCTGTACGTATACTTTACCCAAAACCCATGAAATACATTTCACCGTTAAGGTGGGAACACGAAAATACACTAACCGCAAACTACTTTTGGGATTATGATTCATTTGTACATGTGCCAAAAGATGCGTGTTTCAGGGGCATCTAATGGCAGTGATAATTCATACAGCTGACATTAAACATGCAATACAATCCCGAGTGACAGCTGAGAAAGCTAAATAAAAAGAAAGTGAGTCAGAAATAGAATTGGAGTCTGAATATCTAAAAGTGAGAAGAAATGAAATTACCCATAAAATGACGCTTCAAAGAATTCTTCCGAAAGTTCCATAAACAGTTTTTAGTGTTCGCGTGTGCGACTTCTTATTGGAGAATTGTACCACTTCAGGATTAAGAACTGAATTTCCTTCATTATCTCTAACAAATATTTTACTCCAAAGTGACATTAAAGCAGTGTTCTGCTTTGTGCACTACACAGTTTTCCTTTACTTTTCCACCTTCTTACTTTAGTTGAGAACATGGTTTCTTATAAATATAATCTGGTGTATAGGTATGAATATTTTCAAGATTTGTTCATAATCTTTATGTCACAAACCAGGTGATTTAGACACTAATGGTAAGTGAGTCAGCATGCATTGACACATGCTTCATAACAAAAACCTCAAGGGTAGAACATTTGTTGAAACGTAAGTAATATCGTTGACTGTTCCGAACATTACATATGAATAGGGCGTCTGTATTATTTATATACTATATACTGCACGTGGACTGTACTGTTATCGGTCGCGCATGTGAAAAATTGCTGTTGGGTATAGCCTAACTGCCAGAGGCAACAGAACAGTGGCGTTGTACTACACCTTGACCTTGCGTCTGCAAACACTTGCAAGGCAATGCTTCACTAGTCCGCTGAGTACTACATTACGTTGTTTTCAACGTTTGCACATTTAATGGCCACGCTGTACACATAATGTCATTTATACTCTGCGTCCTTCTAACTTATATCGCACGCCAGCGCACCTTTATTAGTTACATATTGGACCAGGTATATGCCACGGATCATACATATTTTATTACACATGCATAATTTTAGGAGTAAATCTAGTTTTTAAAAGTGTATAAATACAGAAAGTTATGAGAAACCGGAGATAAAAGAAACGAGTGGATCATAGTATACTGAGACTTTGTGGGCTCGTAGAATTAAAAGTCCAATTTGAAAAAATTCAAAATGTTCTTTATTTGCGTAGAAATACACTCACAGTAGCAGTATTACGTCACATACACAAACATAGTCAACCAAGTTCGATGACAACGACAAACAGCGTTCTGATTACACCAATCACAACACTCCTGTTACATCTACATTTTTATTACTTTATCTTTTTTTAATTATCTGATTTAGATTAATTCACCGCCTCCTAATTGCTGCCTGATATTGCGGTTACAAATGGGGCATGGTGGCAAGTAAGGGAGAATTATGAAAAGAGCACTGCAATATAGGTTCAGGATTATTAACATAGAGGGAAAAGATTTGTAAAGCTGTAGCCAGAATATCAAAAGAAAATCTTAGAGAACAATAAACAATTTGAACAATAATGGACGGACATGGAGAAGAAGGGACACTAGTGTGAACAACTTCTGTAAAATGCAAGGAAGAGATGAGGATATAAAATTACAGCATATATTTAGTGAGTCCAGCTGAAAAGAGATCTTGCTTTTTATAATTATGAAACATAATTTGGGAAGGCAGGAATTAATAGAAGCACATAGTAAATAAAGAGGAGAAAGTAATCTACGTGTAAATTAAGTATGTTGCCTAGATTCATGTCCTATATATAGTAGGGATGAAGTAGTAGTAGTAACATGTAGTATTTAAATACAAAGGGAATGCATATTTGAAATAGAGCGTTTATAAATGAAGTTAATATGTATTGGTTTTTATGAAACAGCCCTATTAGCTCTAAACGCGCAGTGCTATCCTTCCTTGCCAAACTCGTCTGTTCAGTGAGTTTATTTGTATATTTGTTCATGATTGCAAAAAACGTGAATGTAAACATACATGTTTATATAAAGAAGAATTTTCCATTAACTTTGAACTCCTCTCCCTCCATTACAACAGTTAATCGTGGTTCTACTTTAACAAAATGCAAAATTTCTCTAAAGTAGTATTAATTAATTCGTACAAAAGCCATTTAGTATATAAGTTCGGTATTGTATCTCATAAATATGACTTAAAGCAACAGGGGTAAGCGCTTAAACAGTACATAGCACAAATAAATGACTACATGCCCGCCTGAATTACTTAATTGTAATTAACTTCTATGTATAAGCTTAAACAATTACATCAAGAAGATTTTTGCTAAACTTCAAGTATTTTTCTTCACCTCCAATAGTTTTAATCTTTCTGCCCTGAATGCTGCTGAAATTTGTTTTTACAAAAAGTAGCTGATTGGCATCTTTATAACTAGGAAGCAAAATATTCTTTTATTCCTTGTTTTTTGAAAATTAGTTACTTCTCTTACTCAAAAGGCGAGGTATAACGGAGTAGGTACACTTGCAGCATCATTCTATCTGTATAATATGAGACGTTACCATAAGGGATGTAGTTCTTGGCCTGCTAGCCTAAGGGGCCCAAAGACTTTTAAACCCTCAGAGAGCTAGTAGTCCCTCACCCCCCCCCCCCAAAAAGAGATTATCTCCATCTGTGCTTAATGTTCTAACAGTTCTACTTAAGTAACTTTTTCACCCATTGATTTATTTTGTGTAAAAAAGTGGGCTATTTTAAGCACATTTTGGGTGTCTACGGACGACTGATGTGCAAACACAAGACACCACTTATTAACACATATATAGATAACAAAAGAGAATCAGCCAGGAAGACACTGATGTACAACAAATGAATCTCATTTTCCCTGCTGTTGCATTTCTTAAAGGCGTTTCGAGTACAAGAAAGAGAAAATTCTTTCTCATCCAGATATCGCTGTTACTTACTCATATTTAGAAACCACTCTCAAAGAACTGGAGTGTTTCCATACTATGTTTTTCCTCTTGTAGCAATGTATGCTTTGTAGCAATAGTAAGTATGTTACTATAAATGAGCAAATGTAGAAAATCAAGTATTCAGTAAACCTGATAAGAGATAAATTAACAAAGGCAATAATCAAAGCATGTAGAGGGTTAATCCTCATTAAATATTGTTTAGTATTGTCTTTAATCACATATCTGACTACTTATAGAACTATTTAGGTGATCAAAATCATCAGTTACTCCTAAGAAACATACTTAGTTCCATGTTCAGAGTTGTTTATTGTGAATGTAGTAATAGGATAACAAAATTTAGCTGAGGGTTTATTATGTAGGATTTAGTAGGAATTTGTGTTAGTGTGTATTATTCTCGCCATTCATTTATTCCACTAGCTGCTCTTTCCTTTCTTTTGTTTCTACATTTAATTTCATCCACTTCTTCATCTTAATACCAGGTTTCGAGCTGGTGCTCCATTTTGGATGTTTTCTTGAATACACAAATCATCCTCAGCTTCTTGATAGGCCTATGATCCCAGACGCTCACTTTAAATCCTGGGATTGGGGTTTCATGATGGTGGGGATTCGGTAAATAGGCCACCAGGGAGCCCATTGTTTTTATGCCCACAAGTGGGTACCCCAGGATTAAGGATGAGGCGAAGGAGACAGAGGGCGGCTGAGCCCAGGAGCCACGACAGTACAGAGGGTAGAGCCCAGGACAACAAACTCGCTCCCCTACAACGGGACGACAACGAAGCCAACAGCCGAGACCCAAAGGTCCCTGGCTGGAGGTACCGAAATTGTCCCAGCAGAGGCGTCTAGACCGGCAACCGACCTCGGAAATGAGATGTGAAATGTGTAGTGTTTAACGCCCGCTTTTACTACATACGGCACCGCAGGCGGCGACACTGATGATATATGAGATGAAGATGGAGCACCGGTGAAATGAGATGGCGGGGGAAACCGGAGGTCCCGGAGAAAACCCGCCCCAGCGCCGTGTTGTCCATCACAAATCTCACTTTGCGGTCGCCTGGGATCGAACCCGGGCCGCCTTGGTGAGAGCCACTGAGCCACGGCGCGGCCCAACCGACCTCGGAGGAGGAAGTAGTTCTCCTCAGAGCATATCTTCCAACAATGCACCGCCGAGACTCCCGCCGACACTTACACCCTGAAAGAGACCACCAGATGAGAGATGATATGAAATGGAGGGGCAGGGAATTCGGGGGCTGTAATTAACCTACTCAGCATTCACCTAGCGACACGGGAAAAAACCCGAAAAACGCATGGTTCAGGTAGGTCCGCCTGAGCCCTCCCGCTTGGTTTAAATCCTGGGGGTGTTCTCCATCGAGGATGATAAAGCCCGGTTTTATACTATAGAAAGTATCCACTTAAGTTATATTTGCGCCAAATGTTTGAGAAAAGCTATGAATGTGTTGCACGGTTTCTCATCAACCATTTCAATTCAATGATACCTAAATTCACTTTTAATTTAAGCATGGTGGAAATTGCATTTATCCTTTACTGTAGTTACAGCACACGTTTTAAAAGTAGATTTTTATTTTAAAATCCCTGTGCTCGTATTTACAGAATTTAAAGAAACAAATCATAAAATGTTCTTTATTTCGTACACAAAATGCATAGTAATAGTTGCAAATAAAAAAAATCATTTTAAAAAATAAGAGAGGCATAATCAATAATTTAAATGGTTGCTTAAACGGTATTTCCCCAAAACGAAAGCTGTCCTCTTAATTTAAAGAATTAATTTGCCTTTGCCTTCAAAACCATTTTACTCACTTGTTATAAGCAAAACACAACTCGCGTGCAGACATCCGATGAACTAGCTAACTTTGGGGGAGTGTCGCTTGTCAGCAAACTGCTCATGTCAACACTCAGATGTCTTGAGCGCGGGGGGTGGGGGGACGAGAGGGGGAGGTTGCCTCCCTGGTGGCGGCGGCAGTCACTAAAACTGTCAGCGGGCTCCAACAATTAGCCGCGCGTCAATCTGGGACCAAGAAAACCGTGCTACCGGCTCCTTAGAAATACACTCCAGATGTAACCTCCTGGGTTTCTTGAGAGAGGACTAACACTGTCCCACCATTACTTCTTGGCTAGCTTCCTACGTGTGTCTCCATAGCTTCCAAATAGGCAAATCTAATAGCTTTATGTTTGGAAATTAAAACTGGTATATTTAGCTTCTCTTTTATAATGATTGGATCTATCCTAGAAATAAAACGCGCATTATAGGTTCAAAAGTTGTGTATGTAGCATTATAAATTGAACTTTCTGTTTAATTGTATCTGCATTTTATCATTGTAGTAAATATTTTTTTTATTTATCCAGATATATGAACCCTATTTTACACAGTGGTATATTAGGGTTAGAGTTGATACATAAAAATATACAATTTTAACAAAAATATTTTAAATACTAGAAGGAAGAAAATATGTTATAATCTGATGCATATTAATTTAAACTATTTCAGACGTTTAAACACTGAGTTTATAAACACCATGAAGTACTTATACTGTTGTGGCTTCATTAGCAAAGATGTGAGCGGAGCAGAAAGTTCAGTTCCTAGTGAGTCTAGCTTGAATATTAATTCTTGTCTTTCTCTCCAGAAAATGGGACAACAGAAAAGGAGATGAACCACAGTTTGAAATTCTTCACCACACATGCACTCGGGGTTGGATTTTAAGTGAAAGCGTGATAGGTATTCACCAAATTTACCACGTCCACTTAAAAATTGCGTGAAAACAAAATTTGGTACAAGAGTTTCACATTTTCCTCTGTCATATACACCAGGGAAAAGTAATATTTTTGTTAAACTTCCATTTGGAGTTGTTAGCCATTGTTGGTTCCATTCTTCAAGAATATGTTGATGTATTATTCTCCTTACAGTAGAAATAGGACATAAAGTGTATGTCACAGGAAGATTGGATTCTGCAGCCTTCTTAGCCAAGCAATCAGCTCTCTCGTTACCTAAAATTCCACTGTGTCCTTTAAGCCATCCCATGCAAATATGTCCTGGATGTTTTTGAAGCAAGGTTCTGATTTCATGTGCTAATGAATTTAAATTGTATTTATCATTAATAGCGAGTAGAGCTGATTGTGAATCACTAAGAATACGGGCACTGTTCCCATTAACAGTACACCATTTTATAGCTTCTTTAATTGCTAAGAGCTCCGACTGGAATACAGAACATTCAAATGACAATTTAAACATGGAGTGAGTTAGTTCCGTTTGGTTTTCATAAACAACAAAAGCACATCCTACTGCATATATATTATCTTCAAATTGGTAACGTGAACCGTCTGTATATATGTAATAATCATGAAAATTACATATTTCCTTTAAATAGGTTACAAAACTTGAAATATTTATGTATATTTTAATAATTTTTTAAAAACAGTATTTCTTTTGAATTGCTTTTTGTGCAAAAGTTGTTAACTGATTAACAAAAACAAATCATAACCCTATACCCATTGTTAGAAGATTTGATCCATAAGCCTGCCTCGGTAGCGTAGATGGTAGCGTATCTGCCTCACGTACAAGAGGTCCCGTTCGAATCTCGGTGAGGGCGAGTTACCTGGATAACGTTTATTTCCGGGGTTTCCCTTATCCTGAAAGACGAATATCAGGAAACTCTAAGCTCTATGGCCGCGCCCTGGCTCAGTGGTTAGACCGCTTGGCTCTCACCAAGGCGGCCCGGGTTCGATCCCAGGTGACCGCAAAGTGAGATTTGTGGTGGACAACACGGCGCTTGGGCGGGGTTTCTTCGGGACCTTCAGTTTCCCCCGCCATCTCATTCCACCGGTGCTCCATCTTCATCTCATGCATCATCAGTGTCACCGCCTGCGGTGCCGTATGTAGTAAAAGCGGGCGTTAAGCACTACACATTTCATTTCATTTCTAAGCTCTATGGATCCTGGGCTCATTTGAGCATTATTTCACCCATTTCATTCATCGTTCTGTATAACATAAGCTTGGAGAACGTAAATTTGATCTATAATTTGGTACTTTTCTTCTTCTTCTTTTTTTTTTTTTTTTTTTTTTACAGTGAACAGCTTTTTTAAGTAGTGCTAGACAATATTAAGGCGTTTCTCTTCTCTATCAAAATTAAAATGTCATTACCATTTTTTATTGAAAGCCCTACGAAAATGTTGAAGCCATTTGAAATCGTATAATTAATATACATAAATTTGATCTATAATTTGGTACCACTCCTAAATAGATCTTAAGCATCATGATTTTGCTCCTTTTGAGGAATTAACAGTTTATGTCTAAATTAAGGCGGTTGTAATTAGAAAGCTGAATCTTGGTATTATTCCATTCTTGATATACATCCATTTACTAAGTAAGAACCATAATGTGCAGAAAGGTGTGAAGTAAAAATACAAAAACATGGGTTGGGGGGGGGGTGATTTTCAAAATGTCCCACATACTGTAATTTTAAAAATTAATGCTTTCTGCACCCGTTTTAACCTATTAATGGCCTGTACCTTAGTGAAATATTTGTCTTCGCCATATCAAAGAAGGGAAAAACTAATCATACCTATTTAACAATTTTTATTTTCCTAAGAGTTTTCAGTAAGAAGTAAGCATTATAATGCTTTTCAATACAAATAACAAAAACACAAAAAATGTAAATGGGTACACTTAATATGCAGTTGCCCTTACAGCCATGTTTACAATTTCATACAGATTAATAGAAAATTGCATCCTGTGGTACCTTTTGAAGTTAGGAAAAAGTAGAGAATATGGAATCTGAGAAATCTGAGGTTAAAATTACGTAATAGCAGCTGCGATACAGGTGTAGGGATGTTTAAATAGTCATGTGACGTTTTCTGTAGTGCTGCTAGAAAAAGAAAAAAAAACAGTAAAAACAAAAAAGCAGTATGTCTATATTAATTTTAAGACAAAAAAAAAATAAATTTGTGATTGAAACGGTAGATTCAGAATGAAAAATTCAATGACATAGCCGGGATTGAACCACGGATATTCTGGTTGCCGTTCAGCTGCTCTAACCCTTGAGCTACTATGGCCAACGTGCCGATAAGACACTAAATTCTCCACCTGAGGCGTGTTTTTCCCGGTAAACCACTAGAAGTTCTCATAAACACATGAGAAATCTATTTTAATGGCGACTTACTATGCTGTAAGTACTTTAAGGCCCGGGCTTTATAGTTCGGACCACTATTAGGTACAATTAATTTCCATAAATTTGTGATTGTTGTAAGTCTTGAGCCAATTTACACAGATGTGTCTTCTTAATAGAAGCGATTGTTGGAAAGATAAAAACTTCAAAAGTTCATCACAGCAATATTAATATCACTTAAAATGATGTCACGATGTGTCAGAAAAATACAAAGTGCAGAAGAATAATTAATTAAAAGCTAAAGCTACAGAAGCCTAGGTTCTGTAATAAAACCCTAAATGCTTCATTGTCGACTAAGAACAAATTATATGGAACAGATTTTTAGTAAGCGTTTTCCGTTAATTCAAACAGAATTACAGCAATTGCGGCATCATGAAAGAATTCTCATACCTACATTTATAGAGGTATTTCTGTAAACTTGTACACAAACCATTAAGATTTATTGGTCTGCAGTTTCATTTTCAGTGTTGGAAACAACACCGGAAGTCTCCAAGCAATCGATTTCATGATTCCTTGAGATACGTGTAGAAAAACGTAAGCATGAGTAAATTACAATATTTTCGTATATAAATCTTATTCTGTATAGCCTAGCTAAGTATACGAGTTTCAGTTCTAACCTGAACAGAGTCTCAGAGTGGTGATTTTAAGATTGGGTGTGTCAGTAGATTTACACACATGTAAAAGAAATCTCACGGGAGTAAATTCCTGCCTTACCAGCGGTACTGACTGTGATCTGGTATGATCGTTAACAATTGACACCATCAATACTTAATTAATAACGCCTCCCTCAAGTACTGCTATTAGCTCAAGAAATAAACCTTTACACCAGCACAAAAATATCATGCTAAATTGAAATAAATTACAAGCGGATGAAATTGGCTAAGAAGGCAGTTTTAGGCACTAATAAACAGAATAGGCACAAACGTATGAAATAGGCATTTATAGGCAGTATAAAACTAAGAAACTATGTTAATAATTGTAGGAAACGTGCTTATAACTAAAAAATCTACGTTTCTGAACAAAGGAATAAAACAAGCAAATAGGGCAAAATCCGGCCCCTACTGATTACTGATGACAAATGAAATGTGTAGTGTTTAACGCCCGCTTTTACTACATACGGCACCGCAGGCGGTGACACTGATGATACATGAGATGAAGATGGGAGCACCGGTGGAATGAGATGGCGGGGGAAACCAGAGGTCCCGGAGAAAACCCGCCCTAGCACCGTGTTGTCCATCACAAATCTCACCTTGCGGTCGCCTGGGATCGAACCCAGGCCGCCTTGGTGAGAGATTACTGATGACAGCACGTGCGTTTGTCAGTATTCATGACATAGTCTTTTATATTAGTTTTATCACTGACCTTGCTTTGAACTGGATTTTGCATACATTACCATTCATAGTATGTGTTGAGTTTCATTATAAACCTCCATTTTTGATGCCTTCACATCTTTATTTACATAATTTTATCTATCTTCCTGGCAAATATATAACGTTTATTGCAAGTTTCCGTGTGGTATGTAGGCAATGTCTACGGCACCGACAGCATTAGCCAACTAGGGTAAAGGGGAAGGCAATGGTACGCGGAGGGATACATGTCAGCGGAGCAAAGCTATTTAAAACAAAGATTAGAAACAAGTGCGATAATTTTGCGAGAATGGACCAAAGAAATAAAACAACAAGAAACACTTCTGTTTAGGTGGCATCAGATAACAAAATAACTCTAATCGATGTCATTCAATGGAAATATAGCTACAGCTAATCTTTACTGTTGATGCCTGCCTCGGTAGCGTGGTGGTAGCATGTCTACCTCACGTTCAAGAGGTCCCGAGTTTGAATCTCGGCCAGGGTGACTTATCTGGGTAAGGTCTTTTCCGGGGTTTTCCCTTATCCTTCAAGACAAATGTCGGGTAACTCTAAGCTCTATGCATCCTGGGCTCATTTGAGCATTATTTCACCTATTCCATTCATCGTCCGATATGACTTAACGTTGGAGGACGTAAAATTAAAAAAAAAAAGTGTTGATGTACTTTATGCACTTTAACTGTGACGATTATATTGTGTGATCCATATAAAGCTGAACCATTTCAATAGGCCATAACGTTTTAATCAATAATAGGACATACGTGCAACTTTGGGAGAATATAATACACAATTCGGAGATTACATTACACTATTTACATCTCGGAGAAAATGTTAGAAGTGTCCTCCACCAGCATCTATACTTGTACTCATCTCACCATATTCTCTGAAGTTTTACGGAGAGTATGCTCTCCAATGTTACTTATTTCGGTTCGAATAGACTCCTTGAGAAGATCAATTGTCTGTGGCCTGTTCTTGTACACTCTATCTTTTAGGTGCAGAAAAAAAATCCGATTGAAGAGGAAGATAAATTCAAGGAAAAAGAAACAAGAAGTCCGGTGAGGTTGGGTCAGGGAATCTGGAGGGGTGGGGCACAGACTTTTTGAGATTATTCGATTATCAAAGAAACTGGTGACAAATTCCATGGTGTCATTAGATGTATGGCACGTTGCTCCATCTTGCTGGAAATAACCTTCTCTCAATTCGATATCATCTCCGTGAAACTTCAGAGAATATGGTGAGACGAGTGCAAACATGTATAGATGCTGGTGGAGGGCACTTTCAACATTTTCTCTGAGATATAAATAGTGTAATATAATCTCCCAATTGTGTATTATATTCTCCCAAAGTTGCACGTATATCGTATTATTTGTCCCAAAGTTATGGCCTAAACGAGGATACCCACAACAATTAGTAAAAATGATGCAATGCTTCTACATCCAAACAAAAATAAACGTGAGGAACAATGGTAACACTTCAAAAAAAAAAAAAAAAAAAAAAAAAAAAATCTTACTAATCAGTGTGTCAGACAAGGGTGTCCTTTATCACCTACACCTTTTAGTATTTATAGTGTGCAAATGGAAGCAGCTAGTGAATGTAGGTTTTAAAATTTCAAATAAAATGCCAGATAATAGACTTACAAAACAAATATTACAGTATCATCCTAAAGGTAGGAGATCGGTGGGCAGACCCAGGAAACGATCGCTGGAGGACTTCGAAGGCGGAACAGGCACTTGATTGCCTATGCCATGAAGTGAAGAAGAAGAAGAAGTTATAGCCTATTGAAATGGTCCAGGTTTATATGAATTGCACTATGAAGTGAATGTACGAGAGAGATGAAAAGATAGCATAGATCATGTTGGAGCAATCGGTGGAATGCTGGGGGGGGGGGGGACCGTAGAATCCGGAGGATACCCGCCCCAGCGACATTTTGTTCATCACATATCTCACTTTGCGGCTGGCTGGGATCAAACCCGGGCCGCCTTAGTAACAGTCAAGCGGTCTAACCACTCAGCCATGGCTCGTCGATACGTACGTACATACACACACGTGGCCCGAATCGGTAGCATATCTGCCTCACGTTCAAGAGGTCCCGAGTTCGAACCTCGGTCAGGGTGAGTTACATGGAGAAGGTTTTTTCCTAAGTTAGCAGGATGGGACACTCCTTGAGTCAGCCCATCCCAGAGTGTGGCGACCCTGCCCTTTTGTGAGCCCCAGGTCCCATTGGCCCGGTGGGTAGTACCTGGTGAGGGCCCCGTCCACAGGGTACGTGGGAGGTAGATGAAACTGCAAAGCCGTAGTGAAGGCATTTCACCTAGGGGATGCAAACCCCAAAATCAAACCTGATATGCAAGGGGCTGTTAACCCCTTCATGGAATTATTATCTTACTCAAAAGTCTCACAGAATACAGCCGGACGGAATTAAACATCAATTCTGTTTTATTAAAATTAATGGAATATAGAGAAAATTGGCTCCAACATACAGGAAGAATGACTCCAGAGATAATCCCTAAACAAATAATGGAATATAAACCGAAAGGACGAAGATCAATAGGAGGACCTAGGAAACTGTGGATCGATGTTAGACCGGAAAAGGCTATAGCCTAATCCATGGAGGTAGAAGAAGAAAAGAAAGCTTTTTCCGGGGTTCAACTGTAAGCTCGGGTAACTGTAAGCTCGATGGATTTGAGCATCACTTCATCCGTTCCATTCATCGTCCGATATACCTTTGGAGAATATAAATTAAAAAAAAAAAACGTATGAGTACATACAAACATATGTTTTATGTACCTTAATAATCTCAATAGAGATATCATTGTACTAATGTAAGAACAAAAGAACACGTAAAGAGAACAATATTTATTCCAAAGATCAACTTAGCAATATTTTTACAGCTGAGTGGCTCTGCATTAGAGCTCGCTAGTGAGTGATGAAAGTGGGCTATTCCAGAAAAGCGTAGCGCAGCAATATAAATAAACATAGCTGTAGTAGATGAAAACCTGCATTGCAAGATCAACAGAGAACTTCATCGACAGAAGTAGCGCCTCGGGTGTTGTTAAACATGACAGATACTGTTCTTAAGTGCTCATGGCTTTAGAGAGGAAAACATAAAATAATAATTTTAACAAGTGTGGAACATAAGTTACTCCTGGAGTCACTACGTAAACACTATCAGCGAAGATACACACATTTAAGAATATGATTAAGGGGAAATCGCAGCTTCCCTGAAGTCTTTAACAGAAGCTGGATGAGAATGTGGAGGATATTAAGCTATGAATAAAGTGCAACCGAGGCTCTTCGGGCTAATGTTTATACTTGAGGCGAAAAGAATACTTTTAAAGAAATAAATTAATGTGAACCTATTTTTACATTTAAGAGAAATGTTTATTCTAACAAAATTAAGCATAGAGTCCACACCGTATCTACAAATTCACTGGTTGACAAGGTTTTTTTCACAAGAGATCTGAATAGTGAATCTAGTGGCATTTTCCATCCTGAATTCAGATATGTCGTCAGAATGTTCCCATCAGGCATAGTTTTTCTGTAAAAGCTACTTTTAAAAATATGATTTAGCATCTTCTTTGACCTGTCATAGGAACCGTTACCTCATATGTAGCTATTTTACTCAAGCTGTATTATTGAAATTATTTGCAATGTCATGCTGAAGCGCAATAAAACATGACTGTGCAGGTTCATTGTTGTTCATTGTTGTTGTTTAGACATGTTCAGACCTGTTTGGCATTGTGATGTGTCAGTATTGAGCTAACTGTGAGATTGTTGAGTAGTGAAATATTTCCTTCCTTTCTGTTTAGAAATGCATTGTGTATGTTGTGCATGTTGCATTTCTGTGCTTTATTTTTTCATCATGCCAAGAAATTGTGTAAATCATGCAGGTAATTTCTGCTATATTTGTGGTGAGCTAACCTTCAAGTCTCAGAGGCGAAATTTGACCCCACTTGTAAAGAAGTGTAATAAACTTTACTTTGGCTGTCAAGTTGGTGATTTTGATAAGAGCTGGGCCCCAAATACATGCTGTGTTTCGTGTGTTAGACTGCTGACTGGGTGGAGAAATGGTACACATCATATGCCATTTGCAATTCCCATGATTTGGAGGGAACTGAAGGATCATTTAAGTGACTGTTATTTTTGTTTGACAAATATTAAAGGAATCACATCTAAAACAAAATATACAGTTAAGTATCCGAATTTGCAATCAGCAATGAGACCTGTCTTACACAGTGAAGAGTTCCCCGTACCAGTATATGCAGATACGGCCTTAAGTGATAACTCTGGTTCTGACCTGACTGAAACTCCAAATGATTCAGATGAAAATAAAAATGATCTTACATATGAAGCCAGTAGCTGTTCATCAGAACCATACTTTCCCAATCAGCAAGACCTTAGTGACCTGATTCGCGATTTAAATCTGTCTAAACAGCAAGCGGAAGTTTTAGCTTCCAGACTCAAAGGGTGGAATCTACTCCAAAAAGATGTAAGAATTAGTAGATATCGTAGCCGCCATAGTGTTTTCAAAGTATACTTCTCTGAAGAAAATGGTATTGTGCTTTGTAATAATATTTGTTCAGTTATGGAAACTCTTGGACTTCAACACCGGCCAGATGAGTGGCGATTGTTCATAGACTCCTCTAAAGTAAGTTTGAAGGTTGTGCTGCTACATATTAGCAATAAACTTCCATCAATACCGGTAGCGCATGCCGCTGAAATGAAAGAGACATATGAAAATATGAAACTAGTTTTAGAGAAAATACAATATGGAAAATATGAATGGAATATCTGTGGTGATTTAAAGGTCATTGCTTTATTGCTTGGTTTGCAACTTGGGTTCACCAAATTTTTACACTTTTTTGTGCGAGTGGGACAGCAGAGATAAGAAGTCTCACTAGGTTAGAAAGTCATGGCCAAAACGTAAATCTCTTATCCCTGGCCAGAAAAATGTGGCATGTGTTCCTTTAGTGAAGCCTGAAAAAATATTCTTACCTCCATTGCATATTAAGTTAGGAGTTACGAAAAATTCCGTCAAAGTTATGGATAAACTTTCTGATGGATTCTTGTACTTGAAATCGAAATTCCCCAAAGTCAGTGATGCTAAATTGAAAGAAGGAGTTTTTATAGGACCACAAATCCGATCATTAATGACTGATGAACATTTCAAGGGACTGTTAAATCCACTGGAGAAAGCAGCCTGGCAGGCTTTCAAAAGTTTGTGTTGCAATTTTCTTTGAAACCATAAAGCAGAAAACTATCGTGACATAGTGGCTGATCTTCTGCATTTTTATAAAGCTATGGGATGCAACATGTCTTTAAAAATTCACTTCTTGGACTCTCACTTGAACTTCTTCCCCGAAAACCTTGGAGCTGTCAGCGATGAACACGGTGAGCGTTTTCATCAGCAAATTTCTACAATAGAGAAGAGGTACCAAGGCAAGTGGAGTTCCAATATGCTGGCCTACTACTGTTGGACTAAAATGAGAGATGTTCCAGATGCAAAATATACCCGAAAATCACTATCTACCACTTTCTAGGTAAGTCAGTATCAGTAGTTATAATTTTGTGTTAAGATAGCTAGTTACGGATTTTTTGGAATATTATAAAAAATTCAAATGAATATCACACAAAACTCCTGCCCGAAGAGGAAAAACTGTAATTATATTTGAATTCAGCACGAAACATAATTTTAGAATCTGATATTTTAATTCTTGTGAAAGAAAAAAAAGTTACATTTTGTCGACCATTGTTATGAGCTGCCGTGAACAAAAAAGAAACAGTAACCTGTCCGCCCATTTGTCTGTGAGCAGCATAACCCAAAGAGAAAAGGCGGTTAAGGACCAAACTAGATACTTAAGTCCGGTGCCCCCAATCTTAACTATTCTTTTTATGGAAAATTATTGTTTATTTCTAATTTTGATTAGAACCCAAAGTATTTAAGAGATTTACATGACAAAACATACTGCACAAAAGACATATTCTCTTTAAAACAGAATTTATTTAAAATAACCCTTTTGGGCATTTAATTTTTTAATACTTTCTCATTTTTCTAAAGCCCTGACAACGTTCAGTTTTTTCTTCTCGAAACTTGTTGAGAAACTATGGAGCGTCCTGATTTTAAACCCTTCCTATCGTTTTGATTGCCTCTAGCACCCTTGAACCTAGAACATGACGTGTCAATAAACCATTTCTACAAATGTTCATCTAGGCAATATAAAGTAGAAAACAATTATGACACAATAATGGTCTACTCGTCTAAACGTTTTTCTTCAAATTTTCTAAACGCTTATTTTTGTAAATCCTTTTTGTTAACAGGAAAAATCTTTCATTCCTTATTTAAACATTTCTAACTGAAGCTATAATCAAATAGTTTCAAATGTGGTACCTCTATGGTGGCTTTAAAATGTTGTTTCATTTGCAAGAAAACACAAAAAGGCGGTTACAGGATAGCAATTTATAATGTAGAGAAGTATTTTAAAATTTAAATTTATAAAAATAATGCCTGGAACTGGTTAATGCCATAAATATTGTACTTTAATTCAATTATTTTTATTTTATTTAGTACAAAAATTAATGCTACACTTTATTATTTACAATTATTTACAATTATTTATTATTTATTAACTACAATTTATTAACTATTGGTTTTATGTTGTACTAATTATACAAGGGTCATTCAGAGGGTTAAAGGGGCTCTTCTTAGAAAGTTCAATACATACGTTTTATTTGTTCTGAAAATAACTCAAAAATGTATTTTAATCAAGCATTTCGATACATATTTTGTGGTACTGAACTGAATAAACTGAACTAAAAGGTACTGAACTGAATACAATTTTCAGTTTTGGGTTATGCTGTCCAATGCGCACGCACACACACACTCACGCTCACACACATGCACGCACACGTATCATTCTGGTTGTCTCACTCCTATTTAGAGTAGGTAACACATTTTTTGAAATATCACAATTGAAATAACCTCTTTATGGAATATGTATGATTGTATATTTGTTGTTTCTTTCGTTTGGTTACTTTGGTTTGTGAACTATTAAAGCCTACATGTCACTAGACTTGGTAAATTGACAACCTACTTGTAGGGGCAGTTAATTCCTGACAGTTAATTACACCCCATTGTCTCTCATTTAGGAGAATTTACCTTTCAGCATACGACTGCTGCGCCGTCATCAAGCGAAAGAACCTCTCATGCAAGATGGTTCCACATAAGCGTAAAACCTTTACATAGGGACAACATTGACGAAGTGCCAGGAAAGACAGCTATAATTACTCCAACCTCATATAAATCTGAGTTATTGAGAAAGAAGCAGACAGACACCTATAATGACTTCAAATTCATATAAATCAGAGTTGACTGAAGAAAAATAATGTTAAATAACTTTTCCAATAATTTATGTCAGGTGTATTTCTTGTGGTGTTAACCATTTCTAAGATATCCTTGTTAGTAGTTTATATTTTAAGATATATAGCTTTGTCGCTCTCTTGGTCGTGCAAGGAGAACGTAATTTTAAAGCCATTGCACAGCAAAGCACTCTTGAACAATTCAACTGTTTTGAAATTAGCTATATTCCCCTAATTCCGCTGTAGCAAGTACACAATAAAGCACTTTCTTCAAACATCTAACTCCATTAGCATGAAGTAGCAGGAACAATTTAAGAATGGAGTGCACAAAAGTGACGAAAGTGTGTGTGTGTGTGTGTGTGTGTGTGTGTGTGTGTATATGTGTGTGTGTATATGTGTGTGTGTGTGTGTGTGTGTGTGTGTGTGTGTGTGTGTGTGTGTGTGTGTGTGTGTGTGTGTGTGTGTGTGTGTGTGTGTGTAGTCTATCCGATCTTTCTGGAGAAATAAATCATCTACCTCTAGTGAATGCCCAATATTAAATTTTAAATGAAATGTACCATTTTGTGTATTTCAGTTACAGAGTAGAAGAAATAAGCACTTTCGTTTTAGTTAATTGGTGGAAATTAATCATTTCTCCACACTAGCCGTATATAGGCTAAGGTTTTTTATGGATAGAGTTGACATGAAAAATTCAATGCCATGGCCGGGATTTGAACCACGGATCTCCTGGTTTCCGTCCAGTCGCTCTTAACCTTTGAGCTACCATGGCCAACGTGCCGTCCTAACATTAAATTCTCCAGTTGACTCGTGTATTTCCCCAGTAAACCACTAGGGGCTCTCGCATCCGAGATACACCGTTTGTGGCGACTTACTATCGTAAGTGCTTGAGTCCCAGGCTTCATCATTTAACTCTTATTATTTTAGTTAATTAATGTTAGGACGGCACGTTGGCCATGGTAGCTCAAAGGTTAAGAGCGACTGGACGGAAACCAGGAGATCCGTGGTTCAAATCCCGGCCATGGCATTGACTTTTTCATGTTGACTCTATCTATCAAAAACCTTAGGCTATATACGACTAGTGTGGAGAAATGATTAATTTCCATCAATTAACTAAAATAATAAGAGTTAAATGATGAAGCCTGGGACTCAAGTACTTAAGATAGTAAGTCGCCACAAACGGTGTATCTCGGATGCGAGAACCCCTAGTGGTCTACCGGGGACATATACGAGTCAAATGGAGAATTTAATGTCAGGACGGCACGTTTACCATGGTAGCTCAAAGGTTAAGAGCAACTGAATGGAAACCAGGAGATCCGTGGTTCAAATCCCAGCCATGGCATTGAATTTTTCATGTCGACTCCATCCATCAAAAGCACTTACGTTTTCCTTAGATTCGTGATTCGGAACTCCTCTTTCCTCGTAAAGTGTCTCATTCCTTTTTAATTTGCTTTACGAAAATAACAGAAATGTAAGTAACGAAATATTTTCACTGCTGAGCTACCGACGTTTAGTAACACGTCTGTGTATTTTGTTTTAACGTTGGGAAAAAAGAAGAAAACACGAAGAAATGGAGAGAGAAGGAATGAAAGAAAGAAAATAAAAAAGGAAGAAGGTAAGTAAGAAAGAAAAAATAAAGGAAGAAAGAAGGAAAGCAGGGAAGAAGGAAAGAAGGAAATAAAGAAGAGAAGAAAGAAGAGCAGATGTGAGTAATGAAGGACAAAAGGAAATAATGAAGCACAAAGTAAAAAGGCATTTAAGAGTAGATATTTCAAGATGAGCCTTTCAAAGGTCTAAAATATTCGTTTTCTCATACCATTCGTTTTAAATATCTTTTCGGCGACATAGAGAGACATAAATTGGTTAACATGGACTTGTTTAGTGACTGCATTAGGCTCTACTTTGCTCTAAGTGCTATGCCGTGATTTAAAAAAAAATGGGAGGTCATCTGGATGTGGAAGCGCTTCGCGAAAAAAAACAGGTAACACTTTATGATCATACAAAAATAAAGCTTTTAGACGCTGCATTTACTTTGAGCGTCTACTCAAAATATTCAAAATTATTATACCAGCAATAACCTCGTTCTAAAAATGTTGCACATAATTAAGCATTTAGCTATGTGGCGAGATCTCAAACCTCGTCAAAGAGACTGAGTTCGAATAGAAGTAGTGAAAGATCATGGACGAGAGGGCTGAGCTTAGTGTGTGATTTTCATAAACATTCGCTGCCGTCATCATCTTAAAGTATCTACCCTGTAAACTAGATGCTTATTTCCACTTCATAATTTGTCTTATCCTGGCATTTTGGGTTTATTTCTTCCGTTTTCCTTACTGACTAACTCTAAAAATTGTACAACCGCTAACCCTATGATCACTGTCCAGTACCTGCAACCTTTTCTTAAGTATTATATTTTTATCCATTGCACAATTTTCCTCCTGAACCTTAAAATTGCATTGATTGTTCCACTAATTCTCTTATCAGTGATTAATCTGCTAATCTCTAAATATTTGCTTCATCATAATTTGATGTGGAACCAAAATGTACAATAATAATGATGATGATGATGGGCCACGCCGTGGCTGAGTGATTAGACCTCTTGACTGTCACCAAGGCGGACCAGGTTCGATCCCAGGCGACCGCAAAGTGAGATATATGGTGGATATCATTTCTCCGGGATCTCCGGATTTTTCCGCCATCTCATTCACCGGTGCACCATATTCATCTCATTATCACCAGTGTCACCGCCTGCGGTGCCGTATGTATCTACTAAAAACAGACGTTAAACACTAAACATTCATTCATCATGATGATGGAAGTACACAGTGCTATTTGTGAAAATTGCAACACTAAGAAGGTATTATCCGAATAACTCCAAACTTGGTGGAAGTGTAGAAGGGCGTGCAGGCAATAATTGATTATGTTTGCAGGTAGATGGGGTACACGTAGGCCGAGCAGAGCCCTCGCGTGTCATTCCGACGAGGGCAGTGTTCCGCCCACTGTAGTCAGTGCAGAGCTGTCAAATAAGGTGGAAACAATAAAGTGAGTGCCGGTATGCCTCGTCGACGTCAAAGGGAGTCATATTGGTATGTGGCGGAGTTCGAACGAGGCAGAATGACCGGTCTCCGGGAAGCTGGTTTGTCATACCATGGCATTTCAGCTCGTACAGAGCCTGCTGCTACGACAGTAATGCTTGCGTAGAAGCAGTGGATAGATGAAGGTCGTGCGCACCGAAAAGCGGGAACTGGACCACGAGAAATGACCACAGCACGGGATGACCGCCATCTTTTCCGTATGGCCAAAACGAACCGCACAGCTTCATCCAAGTTTTGGCTCGACGCTGGAGCACTGCAACAGGTGTGGATTTGTTAGCATCATTGCTTCGGAGCCGTCTGCTGCAAGTTGGACTGATTGCATGCATACCATTACGTCGGTTTCCATTGTCCAGAAAGCTCAGGCTGCTCCGTTTACAGAGGGCATGTGAACACGTCACTGGGGTGCTGAGTGGCAAAATGTAGTCTTTTCGTATGAGCCTCGCTTCAACGTGTCCTACAGTGATGGCCGCATACGTGTCCGACGGTATAGTCTGTCTAGTGAACGCGAGTGCATTTAGCCGTTAAAAGGAAACTACCCTCCCGCCCACAAATGACCGTCATAAATCTATCTTCACACTTCACAAACGGAATACTGTCGTTGAGGACCAATAGCAATCCTGATTTCCTTGAAGTGACAGTCATATTTCTACTCCACGTGGAGTCTCAGTTGCCAAAGTTCCAACTTCCAGTTGATCTGTTTCATTACGCGCAGAAATTCGTAGTGTGTCACGATGTGGAGACCGTGGGAGGGAAATGCAGTGGCAAATGCAAATGAAGTAGTAGATAACATTCAGTCAAGTGAAAATAATCAAAGTGATGACAATAGTGTGAATAACTGGGCCGAGTTATATTACTGGAAAAGCCTCAAAGAACAAAGTTACAACGGGAACTGTTTCTAAGCAAATTCAAGCGCTTGTTTTGAACATATATAAATATGTGCTGACAAATAATCTTAGTAAGGGGTCGGGCAATGAACCTGATGATAAATTCTGGATATGAACAGAAATACAGTAAGAAATATTGTGACGAAAGGAATACCAAAGACGCCGATTAAGTGTGAAAACAAAAGGAAACTTTCTCTAAAGAAGATAATTGCACATGCGATTAAATTCGTCGAGAAATTTATAGATTCTATGCAAAAGGGAGAGCGACGACCTTAGACGAATTGCTTGCACACTTGCAAGAAATTTGTGATTTTGCCTATGGGTACTGCACTTTGCGCGGTCTACTAAAGGAGCTGGGTTTCAAATACCGCACTTTGAATAAGTTAAGGGTTATTATGGAATCAAGTAGAATTGTAGCTTGGCGATATATATATATATATATATATATATATATATATATATATATCGTCAGAACTAAGGAAGTTTTGCAGTAATGGACATAAGATAATTTAACCTCGTATCGAGAAAGGTGGCAACCTTGCAGAAAGATCTGGGAGAAGGAGGGTCTGTGCTGTAAAACGATTATAAGGTTTCGTCAAATGCAGCGGCCGACGTGCACATGAGTTAACTAAACAGACTCTAACGTGGTGAGCGCAACAGGTGAAAGTCCAACCTTGGCCGGCCCTTGAAAGACGGTTCACCACAAACCTGCGCGTTTATCAGCTACTGCCAGTAAGAAGGGGTGTGATGCTATTCGGTCGTATTCACCAGACCTAAACTAAAAACTACGGAAATACCTCATTCAGGTGTATCATGTAAATTAAACCAAAACTACATATTTGCTAAACATGAAGTTTATCAATGGTCAACAACTGCAACATCAACATGTGTATTTAGAGTAGATGCACAAATGTGCTCTGTTAGACTCTTTGCTATGACATTTGGGTTTGAAATTCTCCTATTGGGCAACTTATTCATCATTGTTGAGTGACATAACGGATAAACACCAAGTGTGATGAAACACCATTGATTACAATAGCCGATCTCGCCTCATAAGAATTGAGGGCGCTTTGAACAGCAACCGGTGCCTAACGGTGATTGTAGAGCCTGAGGTACTCCCCATGATTCAGGCATCTCCTCAGGCCGTATTTCAACCGGACAACGCCCTGCCACATATTGTGAGGAATATACAAGCCTTCTTCGAAGAGCACCGAATGCCATTGCTTCGCTGGCCTGGACGTGCGCTTGACATGTCGCCTGCCGAACATGTCTGGGTTATGGTTGCTCGGCATCTGGTGCGTCACGGTTCTCCAATAACTAGTGTCACAGAGTTGTGTTCTCGAATACAAATTGCGTGGAGGAAAATCCTCCAGCAACGTATTAAACACCTTTCTGATGCAATGTCACGGCGTATAGCACCTCTTAGTGCAGCGCATGGAGGCCGCACGCAATACTGAATATTAGGACTCGAAGGTCATGTACAGACTTGAAAAGTTAATTATTTGCTACTTGTCATGTACTTAACCTGTGATGTTAAATTCATTGAATTCATGCATTTCCTTCTTCGTGTTGGAATTTTCACAAACAGTATCGTAGTTAGATATGTACTGATTTATCTTTTGCGAAAATACATCATTTGTGCACCGTTACCTCTAACTGAGTATAATTAGTTGAAAAACACGTTATATTATGTTCAGCAGAGCCTGAAGTACCTATATTACTATAGATAACTGTCTCTAAACAGGGTTATTTACGTTTATTGTTGTGATAACATGTAAGGGAGAAAGATCTGTACTATTGTATGTTGCAGGCTGAATGTAACTTGCATTAATCTCAATCAAATATCAACTTTTAAATTCACAACCTGGTATATGAATAATTTATTCACTTTTCTACAAACATACTCTTATTTCGATGTGAGCACTATATTAAAAAAATTAAGATCTTTTGAAAACGAAATTAAATTTCAAATGAAGCATGAGAATATCTCATACAGACCTTGCGTAACCTCCTGCGTTCCCTAAGTGTTGCAGCCTTTCTACGGTCCACGGTGACTGTCTTCTTCTTGCAGGCCTTACAGGCCCAGAGCAGACATCGACGGGGGCCATGGTGAGATTCGTGCCCTCCAGGGGGTGCCAGCACATGTTGATGTTGCTGATGCTGAGTGTCTTCTGAAGACTCGGACTGCGCTGCCTCGTCATCCTCAGCGCCACCGTCTTCATCGTCCTCGACTTCACCGTCTTGCTGCTGCCCGGTTCTGCACAAATATAATCACTATGATCAGAGCATTGATCGCTTACAGAATTCCATCATGAAAGTTTTATGCTAGTACAAAATAAATGCATAATGGAAAATTAAGTCTACGTTGTAATCGTATACAAGCCACACACCAGAAGTTGCTGCAGAGGCACTAAGCATACTAATGTGTATTATTAAACACAATGTGAACGTAATATTAAAGTGTATAGAAATCTCTAATCATTTGCAAAATAGTTTATTTGGTGAGTACTAGTAAGGAAGGCAATTAGGTAATACTGTGAGCATTACAGAACAAACAGTTAGCAGGAACACTGGAACGATGCTTGGAAGAATCCTCGTTGATTGCAAACTCCATGATGGAAGAGGTGCTGTGGTCCTGGTGAAATGTCTGAAATCGAAGTTTGGCCTTTCCATCCTTCTGCCAATGTGAATTTGCTAAAAGTATGGATCTGTTGTGGCCTTTCACTCCCTCTCACGGATGTGGGTCTCGTAAGGCTGGATGCGAAGTTGTGGCTTATGTTCGGTTCTCTGCTGAAGTCAGTCTCTGCTAGTGCATACACGAGCCTTGTCTGAACTATTCTTGGTATATGGGTATTTTTAGTTACACTAAAGTAAAAGAAGTCCTCCTAATGCTAGATAATATTAAAATAATATTACGCCAGTGAGTTATATACAATTATAACCTCCAGGAATGTCCTTTGATTTCCGGGATAGATGTGAAGGATATTCACCAGGAGGGTTCTGTTGTTGATGTAATGGGAGATAATTTTATACTAATTATGTAATCTGCAAAAACAGAGAAGTGTTTCAAGCATTGGAGAAGGCTACATTAGAATTGCTACCGAAAAGGTCAAAGAAACATAAAGGTTTCTTCAATGGTGCAAGGTAAGAAACGTAAAACTTAAAAATGTAGTGTTAAACATATTAGAAGCTGAAACTAAAACATGGATATCTTCAACAATGCGGGGAAATTAGTCATATTGTGTATTAATGTGAGCACAACAAACATTAATACATAATAGAAACCCATAGTATTCATTCCTGTTATTGGCCAAATGATTCTCAAGCCCTTCTTTATGTATAATGCTTTTCAGCTCATGTTTTTAGCGCTGATCATGAAAAGAAACAAGTGACTTCTTAGTGCACTGAACTTCATATACAGATATAGGCAAATAGAATGTAATCTTGTCTCTAAATATTGACAAGTCTATTTGATGCACGTGCTCAAAGCAACTCTATTTGAAAAATAAAATCCTTTCAACTCTCGTATTCCAATTAACTGTTATATTTGGATTGGAATGGAATTGTTCGGAGGGGATTTGGCACCCCCACCAGGCTGGTCTTTGTACCTATGCCCCAAGTGGTGTACCCCGGGAGGGAGGTTGAGGTGAGTGGAGACAGAGGGCGGCCGACCCCAAGGAGTCACTTCAGTACAGAGTGCTGGGTTTCTACACTTTTCCAGATAGAAACTCCCCGACGATGGGTTTAGGACAATAGGCATCCCAGCTGTCGTGGCCGCGATACAGTCCCGAGGCTGATTTGCAGACCGGAGGCCGCCTTCCCACAGCAGAGTACTCCAGGCAGTCTTGCACAACCGGCATCCTGCTATGCACCACCGAGACTCCCGCCGACACCTCTACCCTGATGGAGATGATATGAATGACAATGGAGGTGAAATGGAGGGAGAGGAAATTCGGAGGATATAATTAACCTACACAGCATTCGCCTAACTAACCAGGAAAACCCCCGAAAAACCCATGGGTTTGGTAGGTCGGTAGCGGAAATCGAACCTAGGCCTCCAGAATGCGAGCCCCGACGTAACCGCCTGAGCCATCCTAACTATATTAGAAGATATTGTTTCATTTGCTTCATCAAGTATTTTGCGACGATCTCTAAGTACAACTCATACACTATAAGGTATTGTTGTTTTTTTGGATTCGTTGCTACCATTGCAAATAAAGATTTAAATGCTTTTTAGATATCTCAAGCTAAAATAGGTCGTATAACATAAGACATACAAATACCTTCATCGTAATTATCGCGTTATAACTACTGCAGTTATAGCTAGGGTGTAAATGGGAGAAAAAATTAAACGTTTTACTCCACTTCTTTGTTACTAACTTTACCTTCATATCCATTCAAATGGCAAGTATTCTTTGCATTAGTACATGTTTATAAATAGACTTCATTATAACTCACAATGTTGTAATTCATTATGCCTTTTCACTATCAAAATACCCTTAATATCTAATGGCGTTCTGTTCACAGTACAAACCAACGCATTTCAACTTAACGCTATGCGTCACCAAGTAAACCTGTTGCTTGTGTTCATAGCCTGATCCTTTCTTTAATCTACTATTGATCGAATAATGGCACGAACATGGATGAAAATGCATTCTAATACCCGGATGCTAGAAGATGTCGAAGTTGTTACATTCGAACTGCTACAAATAATGATCAGAAAACATATGATGTAGCATTTAATCTATTCATTGAAGCTTAAAATAAAAGACATACTCATTTATCACAAACTTAACTTACAAAAGTTTACTGTTTCTCTCTTTCATAATTATCTAGACAAATGTACTAAACTTTGGGGTTAAAAGATAAAAAGCTAAACTATTAGGTTTTGCAAAAATGGGTTCGTAAGAAATAACTTTGAAATTCCTGCTTTTTATATCACGAGGAAAAATTAATAGCAATTTACAATGAAGAAACCTAAATATGCAAATTTGTAACAGTAACAGTATTATCTTAGAAATAGTTAATGCTACACACAGATTGTGTGCTGTAATAAAGTATAATTTTTTTGTATAGAACAGTTTTCTTCCAATCATTACGGTTTATCAACTGCATATAAAGCTTTATCAAAATAAAGAGGCCTTCAGGTGCTATTTGCAGGGAATTCAATTTGAAAATTTTCTGCGACATGCAGTTATATAAACATTTGATATTTTAACTAAATAACTAAACGAATATCTTTGGCAGGAATATTTTCCTGCAAACCTATGTCTCACATCTTGAAAACATGCATACCTAGGATTACTTTTAAGCAAGTTTTGGTTTTAAAAGATTTTGCACTATTTCTAAGGCTTATGTACAATATAAACATTTACCTTAAGACCGTATCCTCATTTACGTCAATTGTATATTATTACAGTATAAACTATACTCATTTCGAAGCCTGTATTAATCTAAATCTAATGAAGGTAAAGATATAGTATATATATATATATATATATATATATATATATATATATATATATATATATATATATATATCAGTGTTTATGCTGTAATTATGTTGATATTTGTACATAAAGGGTCCAGTGAAAAAAACAGGTATGTCACTTTTTTCTCAAAATGGGTTTGAACGTTCTTCGATACCCCATTGGAAGGTTCATCCTTTAAAGGCATGAAACAGGGGGGAAAAGCTGGTTAGTCATGGAGTATTTTGACGTATAAATTTTGGCGTACCGGAAAGAACGAGGTAAGTCAAATTTTCCCGCGAAAGAACCAGGCAAGTCATCTTCCTGCCAACAAGAATGTGATAAGAATGTTTGTCTATGGAATTTGAAACAAAGAATGGAAACTCCAGAGGAGTTCATAGGCATGATTACAAATTCAAGAATCAAACTTTCACCTTTTATTGTTGTGAATGTCTGTCAGGAAATGGTGTATGGCTGGGGAAAAAAATTAAATCAGAACTGTGTAACGTAATGTTCATTTAAAACTCAACCATTGAAATTAGCGATTCATCCGACCACCCACATCTGTTGCACTTGAGAGCTATCTATAATGGAGGAGTGGTATTCAGTATTATAAGAAAGCCTGAGACAGGTTCTTCAACATGGGCCAGAAGAATTTGAGCTGCCTTCTTTGGCTTATTCAGGTAATTGTACTATAAACATTACCCCACCATAAACTTTTCTGATAGTACTGCTTAAATTATGCTATATACGTAACACATTTCTGCATTTTCCTCAGGCCCTCTGCACATATCGAAAGCTAAGCACCAGGATATAATGAGCCTCATGAAGCTCTGTGGTGAACTAGCAGTGAACCTGTCCAAATAATCTCTGAGATGATGATGATGATGATGATCGTATAACAATATTACAATAAGAGAGTAATACAATTATTGTGCCCTCAGTTTCTTCTAGGGCAAAGAACTCTTTCTTCCGGGAGTTTACCGCATTCCCTGTGAATGTGGGACACCGTATCTATATAGGAAAAACCGGAAGGACCGTCGCTACTAGAATCATCGAACATGAACGGGGTATTCGTTTAATGTAACCTGAGAAGTCTGGGCTGACAGAGCATTGTTTTGATAACAACCATAGAGCCAATTTTCGGGAGATGACCATTTTGGCAAAATGCAACAGTTACTGGGAGCGGAGAATTAAGGAGGCTTTGGCGATTTCCTCTGAAAGGAGCACGCTTAATCGTGATGCTGGATTTCAGTTCAGCTCCTCTTGAAAACCGACCTTAAAATGGAAATCCATCGAATTAAGAAGCAAAGATCAATACAGCTTGATAATCAAGTTAAGTAGTTACGTTTCTTTGACACGATTTTCTATACTCACGCCATCTCCTGGCGTGAAAACAGTCTTTTGTTCAGTAATGCGAATTTTGATAGTGTTTTGTCTTTGTTTATAGTTGTGTTATATCCAGTATTTCATTTGTGGTTATAACATTTTATAAATATCCTGATGATGGGAGAGATGTACACTCCCGAAACGTTGATATCTAATCATCTTTTCACCTGGCTGCCTGCCCGCCAGGAAAGCTTCAGGTCTTATTTTACAATTATTTTAATTGCAAACAAAATCTCTGGTGGCTTGCTTTCCTGACTTTCTTTCTGTTTCAGATGATTTACCTGTTTTCCTGTTTTTCCCCTAAAAAGAAAAGCTATTGAAATGAACTTGTTTGTTTGGTGCAATGTTGTTGATTTAACGGGCAGGAGGTACCGCTTCACTTGATTGATTACATGAGACGCATCAATATTTCACTATGTTTGAAAAAAGTGTTTTATTTGAGAATCACCCGATGAGTTTTAAAATAAAATATTCTTTCTCTGGCTTTCTTACAAAAATTATTTCCCTGGTTTTTTGCTTGGACCCTTTACATGTATATTGAAACCACATGTTTCGGTAAGGCTTCTATAAGTTAACAAAGAACTGCAAACTGGGTGTAGGATCATAAATGTATATTGCAGAAGAGAAAAGGGTCTATACAAAGGCAAAGGCCTTGGACTGAAGCGTAACAAAGAAAGCAAGGTTGCCTTTGATAGGAAGGAACACTGGAGATGTTTGGTGGTTTATGTCCTGTGGTTTTTAAGGAAAGAATAACAAGGTTATAGGGATCTTTAAAATTCGAAGACTCAAAACAGGAAGCCATTCCGGTGAAAGCAACCTTTCAAATTGTTTGTGTGTTCCAGAAGTGAAGCAACGGTAAAAAACTCTAGTGTACATTTTAGTGTGGTAGGGTCATAGAGAAATGAAGTAGTCGAAATATAATATTTTGCACTTCAACATTTATAGATAGTCAATTTTATTTAAAGTATCACTGTCAAGATTTTCATAGCATGAGAAGTAGACAGTGTTATTTATAGTGTCGATGTGAAGATTAGAACTCATTTTTTTTACTTTCTGTACCACGCATTGCTATCCAGCACACACGCCCACACATACACACACGCACGCACATACACAAATATACCGAGATTTCGCTGAAAATCTAAGTTTTCAAATCCCCCCCAACTACCCATAAAATCAAACAAAAAATAAATAAAAAATAAGGAGAAAAAGTCCAAGAAAAAGAAAAGTTAAACCACTTCTCGAACTGTAAAAACTCTTAAGCTCCACTTACTTTTGAAATTAGGACATGTTTCAAGGACTCCGCGTTCCCATCGTCCGCTCATGTTCAACTGGTTCTTCAGGTGACCGCCTCCCTCTCCTGGCGCTGTTCAATGAGTTGAATGACGTCATCTACAATTGGAATTTCAAAGTTCATGCCTCTCTTTTTAGTCTTCAAACTGTGTATATTTTCCAAAACTGTTAATTCCCAATACTTTTTTGCCGGTACCGAAAGTTTTATGTCTTTGGAAATATTATGATTTTTTGACCAGAAATGATGGGCTATGGCTGATTTATCTGTCTGTTTGCATTTAGTACATCGCATGTGTTCTTTCATCCTTGTTTCTAGGTGTCTTTTTGTTTTTCCAATATAAATTTCGTGGCAATCCTCACATCTTACACTATAAATTTCGGATAGTTTGTTAGTTTGAATTTATAGTGTAAGATGTGAAGATTGCCACGAAATTTATATTGGAAAAACAAAAAGACACCTAGAAACAAGGATGAAAGAACACATGCGATGTACTAAATGCAAACAGACAGATAAATCAGCCATAGCCCATCATTTCTGGTCAAAAAATCATAATATTTCCAAAGACATAAAACTTTCGGTACCGGCAAAAAAGTATTGGGAATTAACAGTTTGGGAAAATATACATATTTTGAAGAATAAAAAGAGAGTAATGAACTTTGAAATTCTAATAGTAGATGACGTCAAGAACCAGTTGAACATCAGCTGACGATGGGGACGCGGAGTCCTTGAAACATGTCCTAATTTCAAAAGTAAGTGTAGTTTAAGTGCTCTTATAGTTTTAGAAAGTTTTTTGATTTAAAAAGTTTTTTGATTGATTAAAAGCCCATGTGTTTGTTTGTGTGTGTGCATGTGTGTGTGTGTGTGTGTGTGTGTGTGTGTGTGTGTGTGTGTGTGTGTGTGTGTGTGTGTGTGTGTGTGTGTGTGAACAGCATAATTCAAAACTCAAAATCCTTCAATCGGTTAAATGCAAAACCTGGTGTTTCAATTCAGCATATTCAAAATGGAGATTTTTTAAGCAAATCCTCACCATCTTACGTTGAACTATTTCGGAAATGTTATTTTTTTGTTCAAAAAATGGCCAAATTTTTATTAAAGTCGCATATGTTTAGAATACTCTTATGACAAATATCATGTATATCCTGAATTTTCTTGAAATGTCCCCGGAAGTCGTCTTCATTCTAGATGGTTTTTGCATAACTGATAGATAAAACTAAAATTTAAAGCTTTTTAAAATACAGTTTTTGTTATAATTATAAATTTTTATGGAGTGAACTATTTCGAAGATATTCCTTGTTATTTGTTTGAATTTTCCAATGTACATAATTGTCTAAAATGAGAAGTCGTTATTCATTTATTTTAATGCCTTGGTATCTTATAGTTTGTCCAATTTCTCAACAAACTTAATTACAAGAAATGACCCTTTGCTGACCCATTCCACTCCACACCCGCCTCTCCCTCCCCTTCGGCACAAAGCCATGAGTGAGTACAGTTTGTCCAGATTCGTAACATCCCTTAGTCCTATTGTACTAACTCATGGCTTTGTACCGGGGAAGGGGGAGGTTGTGGGGTGGAATGGGTAAGCAAAGGATATTTCTTCGAAATAAGTTTGTTAAGAAATTGAGGTAATGAATCATATAGCAACTAGGACATTAAAAATTTGGTTATCGACTTAAAGCCCATTGCATCTCCATATACCCCTTGTAGGTACAAGGGAAATTAGAAAAAGGTCTTTATCTCAATTAACATTAATTAAATAGAAGAATAAGCGTTTGTAGGAATAGTGTGCAAGAGGTACAGAAAGTAACGTGAGTGCAACACAACAGATAGGCCAATACCTAAACATTTCGAACCAAGTTACTATAGAAAGACGCTTGATACCATATCCTTAGGAAATGTTGACACTTAAAGCTGTAACAAATGTAGCGAACTTGATGACCATTCAGTAAAGTGTACCAACGTACAACAGGTTAGGTGCTTCAATTGCGATTACTTCACGAGGCTAAAATTACAATATGACCCTTTACTTGCTTCACCCCTGCCCAGAGAAACCAAGTGCTGGGTATTATAAATAGCCGAAGCAGACATAATAGCAAACCCAATCAAATACAGCATTAATAAACGACAATAAATATTTCTGGCGTCTTAATCAGTATCCAATAAATTAATTATAACAAACATAGCCAATATACAGGTGATCTTTTAAGAACATAACACAAATATCTTGAAGAAAATCCTTACCAAACTACCCTTTACTTGGACAAATTTTTGTTATTGTTGTTCTTAAAAAGGACTGTTGGCAATTTTGATTAAAATGCGAGAGTTGATGGAAATTATTCATTTCTCCACATACAGGCTAAGATTTGGGATTGAATTTTTCATGTCGACTCTATCAATCCAAAATCTTAGCCTGTATATGGCTAGTATGCAGAAATTAACAACTTCCATCAATTAACTTAAATAATAAAGAGTTAAATGATGAAGCCTGGGACTCAAGTACTTACGATAGTAAGTCGCCACAAACTGTGTATCTCGGATGCGAGACCCCCTAGTGGTATACCGGGGAAATATATGAGTCAACTGGAGAATTTAATGTCATGACGGCAAGTTCGCCATGGCAGCTCAATGGGTAAGAGCGACTGGACGGAAACCAGTAGATCCGTGGTTCAAACCCCGGCCGTGGCATTGAGTTTTTCATGTCGACTCTATTAATCCAAAATGCGAGAAGTTTAATCTGTTTTCATGACAACTGAATTTGTAGCGTCAACTATTTCAGTCTTTGTAATTATTTGAGTTTTAAAATATACTTTTCTCAAATATAAATTACGTCTCACTTCCTCACTACGTATTTTCAGTAACTAGAAGAACAGTTGCGTTTCAGCCAAAAATTTGATACGAAGATTTCACTCGTAGTATATGTTTTGACATTCCCAGAATCCAAAAGAGTCATTTTTTAAAAGGCCTCTCCGTCTTTGCGCTTGTTTGTCTATCTGTGAAAAATATAACTTAAAAAAATAGACGGTAAAACACCAAACTTGGTACACAGGATCATTGTAAGGATGCAACATGATCATCTTCAAATTCCATCATAAACTGACGTATAACTATTTAACAAACGCAGGCTCCTTTTTTTCAAATAACTATTTTGTCCTATAAGGCATTTCCAAGATGTCCGTTGTCAATGTTTCAATTTTAAATATTTCTGACATTAAAAAAGTTCAACATGCCATGGTTTCTTACGATATTTGGAAAGAATATCAAATTTATGACCCAAAACATAGTGAAATATTGCAGTAGTTTTAAGATGTCCCTCTCTGTATTCTATATTTAATTAAGGTAAAATTAAACAACATTTCTGCAAATCTAAGTTAATATGATGTAACTTAAAACAGTTTCGTAAAGGAGCTTATAGATGTTATATATAAATAAGCAATAGTGGCCATATGATAGTAACACATCGCATTCGCCCACCTCTTCGTATGAGCTTTCTAATAAGGAACATTGGCTTAGATTTAAACACTGGCTGCCTATACGCACCTTCCCATTTTCTATATTTTCTGCACTTTCATATTTAAGTATGTCCGTACTACACTAATATGATGACGAGTAAAAGAATCGTTCTTTCGATGAAGAAAATATTATCCAAAAGAGATAAAAACAAATTTTAAAAAGGTTAATGTAATTTCTGCAAGTGTTGTTTATAAAACCGTGTAGATCTTGTGGCTGTTATTCCCCAAGAAGTAGGGATGAAGGAATGACACACAGGAGTTTACAGAAGCGCCCTAACAATTTCAGGTTCGAACACCTGCCCTATTGTTGCAGTTGCGTAGAGAGAGCGATGAGCGACCCGTCTACGAAGCAGCCCTCTTAGTATCCATAGAAAGAACTTCTTGTAGTGAGCAAGTATCGGCGCCATCTGTCCGTCACTGTTTTACGTCATATGGGATGAACGGGAAAATTATGAAAACAAAATTGTAGTAGAAGAGAGGCTACTCCAACATTTGTCTACCGAAAAAAGAGCCCCCTAGCCTGTGCAAACCACAGAGCACGGCGCTTCCTTTTTTCTTTTTAAGTCCAACACCTTTTTTATAAGCTGGACTTATTCAACCACTTTATTGTTTATAACAATACAAAATACAAACACTGAACTAGGTATATAAAATAAAATAGGGAAAGAAATTATAATTAACAACAAACAAATAAACACTAACATTGAACAAGATAACCAAAAGTTGTCACAACGACAATCAATTAAACGACACTAAATTACAAAACTCTCTATATCTTCTACTAGAAAACTTAACAGCTAAAGAATTGATTAATCGAAAGGTGTACTTCTTTCTTATCAAGTAATACAGAGTGCTGTTTCTCAGATGCTGGCGTTGATATTGGCGTTCTGGTTACATCTCAATAGACACTCCCAAAGGGAGTCTTCATATGTATCAACAACTTCACAAAGGCAAAGGTTATTTGCAGATTGGCCAAACCTGAGGAGGTGCGCCCCATACGGATCATGTCGGGCAATGTAGTGAATAAAACCCCGAGAAGGCATTAGAAACCTAATAGATAATGGAAAAATTCAATGCCATAGCCGGGATTTGAACCACGGATCTTCTGGTTTCCGTCCAGCCGCTCTAACCATTTGAGCTACTATGGACAACTTGCCGACATGACATTAAATTCTCCAACTGAGTCGTGTGTCTCCCGGTAAACCACTAAGGAGTTCTCATAAACACACGAGACAACTATCTTAATGGCGACTTACTATGCTGTAAGTACTTAAAGATCTGGGCTTTGTAGTTCAGACCACTATTAGGTACAATTAATGGAAATTAATTGTTCTTTCACACTAGCCGTGTGTAGGACGCACCAGATGATCCGTGGTTCCAATCCCGGCTATGGCATTGAATTTTTCAGTCTGGCTCTACCCTTTCATAGTGCGTCCTACACACGGCTAGTGTGAAAGAACAATTAATTTCCATTAATTGTACCTAATAGTGGTCTGAACTACAAAGCCCGGGCCTTAAAGCACTTACAGCATAGTAAGTCGCCATTAAGGCAGTTGTCTCATGTGTTCATGAGAACTCCTAGTGCTTTACCGGGAGAAACACGAGTCATTTGGAGAATTAAATGTCATGTCGGCATGTTGGCCATAGTAGCTCAATTGGTTAGAGCGGCTGGACGGAAACCAGAAAATCCGTGGTTCAAATCCCGACTATGACATTGAATTTTTCAGTCTGGCTCTACCCTAATAGTTAGTCTTTCATAATACATGGATAAAATATATAGACCTTCCTACCCGTTCGTGTCCCATCCCAGATATCTTGCCACTCGCTGAAAATAATTTCATCTAATTGCCATTCCTCTGTAATCCTCCCACCTGCCAATTGACTCGCCCTAATCACATTAACATGGTGAAGTCAGTACATGGCACCCCCTTCCTACGCAGCTCTAAATCTACAGGTAGCAGCCCCAGGATTACCAACAATGCCGCAATCGGTGTAGTAGAAAAGACACCAACTAGACGTATTAAAATTTTCCGTTGCAGTGATCTTAAAGTTTTGTGTGACCCCAACAAAAATGCACGATGACCACAAATCGCGGCAGCATACGTAATAATAGAAACAAGAACCCCATTATGAATCATTTTAACTACACGATACGAAATTTTCTTGGTAAATTTAACAATAGTTAATAATTTTGTTAACTAACAACTTTTTTTTTCAATTGTCTATCGAACAGGAAAAGTCTGCGAAATCTGGGACTTCTCGAATCAGGTGTTACATTAGGACCTTTCTAATTCGTTTTAGACTTACTTTACTGAAACCAGCTCAAAACAGTAAATAGCTAGTGACCTTTCAGCAGTTAAATACAGATACAATGACTTAATTTGCTGAAAAGAGATGAAATGTAGCATAAGAAATACTTCTGTATTACACTGCTCTTAAACTTATTTTAAGGTCAGAACGTAATTTGTTGAAGCACTTTTTCTATCAGCAGAAAATACGCGAGATATAGCTTTCACTTCCCCACTCAACGAGATTCTCTCGACAACGTTTAATTTGTCTGATTATCTAATATGATATTTTTATGTTTTCCTTGAGAACAAACTTTTTAGACCGCTAGAAGATGTTTTAAAGTTAGCATCCCCTCATTATTTAATTTAATGTATAAATGGCTCACTGCCAGGCCATTTCTGTCAACTTAATGGTCGCGTGTATGGCGAAACTTTTTAAGCATAAACTAAAAAACAGTTGAAGGCGTCGTATTGTTTGGATTCACAAGTTTGATTTGTTTCCCCGATGATATTTTAATTACCAGGAAAAGCTTAGACGAAATTGGAAAACAAATATATATATACTACCAGATGCTAATATTTTGGACACGAAACTTTATTACAAAAGAGGAAAAATAACCCCTTGTTACCTTCACATGGCTTCCTCTAGCATTTCTCATTTATTTTTATACATTTTCTACAAACTATTAACAAAATAAGTCCTGAAGCTTTCCTGGAGACGAATACGCTCACTTTCTTCTCGGTCAGCCAGCCAGGTGAAAAGATGATTAGATATCAACGTTTCGGGAGTGTGCATCTCTCCAATCATCAGGATATTTATAAAATGTTATAACCACAAATGAAATACTGAATATAACACAACTATAAACAAAGACAAAACACTATCAAAATTCGCATTCCTGAACAAAAGACTCTTTTCAGTAAATTAAATGCCAGGTCAGGAGATGGCGTGAGTATAGAAAATTGTGTCAAAGAAACGTAACTATTTAACTTCATTATCAAGCTGTATTGATATTTGCTTCTTAATTTGATGGATTCCCATTTTAAGGCCGGTTTTCAAGAGGAGTTGAACTGAAATCCAGCATCACGATTAAGCGTGCTCCTTTCAGAGGAAATCGCCAAAGTCCCCTTTATTCTCCGCTCCCAGTAACTGTTGCATTTTGCCAAGATGGTCGTGTCCCGAAAATTGGCTCTATGGTCGTTATCAAAACCATGCTCTGCCAACTAAACGTAGAGCTAAACAAAGATTGCAGCAAGAAGTATCATCGATTACTTTGAGTAATCTGAAAGCTATGACAACAAGCTGCATAACTCAAATTACACAAACTGATTGGATAGTAGCATGCAGACAAGTGAAATGAATTGAGCAAGTTTTTAAGCGCCAAGATGGGTTAATGGAGGAAACAATTGAAGATATAATTATAAACGTGTGTCCAGAGAGCAGAGATGATGACGATAAAGACTACAATCGTGATGACTGTTATTTTGAGAATATGAATATTGAACCAAAAGGACCTAGTGACATTGATATAGCAGATAAAGGACCTGAAACAAACATTCCCAGACTTGCTACTTCCGAGAACTAACGTGAAGACATCAGCAGGCGTGTACTGTTTTAATTGTGTGACTGTACATTCCCTGTTTCGCCTTTCCCCTCGCTCCGCGCGGCTGCCTAAGCTTCATGTAGTAAACAAAACAGTGCTGCTCTCCTTCAAGTGCATTCATACCTTGGCCGACTCGTACCTTATATTAAATGTAGGCCAAATATGTATTTCTCTGAATTGAAGATCGCCACTAGGTCACGAATATTTTAAGCCTAATTTCTATCAGTTGGGGACTTTAATGTCATGTCGGCACGTTGGCTATAGTAGCTCAGTCGTTTAGAGCAACCGTACGGAGAGTGGGAGATACGTGATTCAAATCCCGGCTATGTCATTGAATTTTTTAGTCGGACTCTGCTCATTCAAACCTTAGCCTACACATGACTAGTGTGGAAGGAATGATTATTTCCTAATTTCTACTGCAGAACCATTCCATCGTTTATCTTACATTGATGGTAGGAATGGTACGCTAGCCTCTGGTTCACGAGGTTTGGGGTTCAAAGCGGAGAGAGGGCAATGGATTTTCTTCGGACTTAAAACTTCCTTAGCATGGCTTCCTTCGGAAGAGAAATGAATCCGGTGGTCTCATTTCGTCAAAGAGCTTATGGCACATCAAAGAGCCTATTAATAAAGAGGTCTATGAGTAAAATTAAACAGTCTTTCACTCGCAGTATATAATGGAGCGCTGACAACCCAGCAGTTTATCCATAAATAAAAACTAAATTTAAATTTTGTCCTTTTTCTGTGGACAATGATGAACACCATGTTACTTGGGGTATATCACTCTTGGCGAGAGCATTAGTAACTATGATACGTGTTTCTGCATGCATCTAAATGTGAGGTGGTGTTTCTGGATTCCAGGGATACCAAAGCCCAGGCCAAGTGAAATGGACCGTGTATAGCTAAGGAAGGCTTCTCTGTCATCTCTCTGAAAATCATCCTCTTTGCCAAAATCTTTCCCATATCTCCAAAAAAATTGCTTGGAAAATATACTTTCTGTTCTTAATCTCTAGCGCAGATTATTTTAACAGTAAATACAGTACCAGTTTTCTTGAAACTCAGCTATTTGCAGAATCATTGGCAAGTAAAGTTATAACGAGACAAAGATAGTTTCATCAATATTGCTGCGATATTATGTATAATACAATAAAACATACTACATATATGTATATGATACCCTTATATAGCATACAGGAACTAGTTTATCGGTCCTTCACTAATCCCGATTTCCCGATGCTCTGGATTGACTTAGAAAGTTGGGTATTCACCTCGCAATCCGTCAGCTTCACTGATTGGTTGTCCAGTTAGCTGTGTTTTTTTTTTCTTCTGAAAATGACGAAGTTCTTCCTATTAGAGTGGACTTTTTTACTTTCCTTTATACGGTGATGAGTGACGATGATTTATATATAATGGCGCTCAACTCCATGGTCATCAGCACCCTTTCAAAAGCTGTATTCTATTTTACTATAACTTTCCTTTGACTTTATCTTAGTTTTACTTTTGGTTTAGCTTTGCTTTGGGTTTGCTTTGGCTTTGCTTTGGCTTTGCACTGGCTTTGCTTTGGCTTTGCTTTGGCTTTGCTTTGGGTTTGCTCTGGCTTTTCTCTGGCTCTGCTCAGATTCTGCTCTAGCTCTGCTTTAGCTTTGCTCTGGCTTCGCTTTGAGTTCTCTCCGGCTTCACTCTAACCTCACTCTAACTTCATTCTAACTTGGCTCTGGCTAGGCTCCGGCTTCACTCTAACTTCACTGTAACTTCACTCTAACCTCACTCTAACTTCATTCTAACTTGGCTCTGGCTAGGCTCCGGCTTCACTCTAACTTCACTGTAACTTCACTCTAACCTCACTCTAACTTCATTCTAACTTGGCTCTGGCTAGGCTCCGGCTTCACTCTAACTTCACTGTAACTTCACTCTAACCTCACTCTAACTTCATTCTAACTTGGCTCTGGCTAGGCTCCGGCTTCACTCTAACTTCACTGTAACTTCACTCTAACCTCACTCTAACTTCATTCTAACTTGGCTCTGGCTAGGCTCCGGCTTCACTCTAACTTCACTGTAACTTCACTCTAACCTCACTCTAACTTCATTCTAACTTGGCTCTGGCTAGGCTCCGGCTTCACTCTAACTTCACTGTAACTTCACTCTAACCTCACTCTAACTTCATTCTAACTTGGCTCTGGCTAGGCTCCGGCTTCACTCTAACCTCACTCTAACTTCACTCTAAATTCATTCTAACTTGGCCCTGGTTAGGCTCCGGCTTCCGCTCCGGTCCCGCTTTGGCTTCGCTCTGAGCCTCACTCTAACCTCATTCCCCAACCCAACTCTGGCTTCACTCTGACTAGGTTCCGGTCCCGCTCTGGCTTCGCTCTGGCCTCACACTAACTTCATTCTGTAACTCAACTCTGGCTTGGTTCTGACTTGGCCTTGGCTAGGCCTCCGGCCGCCACTCCGTTCGACCTCTGGCTTGGCTCTGGCTCCGCCCTGGCTAAGCCCTGGCTCCGCTCCGGATTCACGCTAACCTCACTCTAAGTTCACTCTAAATTCATTCTAACTCGGTTTTGGCTTCGCTCTGGCTAAGCTCCAGCCCCCTTCCACTCCGTTTTGGCTTTGCTTTGGCTATGTTCTGGCTTTGTTCTGGCTCCACTCAAGCTCTGCTCAAGCTCCGCTCAGGCTCCACTTTGGCTCCGCTCTGACTTTTCTTTGGCTTTGCTTTGACTTTACTTTACTTTACTTGGATTTGGGTCAAACACGAATGTGGACCTTGTTTGGGCGTTTGACATTAGCTCTCTCACCACTCAGAGCCACCCAATCGAAAGATTTGGTTCGGGACCCCGGGATCGCCAATCCCGTACCTACCAGAGTAGGCCCCTGGAGGGTTTCTTTTATACAGGTATACTGTTATTTCTTTAATTTTATTTTAAATTGTGTTTTTAGTAGATTGTGGCCGTGATACAGTGATACTCGAAAAAATGGGATTGTTGTAAAGAGATATATAATAAAACTATAGTAAACTACTTACAGTTTTGTATGAGTTAAACACCCATTCTCCTCATCATCAAGATCTGCGAGATAGGTAGGTGTCTTCAACAGCGGGTTTTGGCATTACACAATTTGAAGCACATTTTAAGGTATGCATAGCCTAAGTTAGTATTGTGTCTTCATCAATGATTTCGTTTCCCGTTTTCTTCACCCGGCATTGGTAAGCTCATCCAATGCTGCTTTTGTAACGATCCAAAATGTGTTTGCTCCTTGACAGATTATGATTCGAGCTTGTAAGTTCTACAAAGAAGAGAATAATCCGAAGAAGGAAAGAACACATTCCGATTTTATAAAAACCAACCAAATGTATGTAAACTGTTTTACATATGCCACATATATAAACAAAAATGTGTCTAGGATTAATTGTCTTTGCGGACTTCTGATGCTTATATTTTCTCCTCCACAACATAATGGTAGCAAGGGGTGCTGGAGATACTCACCCTAAGTGCTGGATGATATACTCACTTAGTATTTTGATGTTTTTCTTTGGTGTCAGTATCAAATATCTCTGCACCGCTGGGAAAGGACTCCTGACATGTTTATTCAGCAGTTAAGGACTAGTGCTTCACTCAAAGTAAATGCTCTCACCAAGTGATGAGATAGAGTGCATTTCTTTGAATTTCAGTTAAATAGATGCAGAAAGATGGCCTGATAATGTTAACGAATGCATTTGAGATGCACGCAAAGTTCACTAGATGTTTATTATTAGAGGCAAGATTTCGCATTAATAAATTTATTCGGTGGTGTTTTTGGTGAGAATTAATTACTAAAATTAATGGCTGAAATGAAAAGTAACAGGTAACTAGAGTAACACAATTGTTAAAACCCCTGTTTTCCAAATGCGCAGGAAAGAGGAGCAGGCACTAATACAACATGAAAAAATGTTGCGGTTAAAAACAACAAAATGGGATAAAAGATTACTACAACCAATCAAGATGAAAACACAAACAAGTTTCCTACATAAAGTTATGGAATTAAAAACAGATCTAAATCTTCCTAATTCTAAAGAAAACATTTTAATCATAGAAAACCCACTAACTTTTGAACCAATTAATATTCAACTAGATTTAAAATAAATAGTTACAAAATCTGAAACTTCCAAACCTGTACTAAAAGCACTAGCATTAGAAACTGTGAATAATAGATATCCACCTGAAGAATGGTTACATATCTACACAGATGGATCTAACTTGGACAACAACTCAAGAGCAGGAATCAAGTGTGCACTGTTCTCATTCTATCAACCAACAGGATACCACACAATAAATTTTGATGCAGAAGTAACGGCTATTCATATTTCACTCAAACACCTTCTATACAGAATAGATAAATTCAAAAATGCTGCCATACTTTCTGACTCTAAAGCAGCATTATGTGCAATAAGTTCATATAAAATGAAGTCAATCCAAATTAAAGAATGTCACAAAATGATTCAACAACTTCAAAAACTACAGAAAAGAATTATATTACAGTGGATACCTGCACATAGTGGAATTGCTGGAAATGAATCAGCTAATTTTCTTGCCAAAAAGGTGCAAATTTAATTCAGAACAAAAGTAAAAACTTACCCTTTACATCCATAAAAAGATTAATCAAAAGCAAATATAAAAACAAAGAAACCCAATCAATGTCTAACAAAGCCAAAGATAAAAAATAGAACATTTAAATTAAAAATCCAGAAATTATTCCAGAAATCTCACGTAAAGCTGCAGCAGCAAATTTTAGATTACTTACAGAATATGATTATTTGGCCAAACACTTACACAGAATAGGAATTTATACAAGTCCAAATTGTCCTCTCTGCAACAATGATGAGGAAATGACTGAAGAACATCTTTTAACCTGTGAAGTCCTACCTGTCGGACCCACTACACAGAAATATTGGAAAGCAAGAGAGCTAATGACTTCATTGCCAAAGCCTAGCATTTGAAAACAACAACAATATTTTATTTGAAATCAGCAGACAGTAGTTAACATGAATGAAATCAAATATCACACATCAGACATCGCCAAAGTGCAGCATACAACAAGTTGTGATATTTTCGCTTTTCATATTTATTCTTTTGCCTGTCACAACTAAGTTATATATAGAGAAAAATCTCTCACTGTCAGCGTTTGACATTGGCAACCAAAGACATTGAAGGGACTTTTTACAGAAATTAGGGTAAGAATCAGCTTTTTCCTTCAATGCCAAGAGTGCTGTTACTACATATAATCTGTTATAGTTACCATCATGGTTTTGCTGTTCAACAGTGTCACAAAGTTCTTTGTAACAAAAAAGCAAATCAGAATCACTCGTTTTAAATGCATGTAGTAGTTCAAATACTGTCATTCATTGGTTTAAATCACCTATTCTTGATTTAGTAACAGGTCTAGAAGGCTCAAACTAATGATCTAAAGCTTTTATGGTTATTACCTCACCAGTTTCTTTTACCATAATGTAGTTAAATATAGACAGTCATACGGTAAGTGTAAACTACTGAATTAAACCAGCTAGACCAGCGTGCCAGTACCGCAATTGAAACAGTTGAGCTTCTAAATCTGGGTGGTTTTCAGTGAGGTATTGTTTGTATTCATTTTTAGCTTTCGGGCATTTCGGAACACATTCTTAAGCTCTGAGGGACAATATTTCCGTGTTAATGTATTGTCTGAGAGTAGCTTCTAAGAAGTTCGATCTTTTCAGTACCTTTAATCAGCATAATAGGAGTCTTTTGCCGTGCATGGTCTACTATCCAATAAATAACACTTCTAATGGATAAAACTAAGAGTTATTTCCGGGCTGCTATGCCGTGGTCTGCTGGTGTTGGATTTTCCAGACGTTTCGTCCACTACTATGGTGGACAAGTTCGCTACTCGACGCTACTCGAACTTCTCCGAGGAGACTACGACCACGACCACGCCACTGAAGATGTCCACCATAGTAGTGGACGAAACGTCTGAAAAATCCAACTCTAGCAGACCACGGCATAACAGCCCGGAGATAACTCTTAGTTATATTGACTCCAGCCGTGAAAGCCTACGCTTTCTTATTTCTAATCTCTGTTTCATATAACCTTGCCCCGCCCCCTTGCCGTAATCCTACGAAGGGATTAGGGTGCAAATAAGGTTTTATACTGTCGCCTGCACATACTACCCCGATATTGCATTGTTTGTCTTTCTTAGCGCCTGCTTAGACTACGTTTCCTATAGGTAAATCAATTCATTTCATTGATTATAATATCTAATTAAAAGTGCACAAATAGAGGGGGTGGATAGCGGAAAGTCATTCTTGTAACTTGCAGAATTTATGGGTTGTGACTGAAATTTATTTAACCAACATGACACATTGCAATGGCTTTACAGTAGCCGGACTTTGAAAGTGAGACGCTCAAAACTTTTACTGAATTAATATACCTAAACAAAAGAAGAGAACTGGAAATTGAAAAATTGCACAACTGAACAATGAACGAATTTAATTTCTCTTCAGTATTTCCTTTCGTTTCTGGCTTTGGTGTGTACACTCAAAGTAAGCTTAACCCCCACTGTTGCAGTTTGATTCAGATGAGGTGATAGCTCTAGAAATATACCCAGAAGATCGGATGAGTTCATCCTCTTTTGTAAGGGCAGGAAACGTCAGTTCTCATTCCGAGGAGTTATGGTAACATATCCAGAGATTGATAACCACAGACAAGAGGTTTTGCTTTTAGCGTTTTTTTCACGAATTTTTCCTTTTTTCGAGAAAGCATCTATTATTTTTAGTCTATAATGAACAGTTTACATTTATTACAAATTACATAAATAGGTATAACTTTAATTTAACATTCATGTTTTCATAGCATTAAGCTTGAGTTCGTCGAAAAATGTTTACAAATTGAACGAAAGCAAGATAAAATTTAACACTTAACAAAGCCAATATAGTGACATCATACGCACTGAAATAACAGCTAAGCGGTGCAACAATAAACCGACACCACAGCACCCGGCTGGTTCGAGATACTGAGAACTGTCGTATGCTAACCAATCCTTGTTTCACATAAGCTTGCCCCGTATCTGTTAACGGTCACGTGACCTTATCACCTCTCATTGGCTGCTATTGCAGTATAGCCTGCTGTGCGGTAAAAATTAGAACGTTATGTAACATGGTGATATATCTTTATATGTCGGAAGAGAATTGTCAAATTTATATTTTCGTAACTGTTTTAATTAAATATATTACGCAGCAGAGTTGATTTATCTGAAATGCATGTTAATTCTTAAACGAAGTAAAGAGGAGGTTCCTTTGCTCTCAAGCACATGGCACGATAGCACGTGATTTAGTGGTAGTGATGACATATTTGTTTATATGACTTTTATCACTGACCTTGTTTTGAACTGGATTTGTCATATATCGCCATTCGAAGGTGTGTTGTGCCTAGTGCGAGAGCTAAATTATTTTATTGATCATTTATTGCGCGTGTACTTCTTATATGTAGCAGAGTTTATCCCAGTTTTTCACTGAAGCATCACAAGGGA
This sequence comes from Mantis religiosa, assembly GCA_030765055.1. Lineage (NCBI taxonomy): Eukaryota > Metazoa > Arthropoda > Insecta > Mantodea > Mantidae > Mantis > Mantis religiosa. Next base: position 47,773,400 of record CM060954.1, read on the forward strand.
AAACCTTTACAAAGCGGCGATAAAGGAATTGTGTTGCATATGTTTAATGCACTCAAAGAGAAGAATCCGTCTTTGTCAGTGAGAGAAGTCGAACAGCTGTGCTCTGAACTTACATGTGTGAGTGTTAGGTCCGTAGGAACATCGCGACATGAAATTGAGACAACAGGAAAACATACCACAACAGCGGCGACATTGCTGTGTGGCGAAGACGTTATTTAAGGACATTCAGACTGTACCGGGATACAAATCGCCAAATATACTACATTGACGAGACTTGGGTGGATGAAGGACACACAAGTATGGCGTGACACGACTTTTAAGACTGAAAGACAAGAATTTTACAAGGTATGTGTGCTGGTTTTAAAAAATCCCAGTGGAAAAGGCCGAAGACCTTTCATTAAAAACTTGTTTCAGTTTCATTGCTCATTCATTCAGTTTCAGCTTGCGCAGTTTCATTATAAACTTGTATTTTTCCATGCCTTCATATTTTTATTTGTATGATTTTATCTATCTTCCTGGCAATTATTATGACGTTTACTGCAGTTTTAAATGTGATGGGATGGCACCGCCTATGACCTATGGCGCGAAAGTATTAGCCAATTAGGATGAGGGGGAAGGTAGTTGCACACGGAGTGATACATGTCAGCGGGGCAAGGTTATATGAAACAGAGATTAGAAAGATTTTCCTATTTTCTTGCCATGGAAGTCCCATGTTCCTCTAAAAAAAATGTGGCTTCAAGAAGTTTGTTGATATCAACAACTCTAGCGTCATTGGGGAAAAAAATTACGCTATACATTCAACATATCAAAAGGCTTGCAGGCTGAAATACCAGCGTTGTGCGATGTATTCCATGAGCTGCCATGTGACACTGGTCCCCTTACTCTTCCAAGAGCAGAACATTTCGCAGACGTGTTCTAGTTAGGGCCTCGCCCTCTAGTTAGGGCACTTGGATGCATGTAAGAGATCTTATGAAGCAACTACCTTCTTTGTTTCACATCACTGGCTATAACCTACCTGCAGTTCATCTATTTACAAACTGCCGGATGTATAAAGAAAAGAGATTGCATCCAGACACTTGCTTTAGGAAATCTCTCCAATGTCCCAAAACGCATTCCTTCTGTGAATTTGCACATCTGTACATAAACGTTCAATCCTGTCAACAAAATAAAACTGTTTCTAACTGTGAAACGGTGTTACTGTAATTATACTCTATAAAAATGTTACATTGTTAACCAGATATGGTTACAATAAGAGCACATTGCACAAACGACTTGAGGCTTTCAAAGGAAAGAAAGAAGGGAAAGAAGGACATCACACATTGTTTTACAGAATTTAAAGGTATTTGGTTAAGTCATGATTTTAAACGATGATATTTCGACAAAGTTCCTTTTTTAGGACATAAACATGTAACGATATGTTTTAGTTAGAATTTTTTATATGAATATTGTTTTCTGATATGACTTAGTAGGCCATGTAATGACAATATAAAAATATATATGTGTAATTTTGTGATTGGCCATAGTAATAATTCTATTACGTATTGTGATGACGTAGCAGTGAATCGGCCAATCACAAAATTAATAGAGGAGTAACGATAGTTACAGAAAAATCAATAATCTTGGGATAGATATATGTTCTTTAGTCTGATTTCATAACCATGGAAAAATGTCGCGGAATATAAAAGTTTTGTAACGGAAAAGCAATAATCGTCAAAAGGAGTTATCTGGTATTCGTAATAGTGATGAGTGGACGTATAGAAGAGAAATTTTAAATAATTAATAGAAATTATATTAACTTGAAAATAAGTATTTATCGATGTGTTGCAGGTAACCTACAGTGATTGATTAAGAAAGAAAGTTCGAGTAAAATGTAATCTAGATTATACAATTAAATAATATTTTACGAAATCGGAGTCATATAAAATTTTATTTCTGTCACTAAAAATCCATACCTGAAAATAGATCTTATGACTCTTATTTAATGAAATCTCGACCTGGATCTTCCAAAAAGTCAACGTGCATCCTATCTGCTGCGAGTGGAGGAAAACGCCACAAATATATCGCCCGAACGTGTGGCTGATTAAGCTGGAGAAACTCTGTCGCAACAAACATTCTTGATTGTTTTATCCTTATGGCTTGGTTGTATAAATAATATGCAAATATTTATATTTCTAAACCTATCTGCTTTTTGTACTTTTTTGCCCCTTTTATTAGTTGTACTGTGGGTACATACACACCTACACAAATGCACATAACCATGCATACAACCTTCTATTAAAATTGATTATATTTTTGGATGGAACGTCGTAGTCTCTCTACTACAAGATGAACTACGTTCGTCCAAAGCTGTGGCTTTGATCCGGTCCTCAACGATGAGCAAATGTGATTGTGCCATATCATTAGATTTAATGGAAAATAAAACTGTGGAGCAAAATAATTACACTGCTAATTATAACCCTGGCAGTTGCCATGCAGTTCGCATATCATCTGGAACTGAAGGACACTGTAAGGGCTTCAGTTTGTAGCAGTCACTAATACTCGTAAGGAAATTTCTGCCCAGAAAGTGGCAGTTAAATATGATAACCTTTGGCATCGTCAACAGTTTGAGTAAATAAACGAAATCTTACCAAAAAATGAACTGTAAATTTCCATACCTGCTAATTATAATCAAAAATAATTACTTAATAATTGGCATTGGGTCACTTTAGATTGCAAAATGAAAATGGGTACTATTTACCTTAAGGCGAATAATTAATTAACAACTTTTTCTTGCTTTAATGGTTTAATTTATGGGCCTGTCCCGGTCTAACTTCTATCATGTTATAGAATTTCTCCAGTACTTGTTATAACCTTCTTGAATCCATTCCATTAAAGTGATTGTTCCATTTTGTTTTGCTTTTGATGTATATTTATTCCTATTGGACTAATCTGTAAGTCTTCTCTTAAGTATTCGTTGGTAAATTTATATGTTTTTCTACTTTTTTCTCTCAAAAATATCATTTCTGGCCCTAGATTATGACTATATTTCTGTTTGAGCCGTAAGTTTTACTACGACAGCCTTCATTTTATGGAATTTGAAGTATTTCGCTTCTTGTTTTTCAATTGCATTCCTACACACTTAAATTAGTGGTAATACCCCATTAGGTATCCAAGATTAAAGTTATATTTATAACTTAAATCACAGACAAAATGTGTGTATGTTTGTGTATGTAGTCTGTTTTATTTTTTGGTACTTCCACTTCATACAGTATTTGAAACCAAAATCTCAGATCATTTAAATTAGTATTAAAAGTTCTTAGCACATTAAAAATAAACGAATTCCCAACAAACATTCTCTTGTAACAAATTTAACTATTGGTGTAATGGTAGATATAGATATTAACAAAACCATCTTTTTTGTAAAAGCGGAACAAATAATTTTCTTTGTTGTTTAGTTTAACTATATTAATTTTTTGATTATATTAATGCAGTATGGCACTAAAGCGTTCATTGATATAATTATTTAGCTTTGACTATGTGTATTTATTAAATTTTTACTTTTATAAATATCCACCAGTCAGTTTCGCGGAACACGAAATATAGGTTAATTAAAAAATGTCCGTCCAAATTGAAACGTTTGGGATTCCCAGTCTACCTCCCGATTTTTGTTTCATATATTCTCAGTCTGACATTAGAACCGTAGGTATATTTTGCACCGTTTAGACTTTCTGACCGTGTTTTGTTTCTGGGACTCATCATCCACATCCTGTCCTCCAGACGTTTGTGACATTCTGGTGGAGTAGTTCATTGTGTTCAGGTAAACACGTGTTCGTGAAGCATGGGCTAAGGCTCAGCACGACGGGTGGTAACAACTCCAGGAGTCGACTATCCTCCTGGTTTCTTGTTTTGGTTTTTCTAGCACGGAATGATCAGCTTTTCTCTCTATTAAAACATTGTGTCTATGTACATCTAACAGTGCAGCGTATCCTGATTGCTTTGAACTTATTACCATATAGATACTTATAACATAAAGTACATACCTAGGTCCAAATTTTAACGAGCTTATAAACAATTAAGGTATATCTAGTACTTTATTCGTAATTAATTATTTTTGGTATAGATATAGGATGCGTGTCCGTAAAATAAGGTCTGCAATTTTATTTAATATAGAAAACATGTTTATTGTCAATGAATGTTACATTGATGGAAAGGCGGAACTTACAGCTATTTTTTAACGTAATCACCATTGCGATCGATGCACTTTTGCATGCACTATAGCAGTTTTTGTATACCCTTGTCATAGCACTCTCCCGCCAAGTTGAGCAGGTAGCGCTCAACCTCGTTTTTTCAAATCATCTGCTGTTGTGTAGTGCACCCAGGTTTCATCGCCAGTGACAATTGAATCCAACAATTCCTCGGCCAAACAATATGTGACACAATAAAAAGAACTTTTAAAAATTGTAATTGTCAAACTTTGTTAAAACTGTATAAAATAATGGCGATCCCAACCCTGCTTTATGGATGTGAAAACTGGGTCTTGACTATCTCACAACAGAAGAACTACTGAGATGAAATTTCTGAGACAGGTGGCAGGTTATAGACTCATAGACAAGAAAAGAAACAAGGATATTAAAAGAGAATTGGAAATTCAGAGTCTAAATGAAACAATCATTGCATACAGGCAAAAATGGCAAGATCATGTGCAGAGAATGACCGAAGACCCTACACCACAAGTAGTATACAAGTATAAACCTGTAGGTAGAAGAAATGTTGGCAGGCCACGAATGAGATGGTCCGATCAATTTCCTTGAAGTCGGAACGGGCCACAAGGCTTATACCGTGAAGATGATGATGATGATGATGATGATGATGATGATGATGATGATGATGATGATGATGATGATGATGATGATGATGATGATGATGATGATGATGATGAATTCCTTGGCATGTTCTGCATAGCGCTCCAGGAATCGGTGGACCGCTTCAACACGTTGCCGTTTATGTTCTTCGGTGAGCATTTTGGAGACCCACCTTGCACACACCTTGCGATAATGCAAATGTTCGGTCAAAATCTTGTCAGTCGTAGGCTTACTGACTTCAGGGATAAGTTCGCACAGCTCGTGAACTGTCACACGCCGATCTTTAAGCATTTCTTGCTCCACGTTTGCAATTCTTTCGGCTGAAACCGAAGGCCGACCAGAACGCTGTTCGTCATGGACGTCTGTACGTCCGTTTTTAAACTCTCTGACCCACTTTCGCACGTTTTTGACGTCCATACACTGTTGCCCATAAACTTCGCATAACTGACGATGAATTTTAGTGGGGGTAGTGCGGATCACTGTACGCAACTCGCACTTGGCGGTGGAAGTGATAGGAAGCTCCAATGCAAACGGCTGCCCAGCCAAGACTAATGATTGCAACGGGTTCATTGTGGTGGAGATTTAAAGGCGTGAAACCAAGCTACACGAGAGTGTTGCCGAATCTCATCTAATAGCGTTCTTCACGGCTCCAGCGCCTTGGATACTTTATTTTACGGATACACCTCATATGAAATGCTGTTTGGATACTAAAGCCATCACATTGGTCGAAATGTTTTTAAAAATATATTTTAAATTGTAATTGTTGTGGGGAAAGAAGAGTTGTATACATTTTGTTTAGTCTTGAACATTTGCAATTTGAGTTATATAAAACAATTAACTTCAGCCGAGCAACTTAATTGTGTAACCGGTCCACAATAACGTTTGGTGATTCTTGAAGTTCATTTGAAATTTACAGGCTAATAAGTTGTAAACTGTGCTCCAGGAAGTATTTTGAGTAGTAAGGATACTGAGAAAAATGGAGTTGAAATTTCATTAGGTTATTTTCCCTTAATGACACAGGATCTATTAATCATTTGTGATTATGGCACCGCTAACATTAAAAAAGGAATTGTCTATCGTGAAATAAGTATATACTTGCAAAACAGAATACAAAACTCTCATTTTTTATCTCTAAACTTCCCAGATATTGTGTTAAAGAGAAATTAACAGAGTATCACTTCTGCTTTTGCAGTTTTATTCTACAGACTCCTTTTTGGAATTATGAAAATGATAATAACATCTAAATCTATGAATGGAAATTAATTGTTCCTTCACCCTGGCCGTGTGTAGGCAAAATTGTGGAAACATAGAGTCAGACTGAAAAATTGAATGCCATAGCCGGGATTTGAACCACGGATCCTCTGGTCTCCGTCCAGCCGCTCTAACCATGGAACTACTATTGCCAACGTGCCGCTATGACATTTAATTCTCCAACTTACTCGTAGTTTCCATTAATTGACCTAATAGTGCATAACTATAAAGCCTGGGCCTTAAAGTACTTACAGCATAGTAAGTCGCCATTAAGGTAGTTGTCTCATGTGTTTATGAGAACTCCTAAGTTGTGTACCGGAAAAAATGCGAATCAGTTGGAGATTTAAATGTCATATCGGCACGTTGGCCATAGTAGCTCAATGGTTAGAGCGGCTGGACGGAGACCAGAAGATCCGTGGTTCAAATCGCGGCTATGGCATTGAATTTTATTTTGAAATATACGTATTACCAAGTAGTTCAATTAATCCATTTACTTCAGTATTGTATACGTCATTAAGTATGTTTTGTACGTTGCACTTAGCTCTGCTAATTTGATACTCTGTAACTGTCAGTATTTATTGAAATCAACAATAAAGGGAATTCGTAGTAAACTTGTAGGCCCAAGCTTTATACTCCTGGCTTTGTTAGTTATGAAAGGATTCCAAAGAATGTGCGACATAAATTATTTGGAAAAGGCACTCTAAGGTAAATCACTTTGCACAGGAAAACCAATAGTGAAAAAATAATTTCAGTAAAAGTCTGTTTTTGATTAAGGCAGCAATGTTAAACTGGAGAGCAGAATATCTGTATAGACTAGCGAAGCTACACTTTTAACTACAATGGGCAAACGCATCAAAATCATCAGTAAATACCGCAAGACATTAAGAACAAAATTTTTTCTTACTAGCCTAGTGAATATTTTGTTAAATTCATCTGCATTAGATGCTCTTAAAATGGAAGTAATACAGCTAGATTGTTGCAATGCTTTAAACTTTCCTTTATATCGAAAACGTCTTGAAAATTGTAAAGTTTCGTAATTCACATTTCATGTGCAACAAGGAAAAATATTAAAAACCATTTATCCTTCCTCACAAATGAGGAAAACTTACAATCTATATCACCTCCTTTGCATGGATTAGTCCCTTAGAGTAGGAAGCTAAGACATGATTACGCTTCTCTATTTGGTGAATTAAATCGGATTAATGAAATAGAAATCATACAGAGATTATGTAGCTTTGGATTATCATATTTTCTTTGTGAATGATCATACTAAGCCTGCGTTCTCATATAAGTTGCGGCACGTACAATGCCAATGTTTTTGCTACTTTTGCATGTTCCGGAGGAACCAGACATCTAGTTTGTTCTTGTATTTTTAACCTAAAATACGCTATATGTGTAATAAGAATCTTATATTCTGCAATTACATAACTTTCTCCATTATCGTTTAATTGTCTATAGACGTATTCATGCAAAAGCCTATTACTCTTTCTATTATCAGGGAAAAACAATTTTGAAGTAAACATGACAGTACATATATGTTTTGAAGTCTCCTGAGCACAAAAAGAGCAATTTTCCACAGGAAGGTCTGTGTGTCCCTGAACATAATTAAAAAATGAAAAGTCGTGTGAAAACCAAATTTGGTACTAAGTTCAGTTTCTTCCAAGGATGTGACTCCAAAATGTTATAGAAAATCTTTCTATTCCAAACTACCCTATAAGTAGAAAAATACTCGAAAATGTTGATCTCAAAACTGGCCCTTAACAGTTTTGATTAAAACATACCTACGTTTCTTATATTTTACCACAAATTAAATGCAGCTATACCTTAAATTTCATGGGTATAGCCTGTGAAGTCTTGTTTATTTTGGACGACTTTTGCATTTTATAAACATAAGCAGTAGCCATAAACTTAGTACACAAAATTTGAGCTCTGGTTAAAGTGGACAATTTATTTAAATGTCTCCTTTATGTGTGAAGTAAACTATTTTCAAGATACTCCTGTTTTGAATTGCATTTTTCAACACTTTCCTCATGTAGGGAGTAGTTATTATATTTTTAATATTCTGTTCATACAAAGAGGATGTCATTTCAAATTCACTAGTTAGCGATAAACTGTTAAAAGATCTGACTACAGTTTTTAAGTCAATTATAGTCAGGTATTCCCATTCTACATATAAGAAAATGTGTAAACAAAAGATGTCTGCAATCGTTTATCCAGCGATAGTAAAATATTGAAAATCTCAAAGCATACAATGTCGCAAGATATTGCTGAATAGCAGTCAAGACAATAGTAACGAGTACATATCTCGGAAATACCACATGCTACGAAAGAAAACTTTACTAAAATAAAGAATCATTATATGTTACAAAGAGAACCACATTTTTGACGTTTTTCAGTTATACAAAAGTTAAACTTCTTACACATAAATGGATTTTTCAAGCTATTCCCAGAAAGTTTCTGTTCCTGAAGAAGGCCATTGAGCTTGCAGTGGACGAAAGCTTGGTACTAGTAAATTTGACACGTCTGATCACCCATGAAGCTCTAATTAATAATGCTCGCCATTAAAGTTTGAAATGTTACAATATTTTCAGAAAGATTAGGATAAAAGGTACATCAATTTATCATGCAGCAGGTATCTTAATATAAAATATTTTAAAATGATCTTCTATAGGTATTCCTGAGCAAGTAAAATTTCGATATAGGTATATAGTTCATAGAAAGGGAAGTGGCATATTTTGGAAGAGGCTGAGCTGAAGTAACTACAAGTCAGATATTTTTGCTGAATTTTGTTTTAAATTAAGCAATTGGCAGACAAATAAACAAACAAGGGACCTTTAAAAATTAAATTCAGTGAACTGCAAGGCAGCGAAAGGCCCAAGAATGTTTGGTAGATTGAAATACTTAAGAGAAAATATAAAACGAAAGTTTTAAAATTTTGGAGTAGGAGTTACCTGAAGTTGAATCCGCTGATATTGGCGTCGTCGTCATCCAGGTCCAGCAACTTCTTGCCTTTCCTGATGGGTTCGCTGAGATTGCTGACGCAGCTGCCGGTGCTGCTGCTACGGTCCGTCGGGACGCCAGCACCTCCCGGCGGCGAGGTGGAGGGCTCCGGGCTACTGAGAGAGCAGCGTCGCGGCGCCGAGTATCCGCTCGGCCTGCTATAAACCGGTGGCGAAGAGATCTGGTGATGCGAGTACCGCGAGATGAGATGTTCCTCTTCCGACTTGTGCTGCATACTTTTGTGGTAAAATGTGTTATCGTTCGGAATCTCGAGTTTTGGCATCTGTTTGGCAGGACCACGGGCACATGCGAGGTTGTGGTTGTACATCGGTGGTTGATGGTTGTAGTACGAAGAAGCAGCCGTACCGACGCGAGCAAGACTGAATTCCGGAGGCAACAGTCGTGACATTTTCCCGTCGTCGTGGTTGTGTCGGAACCCGTTGGCGGATGAAGAGACTGCTGTCGCATTGGCGCTTGACGACGGCGTTGATGTCATCATCATAGTCATCATCATCGTTCACCTCACTTCACGTTCGCTGCATTTGCTAATTACCTGAACGGAAAGGCTTACTTTGAAAACACTTAGCTATTTATTTCTCCAGTACATCACAGGTGGCTTCTTCGACACAAGAAGTAATAACTAAAAAAATGTTTATAAAGCACACATATGACACCTGAGGAACAAACTAAGTTCTTCAAGTTTAGAAGCTCACACTTGCACGTGGTGACACGAGTTACCGTTTGTCCACGCGGTATGCACCACACTGAAAACCCAACCCTCGTAGACCCAGAAACAAAAAAGCGTTCATAAACACGAGAAACGGTCTCACGTCCTTGTGTTGTTTGTGCGCATGCCCACACTGGGACCCTCCCACCTAAACGTCTACACCAATAACATGCTTGTACACGCCCACTCACGTGCTTCCCTATCTTGGCGGTTTAACAAGTTATACTTGGGGAAGCATGAAGACGAGAAAAATGTTTTCCTGTCACTCCTAGCCCCTCCTTCTCTTTGGTGGCTTATTAAATCGTCTGGAAGAGGGATTTTTTGTTTTAGTATTTTAACAATCATTTAAGCCTTATTTCTTAGTGCCTTCAGTTAGCAAGTTTGAATCTCTTTCCCCATGAGTCAAGGAAGCATTTCTATTTGCTTTCTGATTTTCTGGTGGAATGACCTGCAGATCATCCACAACCAGGATTGATAAAAAACAGAAAATTCAGAAAGAGCCTTGCTTTAGCAAATTGACCAAGTATTTTTTCTTTAATTTTATAACATTAACAAAATTATGTTTTGTTGTAAACAAAGGTCTACTTTCCGTAACCACGTAACTACAGCAAATAGGTGAAGTGTCGCATTTGCAACCAACAAGTTAAATTGGAGAATTGATGAGAAATACATGATTTGGGAACTCCTTAGTCTATAGAAGCAATTTTAATAAAAATATCTGCGCGCGCGAATGGAACTGAGAGGAATGTTCACTATGCAAGCCGCAAGAAAGAGACCGTAACTCAGAAACAAGCCAAACATTTCATAAAGGTAAAAATGAAAATTCTTCTTCTACTTCACGGCTTTGGATTGTTTAACCCGTTCCGGCTCCAAATTTGTCTGCGCATCTTTTCTTCGGTCTTCGCTGGTTTCTTCTTCCTATAGGTTTATAGTTTAAGGCTATTTTTGGTATTCTGTTATTATTCATGCTCTGAACATGTTCTTTCCATTAATTTCTATTTCTTTCAATAGTATGGTTTATTTATTCTACTTTTAATTCTATCCTAATATCCTGACTACGTTTTTTTTATCAATTTTGGTATATCCAGCTATTGCTCTTATGAATTTCATTTCTGATGACTGTATTCTCGTACTATTTCTTGTGTTAGTGTCCATGTTTCTGATCCATAGATCAGAGTTGGTATTGCCATTGTTTTGTATAGTTTTATTATAGAGTCCTTTCTTGCTTTATTTTTTAATGTTCTTTTTATTGTGCCTGTTATATAGTTAAATTTATTTATTTTCTCTATTATGTCAGCTTCCCCTTGGTACGAGACATTACATCCTAAATACTTAAAGTGTAATTTATGCTCAATTATTATGTTATATAATACTATTTTTGATCTTACTGGATTAATTCCTTTAAATGCCATGGTTTTGGATTTATTTGCTGATATTTTCATTCCGTATTCTGTAGCAATTTTATCTAGACTATACAGCACTTTCTGCAGGTCATCTTCATTTGTGCCCATTATTATTTGATCATCTGCATACAACATAGTTTTCAATTTAGCTCCTGATACATTAATGTCTCCATTGACTTTATTCGACCAAATTCTTACTATTTCGGCAACATACAGAGCAAAAAGTGCGGTTGATAAAGGACAACCTTGTCTTACGCCACCATTAACTATTACTGGTTCTCTTTTATTTATTTTTTATTTTTGTGTCAATGTAAATACTTTTTATAGCTTCTATTAGTTGTAAAGGTACGCCTCTATTATTTAAAATTTTCCACAGTATCATTCGTGATACTTTGTCAAAAGCTTTATAATAAAGCAAACATAAAAATAAAAACCAAATTCCCATTTGATAACAATAAAACTCAAGTAATGAATATCTTGAAGTATGAAATAATGAAATAACTAGTGGTTACAGATTTTTTGTATAATTTTTTGTGTCATTCTACCATAATTCTAGCAGAATTATACAGAATTATACAGCGAAGAAGTTTGAAATGTATTTGCCATCTTTTTCTCATTTCTAGCGTATTTCCTAAATCTAAAAATAAACTCTATTTGTTCTTATTTTATCATGTTAATTTCTCATTTACTATTTTAGAGACGTACGAGTTGATTTCATTACGAAATGCAAAGCAGGAAGTTTGTTACTCTTTATATCATTCATTCACTTTAACACCTAATGGCACAATTTTTCCTTATCATCCGTATTTCATTATTTAGTCTTTCGTGTGGTTCTTCATTTTCAATAATTATAAAGTTCTAATTTGTTTAATGTATGTTTTCGAACATAGGAATGAAGATTGGTGACCTTTGCGGTTAACTCAAAAATAATCACACTCAACAAGTATAGGTATTAAGAAGAAAATCATCCATGAGGAAAATAAAGAGAAAAGATGGAAAGTACATTTGTTAGATGATCCAAGGAGAATGTATCAACAAAGATTGAACGAACACATAAAGAGAAGAAGTAGAGATATAGATGAGGACTGGGGCAAACTGAGGATGGCAGTAGAAAAGGCAACCAAAGAAGTGCTTAACGTGAAACAAACACGCCGTAGTTGTTTCATTGTTGGTACTCCTGGTTTCCGCCTGTGAGAACCAGGACACTTCGGACATATGCAGTATCGTCTGCCACTGCAATGGAGGCAACATGCAGTTAAAGTTGAAGTTAGAGGAAGATCCGGAGTTTCTTTCAAACGTAATCACTGCTGATGAAACTTGGCTACATCAGTATGATTCTGAGAGCAAACAGCAAAGCTCAGTGTGGGAATCTCCTTCATCACCAACCTCCAAAAAAGCAAAAGTGTTGGCTTCTGCTGGGAAAGCTATGGTCATCTCATTCTTTGATATTCATGGAATGGTTTATCAGCATGTTGTACCTGCACACACATCAGTAACTGGACAGTACTACAGGGATGTCCTGAAAAAGTTGCAAGTCCATATCAGGCGCAAAAGACCACATTTCCGTGAAACAGGCTGGATGCTGCACCACGATAATGCGCGGCCACATATTGCCAATGTTTACAAAAATCAAAGTGAAGTGCATCTCTCAGCCTACCAATACTCCGGATTTAGCCCCATGTGATATTTTTTTCTATTCTGTTCAGCATGTTATACCTGCACACACATCAGTAACTGGACAATACCACAGGGATGTCCTGAAAACATTGCAAGTCCATATCAGGCGCAGTAGACCACATTTCCGTGAAGCAGGCTGGATGCTGCACCACGATAATGCGTGGCCACATATTGGCAATTTTGTTACTGAATATTCTGCAAAAATCGACATGAATTGCATCCCTCACCCTCCCTATAGTCCGGATTTAGCCCCATGTGACTTTTTCCTATTCCCTAACTTGAAGAAACGCCTTCGTGGAAGGCATTATCGATCATCAGAAGCAGTGGTGAGGACTGCGGAGGCGATTTTGAAGGATCTCTCAAAAAATGGGTCCAGGATGTCTTTGAAGACCGGCAGAAACGTTGGGACAAGTGCATTCCATTCAGAAGAGACTATTTTGAGAAGCACCATCAAAATTATGAGGATGAGTAAAGGTACGTTGTCAAAAAAGTTGTGATTTCTGATCATTATTGAACAGTCCACGTAATATCTAAACCAGCGCTGATGCACTCCTGTGAAACCTGGACATTACGAACCAGAGAAAACTTAAGATCGGATGCAGCTCAAATCAGAGTTTTAAGAACATTGTTGGGAATTACTAGAAGAGAGAGGCTTAGGAATACGTACTGTAATAAGAGGAAGGTTATTGGAAGAAAATATTACCGAAGAAATTCAGATGTATCTAAACCGATAGAAAGAACATGTCTACGAATGCTCCCTTCAAGATATCCACGGTAAGCATTATTTTATGAACCTTCAGAAAGACGAAGTATTGGAAGACAAGAAAGAGATGGAGCAACCAGTTTTGTATCTTTAGAACAGGTCTGAATACCTAAACCTGGTTAGGAGGAAGAACAAGAAGAACATGAAGATGTTTTCGAACATTTGAAAGCCCTTCTCATAGCTGGCAACCCAATTAACAAAAACAATTTCCAAATGAACAAAAATGTTGTTATCTATCTTGTGATGAGGTTGTAGGTTCCGTATTTGGTAACATTAATTAGCCAGAAAAGAACTTTTGCTTTGCAATAAAGAAAATGAAAATAACCATACAAAACATTCGTCAAGTCCCAACTTTTGTCATTATTCTTGCGCTTATTTCCCTCTGCAGTCTTGCCATTGACCTAATGATGTGTTGTTTTTTCATTTATTTTACGTCCTTGTGATTGAAGAATTTGTTTAGTAGGAAGTTTTAGCCAGACATGCGGATTTGTTCTATATAAAATTATCTTCCTAATTCTTTGTATAATTTACATAATCTCATCAGGCAGTATTCACTAAAATAGTGCATTGGCTCTAAAATCTAAACAAAATGTAACTTTTGTAGGCAATGATGAATTGGTAATAACCTACAAATCACCCACAACTCTTATGATAAACGATCAAACACGTTTCTAATGTAAAGATGGCCAGTAAAAATAAATGAATGAATATATATGCAAGTAACTTTGGGTTAGAATTGATAAGAATTGTTGTGATTGTAAAATAGCCTCATACTTTTAATATGCATAAGTTTAAGAAGGCAAGTAAAAATAAATGAATGAATATATATTGGTGTGGGTTCTTTTTGGTTCGTTGTCCTTTTGAGTGCTTTGTTAGGGATGGATTACGAAGGGTTTGACGGTGACATGGAAAGGATGGTGTTTCGTCTAATTGTCGGTGAGCTGGGATCTCTTTCTCAGGGTTCGGTTGTGAAAAGTCGTGCTTACCGTCCCTCAATTCCTTTATTTTCTTTAACCTGGCTATCTCTTTACTCTCTTGCTAACACTTTCGTTGCCTTCCTAATTTTCCTTTCCCCTTAACGTTTTTTACGTTGCTTTGCGAACTCCCTTTAATCCCTATTTTTGCACTGTCTTCAAGACCATAACTCTGCTTCGGACTGCGACAATGGATCCTACTTCTCGCCCAATAACACGCCTTCTTCCCGTCGTATCAAGTACCAGAGTAACGCTTTTTCCCCCGTCGTATTCCCATCTTCTATTCTAGCTTATCTCGCCTATCACCGCCCATTTTCTATTCCTTTACTATTTTAAGCCTATCACGTGGTTTACTCTACATTTTATTGGCAGGGTTTATTTCTTTAATTTTCTCTTATTGGCCACTTTCGTCTGTCTTTCCTATGCAGCAGTAATATTTTCCACCCCTTTGGGTTTTATGACCTCTCAGCGTCATAACGGTATTCTATCATGCTTGGCTGCGTTTCCCTTAAGCTCCGCATACCTTGCTGGCGTCTCAATGTCGGGGTAACCTTCGGGGGTTTTTGTTCTATTGTTCTATTTCCTGCCTCGTCTCTATGCTCAGAAGCAACTCCTGTCCGATTTTTCCTTCATTTACACTATATTGCTATTTCGAATATTCTTTTTAACTTTATTTCTTATATCATTTATTCCCTTTTTATTCCCATTATGCTTATTTATGATCTCTACTGTTGTATTAATTTCTAGTTATCTTTTCCCTCTTGGAACCTGAGGTTTCTGCTTCAATATGCAAGTAACTTTGGGTTAGAATTCATAAAAATTGTTTGTGATTGTAAAATAGCCTCATACTTTTAATATGCATAAGTTTAACTGGGTTTGTTTGGATTGGTTTGGATAGGATTCTGTTGAATTTGCTTTAGTTTGGCGTTAGATTTTGTTGCGATAGCTTAGGTGAAGTTTGATTTCTTGTTCTTTTTGTTGTGTAGGTCTTAGGTTCTCAGATCATATTAATGTTACCAATTCTTCTCTCTTTAAAGCTGGGAAACTTCATCCAGCAGGACAACTATTTGCGGCACATCGTTTTATTATTAACCCTGAGGAAAGTAAACAATACTGTCACGACTGGCAGGGTAGAGATAAAAGGCTTGCACAAACAGATGAAGTTAGATGACTAGAAAGTTCGTGTTTCTTCTGGTGCCATCTTACAGAACATTCCACAGACGACTCTTAATTTCCACTGTTGAGGTTGGAAACATCATTAATTCTGTTCGTCCCTTCAAAGCGGCTGGAGTAGATAAACTCCCTTATGCTGCCTTCAAAGCACTACCACAATCTTGGATTAATTTTCTAGTGAATCTCTTCAATAGCTTGCTGCTTCTGGCCTATTTCCCAATGACAGGGAAACATGCAAGAACTATGACACTACCTAAGCCCGGGAAAGATCCAAGATATCTTAATAGTCATAGGCCTATCAGCCTTCTTTCGTCTATCAGCAAGCTGTTTGAGAAGGTTGTACAGCAGCGTATCCAATGCATTCTGGATGATCATCATGTGCTACGTCCTGAGCAGTTTGGGTTCCGGAGACAACATTCCACATCTCACCAGCTCCTTCGTCTTGTGGATGAAGTGGTTAAAGGCTTTAACAATCGGCACTACGTTGCAGCCCTCTTTCTTGACATTTCACGAGCCTTCGACTCTGTCTGGCATGAAGGCCTCCTTCAATATCCCATCCTAGTTTATACACCTAATACATAATTACCTACAAAACCGATCCTTTGTTGTCATGAAGGACGACATCCTGTCCCAGCCCTATGCCATAAATGCAGGAGTACCACAAGGTAGTGTCCTTGGGCCCCTGCTTTTCCCAGCGTATATAAATATCCTTCCAACCCTAAGAGATTGCAACCTGCACCTATTTGCCGATGATACCGCCATAACAACTGCGTCAAAACGGCATGAAATTTCTGTGCAAAGAGCACAGGCACTTGCAAATATGCTATATGCCTGGTTTGCAACCTGGCGGTTAAAGCTAAATGCCACAAAATCCCTAGTTATCACTTTCACCCGACGAGATCTGCATGACGTACCCAACCTAAGTATAGGCGGTACAGTAAATTCATGGTCAACGCAGGCAACATACCTAGGTGTGCTTCTAGACATGCGCCTTACTTGGAAGGACCCCTTAACAGCGGTGGCTAACAAAGTTGACAAAAGGATGACCATTTTGTGTCCGTTATATAACCGAAAGTTGCCAATGGCTCTCCGCAACAAGCTCCTGCTCTACAAGCAGGTATTAAGGCCGCCAATGACCTACGGCTGCCAAGTCTGGGGTGCAGTAGTCAAACCAACCTCTCCTTCAAGTCCTTCAAAACCGCTATCTTCGGACTGCAGTTGCAGCCGAATGGTATATCCCAAACCACAATATCCATCTAGACCTATCCATTCCAAACATTTTTGACTACATCCTACATTGTCCCACTGTTTCTACTCAAAATTACCAAACAGTTTAAACAACCTTATTCGAGGACTTGGGGAATATGACCTGGACCCAGGAGAGACGTATAGGAGGCCAAGATTTTTCCTAGGACCTCCTTAAGCAACCAAAATACTTCTACAGTATCTGCTATCATTAAATAAATATTAAGTCCAAGCGTAGTAAGAATACATTATCTAAGAGTGGAAATACCATCAGGGGATTCTACATCTTCACCATTAAATAAGAAGGTATGACTGTCCAGGGTTTTTATTCAGCACAGATCAGTGATTAAAGTACTGTCAACAGAAATCCACGTTTTCAGTTTTGATGACAATAAAGACGTTACCGTTGACATGACTAACTTATGTACATGCAACTGACTTAGAAGTTCCTAAGATTTTCCTTTCTCACTCTCAAACTTTTAAAACTAGCTATTGCATTGTTGCACATTGGAACAGGTGCACTTTAGATTTGTTTTAATAAACATTTACCATGGCGGCAGTTAACAGTTTGTGTATTTCATATGGCGAAAAAGCGAGCCACTGGACAAACATAAGAGTAACAATTTATAGGACTGACAACAATGGGCGAGAACCACAATAATAATACTTGCAATATTTCTTATTTTTCCTGTTATGTAAAGACAGTGGATTTAAATGATAATGTATAATAGTAAAACGATTAATTATTAATTATGGTACCAAACACGTATTCAAATATGTAATTTGAAACTTTGTAATAAGGTTCCAATAAGTGTAGTTGGGCGATATTTTACCTTTCTGATGACTATATATATATATATATATATATATACAGGAAAAGAACATTTAATTACATAAAAATCCTGACTCCAGTCATCACCCCAAAGGTCTCTGTAATGTTTTGACTATCGACCAAATATTCCACCTTTCGCTTAAATCTGCAAGAAAATAAAAAGGAATATCTCAGTGTTTGTAAGCAGATAATAATTCGAGAGTAGAGAAAGCCATGTGAGTTCAACGTGGTAACAATACGGAATAAAACCGCTTCAAATTTGCAATTGTGTTTCAAAATAGAAGACACTAACAACAAGACTGAAATGTAGCATTTACTTTTCCAATAAATTGAGGAAGGATTTATGCCGGGACAGCCCCAAGGGCATCCCGATTCCAAAAATTGTCAAGACGTAAGCCCAATCAGATCTATGGGGCAAAACTTACGCATAATGTTACACAAACTTCAACTCTCTTAAAGCAGTACTTGAAGACTTGTGTTTCACCCGTCAAGAAAACGAAATATCTACAAAGTGTAAACTCCTCGTAAAAAACAAATACCACTCATTTTATACATTGCACTTTGTCCTGCAGTTTATGAATTTACAATTATTTGGCAAATTTTACCAGAGATATTATCGGCAAACCAATTATATTTCCAAAATTATACAACGTTTCCTATGCTGCCATCTATTTATTTCCTCTTAAGTTCAGGAACAAGACTGCCATCTTTAATAACTAGCGCCAAAATGTACTCTATAGGACACATCTGGAACTCATTGGAATTGCGCTAATACTCTGTAATATGTATGAGATATATCTAAAAGAGGTAAAAGTTAAGTAGTTGTCGCATTCCTCACAGTAACAGCGAAATACTAACCTTCATCTAAACGATCCAACCGTCTCAGACTTACAAACTCGAGTAGTACTGGCCAATCAGAATGAAGATAACTATCGCATTATTCGATGTAGCTAAAAGAAAATAAATGATAACATAATATCAGAGAATGTTTATCTAGGTTAATATGTAATTGTACTCATATAAATAAACATTTCTAAAATGATTTTGTACAAACTCATAGACCAATTATCTTCTACACCTAAATTAAACCACCACCATTGACCCACCATCCATACTTAAAACCCCTCACGAGGCCAGTAAGGGACCCAGTCCCGGTATGGCAAGAGTCGAGGGACCCTCCTTTGTGGAGGAGGACTCCCTTCAATGACACCTCTGTGCTGTGAAATATCGATAGGCGTATAAAAGGAAGCCGCGGTAAGTTGAGTGGACAGTCGCAACGAGAGTTGTAAAGAGAGTCAAAATGGAACTTGATAATGGTGAAGCTGTATTTTGAAAGTGAACTCTTTGTTTGTGGATGTGGCAGACGAACTGGAAGATTATATTTGTGTATGTGACGTAATTCTGCAAGTGTAAGGGTTGACCAAAGTGTATTTCTACGGAAATGAAGAACATTTTGAATTTCTGCAAGTTGGACTTTTAATGTTACGAACTCACAAAGTTATAATGCACTCTCGAAATGTTTCTATCACTTTCAAGAATAGAATAGGTTCATTGCTATACACACGCAAACCAATAGCCAACTCAAGATACGTCAAAGGCAATATATCAAGATACCTCTCTATTAATGTTGACAATGAACTAGACCATAAACAAGCCTCTACGTGAAACCTAATTAAGGCATTAGATTCTATTTAATTTTGGGTTTATTGACATGTAATATGACAAAATATTGCTATCATATTTATTTAATACTAGCACATTTGTACCATTAATGTTTTAAACTGCCAACGACTCTTTATCATTAACACTTTAAAACTAATAAGGTGTCATCATTACTATCCCGTTTTAATACTTCACCCTCTTTATTCCAACGAATAAATTAATTGCTGACAAGTAGCTCCACACACCTTCACGTACACAGATTACATAGAGGTCGAGGTGGATTAGGTAATGGAATGGCCAACGATTGGAGCTTCTGTTTGTACACCCTGGGAGGAACGGATGAGTTGAAGGAATCGAAGAAAATAAGAGCTGCAATATAGACGACGCAACATATATTCAAATGGCTTTCTCTGCCGTCTACAGTTTTTAATAACAAACAAAAATTTCACAGAAGGCTTATTTTATATCTATTGAATGTAATGGGGATAAACCTTTCCTGTTCACACATTCCGTCAGGCAATTCCGATAGTCAAATGTTTATCAACTAAACACTATAATAACGCTGGCCTTGAAAGTTCCACATTGTTTCAATGAAACTGCTAGAAACAACAGAAAATCAATAGTAGCTCATAAAAATGATAGTCTTGTGCAATTTGATATTGGAAATGCAGATGCTACAAAAAAGTTTGCCTAACATATGCCAAAACTATGTAAAATTCTCTTCGATGCAAGACTTTCAAGCATATAGCCCGAAAATTTAAGGTATACTGCATCATATTTTTCCACACAAATATTTTTATCATGGCATTTTAATCAGAGTCCTTAGTTGCAACAAGGATTTAGAGAAAAACGGTAAATTAGAAAAATGAATCATGTTGGAGGTATTTTCTTGAACATTTTTATGTCGTATCTTTGGAAGAAGTTCTGTGTTTGTTCTTGTTTTGAAGTAAGCTGTGCATACTCACACACACCCGCCCGCAAACATATGCAAACAACCTCAAAAACAATGTTAATCTGAGATCTAATTTATTTATGCTCCATCCCAGTTATCGCAAGGTCAAACCTGGCCCAGACCGATGGATTTTAAGTATGATTAGGGGGATGCAGCACCGAAAACCCGAAATCCAGCAATTTTCAGCCAATCTTACTGAAATTTTTACCACTTAGTTCTGATGCATATTGGACACAGAATTCACAATTTGGTTTTTATATCTTCAATAGTTTTTGAGTAATTAATTTACGAATTTTAAAATTTGGGCAAAATTCAAACCGCTCCACGTGATGAAAATTACCAAAATTTTAATATTTCGATTTCTAAAAATATTCAGATGGTTATGAAGAAAATATCTATCATATGAATTTCTTATACTGCCTTTAGTTACAGAGGAAACAATTAGGTATGTGGCAAACAAAGAAGCCACAAAATGATTAAATCTTTGATTTTTATATCAATAACTTTAAAAATATAATGCATATTGAAAATTCATATGTTAGAAACCTTTGTTTGCTTTCTAAGAACATATGTAGAAAATTTTAGAGCGACTGAATCAAAACTGCATCGTGTGGAACATTTTGATGACAAAAAATGTTGAAAAAACTGTAACTGAGTAAATCAAATTTTAAAATCCAAAACATTTTCCTTCTCAGCTACATGCCTTGAAGCAGACTAAAACCCTCCAGATAGATAAGTTGGACACTCCTGCCTCTTCCTTCTCTCTTCTGCAGCAGCGTTCTTCAATTTCAGTTTCCTTCTGGATGTTTTAGAAGTTACCTTCACAGAAATTGCTGAATGAAGTAAACGTAATTGGTCCTTCACTTGGCTAATTTTTAGAGATTCTGGTGAAATCTGTGTCCATGATGTCTGACTACAGCTTGAGTGAGGCAGAACAACCAAAATTGAATTCACTGATGGTTGATGTCACAGCAACCTGGTCACTTCTTTGACACAAATATTTCTTTGGGGCTATCATGCCATATCATGTTACGTAAACTTACATTTGCATTTTGCGTCTTACCCAATGTATATGTCGGCCGTGCCGTGGCTCAGTGGTTAGACCGCTTGGCTCTCACCAAGGCGGCCCGGGTTCGATCCCAGGCGATCGCAAAGTGAGATTTGTGGTGGACAACACGGCGCTGGGGCGGGTTTTCTCCGAGACCTCCGGTTTCCCCCGGCATATCATTCCACCGGTGCTCCATCTTCATCTCATGTATCATCAGTGTCACCGCCTGCGGTGCCGTATGTAGTAAAAGCGGGCGTTAAACACTACACATTTCCAATGTACATCTCCTTAGGATTTCATCTGATGCCAGCCTTTCGTACACCGGCATTAGTTTTCTTACCACATCAGGCCTCAAATATGTTCCCATTGTTGTGATATGTTTAGTTGTTTCTTCCCATGTATCGTTTAGCCTATTCATGATCCTAACTATGTACACAGTCAACAG
Source organism: Mantis religiosa (assembly GCA_030765055.1). Lineage (NCBI taxonomy): Eukaryota > Metazoa > Arthropoda > Insecta > Mantodea > Mantidae > Mantis > Mantis religiosa. Next base: position 47,795,393 of record CM060954.1, read on the forward strand.
AACGTCAGTTGTTTCAAAGAATGTTTTACCTACAATCTATATAACAGTTATATGCACGTTTTTATGTATAAAATACCTATGTAAATGTTAAATGGCACAGTAAAACTCGTCAATTATATATAAACAGTATGTAGTTTAACGAGAAACACAAGGAAATCTCGACAAAATTAGAAACTCACACAAAAGGAAAATATAAACATTACTATTTGCTTTCAATGTTTGCAGCTAGTGTTTTTTTTTCTATGGTGCCACATATTGTAAGAAATAACTATCATACCAACACACAAAATTTCACCAGAAACTTTGCCCGCTAATTCCAAATGTATTACTTTAGTGCATTCAATCGAACTCAAATGACAGAATTCTGTGAATCCAAGGGCCGGCATACAGGTGCACATACGGAATTTAAATTGTCATGCGAAGGTATTTGAATGCCTGAAGCTCATAAATTCAGTTGGATTATGATACTACAAGGTTTAAAGTATTTTATTAGCTCAAAAACAAAACAAAAATATTTTTTCCCATATTTTTAGCCAATTTCGATGCTGCATTCCCTTAATATTGACAGCTCCAAGAAAATAGATGTCCTGGCATGTAAAGTAACTCCTCTGGGACGAACTTCCGGCATACCGCCGCCGCTGATATTATCTTGCTAATTTAGAGCATCATTAACAAACCTGTTAGGGAAATCTCCTCATGTACATTAATGTAAGAACACTTCTTATCTGGCAGTAATTAATTACTCGTAGGGTTTGGTTTTAATTTCCAAATGTTATATTCTTATAAAGTGGTCAATGGTTTGTATTTTGTGATTGTGCAGGCAAAAAGTAACATTTATAATTTGTGTTATTTATTGGTTTAAATTAATTTAAAGTTAAATAATGATTTAGAAATCACAATGGCACTATGTATAATAAGCATAAATAAATATATTTTCCAAGGTTTACACGGCTGGCATCATGAAGAACAGAGAAACGTCGGAATATTTAGGTCCTACTGGTCTATTGCTTACAAACCCCGAAGATAACCGTTCTTCTTAAGATCGTTTACTGCTGGTGCAAACATTAGGAACCGGATGTTAAGCCAAAAATTTGTGAACTTAGCTGGCGATCGTCAACTCGTACTGTTGGTAAAGTCTGTCTAGTGAACGCGAGTGCAGTTGGCCCCTCAGAGGAAACTACCCTCCCGCCCAATAATGGCCGTTATAAATCTATTTCTACACTTCAGAAATGGAACACTGTCGTTGAGGACCAATAGCAACCCTGATTTTCTCGAAGTGACAGTCGCATGTCTACTCCACGTGGAGTCTCAGTTGCCAAAGTTCCAACTTCCAGTTGATCTGTTTCATTACGTGCAGAAGTTCGTTGTGTGTCACGATGTGGAGACCATAGGAGGGAAATGCAGTGGTAAATGCAGCACATGACGTGGCTCAAATCCCAGCTATGGCATTGGATTTTTCAGTCTGACTCTACCTTTCCATAGATCTATATGTTTAACACTCCCGGGAGAAAATTATTAAGTGAAGGAAAGGCGGAAGCAAAATTTGAAATTGAGTTTTGATTTATTGATACCCTTTAACAGCTGAGGTTCTAAGCATCTTATTCTAAATTAGCGTGGAAGAGCATGTAATTTTGCTCAAAGGCCTCTTCATCAGGCTCGATGTTTCTTTACGTGCCGTAAATATGGGACACGGTAATTACGGTATACTCCTCTTTCGAAGAAAGCAATGCTAAGCATTTTTGCACTCCGCCGGATCTGAAAGCGAGACCACTGTAGAAGGCAGAAAGGCCCCAGGATTTAATATTTCCAAGCATGCTAACCCTAACCAGAGAGACTGAACAAGCGACCCGTCGACCTGGTAGCTCTCTAGAGCCTTGCATGTGGGCTAGAAACACTTCGATGCGAAGGAAATCATTATATTTGTAGGCACGTAAGTGGCAGGGGGAAAGTAGAAAATCTCAAGTGACGGTGTTCGAACCTGCAATCACCTGAATGCCGTTGCACTCTACTGCGGCGTGAGCTTGCTCGCTCCACAAAAACGTCTGCATAAAGGAATTCTTTAAACATTTTTTGTCGTATCATTTGAAGGTGCGCTGATCTTATTTAAATGCCAAGTTTTGCAATTAATTGACTATTACGTTTTTTTAGGAAAGGAATGTTTTTAGAGCTCGATATTATTTACTTCCAATCAAATATTAATTTACGATACTTCCTCGGTTTACTGAAGCACGGTAGGGAAAATAATAATTTATTTTGCCTTTGTAACCTAAAGTTTGTTTTCATATTGGTGGTAGTTCCAACGATTCACGTGCTGAAGCGCTTTAGGATGGCACAGTATCTCACAGTGTGACGTGTCAGCGCTAGGTGGCTCTGAACAGAACGAACCCTACAAGACGGCTGCAGTATTGCCAATGAATAAAAGGCAAGAAATGACCCAAAGCTCAAGGGAAGTTTCGAAAAGACACCTCCTAATTTTGGTAGGCTTCCTTGATTTATAGCTGCTTTATTGATGGGTCCTTATAAACTTCAAATTATATTAATTACAGATTTGGGAAATAAGCAAACTATGAACTATGTAGTTCTTCGATACACAACTTCGTTACTTCCTCCCACAAAGCCCTAATTTTTTTTTTGTTACAAAGAAAACAATGGCACGCAAATTGTTTTATATATCTAAAAAGTGTTATGTATAATGACACTAAATTTTCAGCTACTGCAATTTTACGTATGTAAGTTATATATAATACTAATTTAGAAATAATAATTTTATTACATAAGACAGTGGGAAACAGCATTCATAAATTCATGTCAAAAGCGCGAAGAAATGATTAAAAATTTTACTCTAGAAACTCTTGTGAGGAAAAGATATATAATATATTCTTATATAATGTATTATAGAAATTATATGTTATAAAAACACAATAAAATGTAATAAAATAATAAAAATTATAACAAGTGTTAGAGACACTTTTACACTTGGGAGGATCGTGAAATGTCATATCATTTGATAACGACTAACAAGCTATTTTTGTACTCTTAAGAATTTATACAGGAATGTATTTTTGGACAATCAAAATAAAGTTAACTTCATAATAGTTTTCATAAAATTAATATATCTTGCAACTCCCTCAATAAAATGGCAGTCCGCCTCGGTAGCCTGGTGGTAGTGTCTGCCTCATGTTCAAGAGATCCCGAGTTCGAATCTGTCAGGGTGAGTTACCTGGATAAGGTTTTTCCGGGGTTTTCCCTTTTCCTGAATGAAGAATGCCGGTAACTCTAAGCTCTATGGACCCCGGACTCATTGGATCATCATTTCACCCAATTCGTTCAACGTCCGATATGACTTAAGATTGGAGGACGTAAAAGTATTAAAAAAATGGCTCTTGAATACAAATAACGTTATCTTTTTTGGAGTAAATAAATAACATTATACACAAAGGTAAATTTTCGTTAAAATGTTCATTAATTCAGACTTAAAAGTACATTTGTTTTACCTGTTTTGTTTCACCTTTATTTACTTAGTTGCAAAAACACACTCAAAAATGACATTAAATGTTCAGTACAATACAATAATTTATCTAATTAGACAACAGGAAAGCTGATAAGACTGCTATTTGTGGTAATAAATGAAACAGAGGACACTAAATATTCGTAAATGGGTTTAAGTGACAAACCACTGTGTTTTGAAAATTGTAACTTAAACAATGTAATGTGAAAAATCAAAGAAAAGGAACACATAAGCCAATTTCAATATCGATGTTCTGAAAAAGGTTGTTCTAGGTGGTATTAATAATGATCATGATGATGATGATGATGAAGATGAAGATGAAGATGATAAAGATAAAGATAAAGATAAAGACGATGATGATGATGATGATGATGATGATGATGATGATGATGATGATGATGATGATGATACCGCACCAACTCCACTCCAGCAGCGCTCATTATTGCTAATATTGAACCCATCTTCCTTACTGGTGTATATAAGGCAAATATCAACAACATTAGAAATAACTGAGCTTTGCCACAACATATTTCACAACTGCAACTTGAACAACCAGTTAAACAAGCTTCTCATCCAGCCACTGGTGTCTCTAGTCTCCTTGAAGATTCTGCAACGGAATATCACCAGTACTACATTTACACAGATGGCTCTCGGATAGCTGAATGACTTAGTAAAAATGCTAAAGTGGGATGTACGTTTGTGGTATTCTCTCACTCCATAGAATGCCATTCTTACATGTTCAGACTTGCCAAGGAGTGTTCAGTTTTTCAAGCTGAATTATTAGGAATCCGTGAAGCACTGAAATGGTGCAACAACTTACAATATACCGCTCGCCTTTACAGTGACTCACAAGCAGCAATTGCGGCTTTGAAATATACCAAAAACAGCAGTCCTATTGCAGCTGAAACAAGAAGTCAATTATTATGTAGTTCTCATCTGTGTATTAAATGGGTCAGAGGACACGTAGGGATTGCCGGAAATGAACGTGCAGATGAGCTAGCAAAGAAAGCTGCGACTTCAAATCTTCCAGAGACATACACTCTATGTCCCATTTCTTATGTGAGGCAAACATTAAAGGAGATTATCATCAACGACTGGAATGTATACTGGTTAAAAAGTGATTGTGGTGCTTTGACTAAGAATTTATATTTCCCAACAGTTTCTGGCAGACATAAATGTAAATTCGTTAATCCTAACTATGTTCTCATTCAATTCTTAACTGGACATGGCAAATTTTCAACTTACTTATTTCGATTTAAAATCAAATCCACATGTGACTGTATTTATGGAAATCATGTTCAAGATGTCCCTCACATTTTATTTGATTGTCCGTTTTTATGTTTAGAAAGATACGAACTTGAATTATTGCTTCAATCCTTAGGTTCCACTTTCTCAAAACCACTTACACATATTCTGATTAATTACAAAACTTATCAATATTTCATGGCTTTCTTAAACAAAATATTTCTTAAGCTAAATGATTCATATTGATGTTTACTGCTTGTCTACTTGATATTGCATTTGATATGTTTTTTGTAAATTGTGTTACATTCATATATTTGTAAACTATATTCCTAATATACCTTTTGGGTAAAATTGGAATAAAAATTGGATAATAAATAAATAGATAAGGATAATAATAGGTAATAAATAATAAATGATGATTGATGATGATAATGGGGACGATGATATAACTTTCTGTTGCCCGGTGATTTATATCAATGTTGGCACTGGCAGTCGTGTTTACTAATCCATTCTGTTTCCGCGTTTAAATTTATAAATTAATTGCTAATAGGCATTCGGATAACATAGTTTCTATCACTTAAATTCAGAATTATATCCTTACGTATCTTCTGCTTAGGGGATCTTTCGCAGAGACTACAGAAGATTAAAACAATTTCAGAGTGCAATGATCATTCTGGTTGACTGTAATGATTTTATTTTCATTACTGGTAATAAAAAGCTAATTAATTAAGGAAAGTGTTTAAGCAATATATGATTATATAGTAATAGAGCTACATTTGTTGTCACTTTCTTGTTTCCCGTTTAAGTACCTCTTTTCGACTCAATTTATTTTTTTAATTTCTCGAATGCATGGGTATTAGGTATTCCACTGTATTCCACTGAAAAATAAATTAGAGAGTAAATACATGTTTTAAGTAGTCAAAAATTTAACTGTTTTATAAGTATGTCCCTAATCTGACGCAATTTTATTTTATAATGTGTAATACGAGGGCTGTTCAATAAAGAATGGTCATAATTGTTTTACGGTCATAATTTTTCACACTAAAATTCAATCTTATTATTTTCTGTTAGCTTAATGTGAAACAAACACGCCGTAGTAGTTTCATTGTTGGTACTCCTGGTTCCCGCCTGTGAGAACAAGGCAAGTTCAGACATGTTCAGTATCGCCTACCGCTGCAATGAAGGTAACATTCAGTTAAAGTTGATGTTAAAGGAAGATTCGGAGTTTCTTTAGGTGTAATCACTGCTGATGAAACTTGGCTACATCATTTTGATACTGAGAGCAAACAGCAATGCTCAGTGTGGAAATCTCCTTCATCACCAACCCCCAGAAAAGCAAAAGTGGTTGCTTCTGCTGGGAAAGTTATGGTCATCTCATTCTTTGATATTCATGGAATGGTTTATCAGCATGTCGTACCTGCACACACATCAGTAACTGGACAATACTACAGGGGTGTCCATATCAGGCGCAAAAGACCACATTTCTGTGAAAGAGGCTGGATGCTGCACCAGGATAATGCGCGGCTGTCAATGTTGTTGCTGAATATCTTGCAAAATTCAACGTGAGGTGCATTCCTCACCCTCCCTATAGTCCGGATTTAGCGCCATATGACTTTTTTCTATTCCATAACTTGATGAAACGCCTTCGCGGGAGGCATTATCCATCATCAGAAGCACTGGTGAAGGCTGCGGAGACGAGTTTGAAGGATCTCTCAAAGAATGGTTTCCAACATGTCTGAAGACTGACAGAAACGCTGGAACAAGTGCATCACATTTAGGGGAGACTATTTTGAGAAGCACCATCAAAATTATGAGGATGAGTAAAGGTACGTTGTCAAAAAAAAAAAAAAAAAAAAAAAAAAAAAAAAAAAAAAAACTTTGTGGTTGAATCCGTCACTGCATAGAATGACATTGCCGAAGTCGTGGATAATTTGTCTGTGTGAAATGCATATAGGCCTTGCAAATCAGTATAAGTTAAAACTAAACAGCTGAAGGTGTGGTCCCGCTCGCGATATTACAACAAATCCATTTTCTTGTCCGTTTATTTTTCTTTCTATGCCACTCAAACCTCTCCACTTCCCTATATCCTACCTACTATGCATACTCGTGGCTACTTTCCCTAACCTCTCTACCCACTTTCATCTTCTCCTCCTCTGGCAACTCTCTCCGTACCTTATTTCCATAACCATTCTCATTCCCTCCTTCTCACCTTCTCCCTCACTTTCCGCTTGTATCTGCCTCTCCTGTCTCTACTTTCCTCACGACTTACCTCCCTATACCAGGTGGCGGAGAGCAAACTCCTTAGCTTTGCAGACTTATAAGTATTTAATCACTCAGACAGGAGGGGATCATAAATATATCAATTGAAAGTATAAAACATGCCATTTAAATAAGTCATATTACAGAATTTTGTCTTGAAAATTACATCTTCAATATGGCCTCCATTACGGTCCAGGCATTTCTGCAAGCTGTAATGAAACTACAGTAAGTATTCATTTACAATATCTCTCGTACAGCTGCAAGACCTCTAGTAAACACTTTTTATTTTTAAAAGTCCCACAAAAAGAAACGGGAACTATAAGATCGGGCGAGCGTGTAGGTCATACAATGATGTAGAAGTTAGCTCCTGAAGGTCGACCCGCAAGAAGTCACTTGCATTTTGTAAGGATTAGGATTTGGGTTTCATTACGGAGAGGATTTGGTACGAAGGCTACCATGCTGGGCCCATTGTGCCTATGTCCCCAAGTGGGGGACCCTCGGAAGGAAGGATGAAGCGAAGGAGACAGGGGGCGGCCGACCCAACGGGCCATGACAGTAGAGAGGGCAGGGCCCCTATAGTTTACTTGGACAGATACTTCCCCCGACAGGCCAGGTCCCCTAATGCGGGGCGGCAACGGGCCCAGCAGCCGAGCCCCAAAGGTCACAGGCAGGCGATACCAAAATGGTCACAGCAAGGGAGCGGAGACCGGCAACGGACCTACTACAGGAGGAAGTGGGTTATAGTGACCGCGCTTAAAGCATACGCAACCGGCTCTCTTTGTAGGGAAAAACTGTTCTTCCCCCCAACCACAATGTCATAAACATCTTAGGAAACACCAACCAGGGCAGAGGTGAAGAATGTTAGGTACGTGATTACAGCTGAGAATACCCAGGGTTGCCGTTGTTTAAAATAGCGTTTAGAGGCAAAATAATGTGACTTTGTGAGTTCGCGAAATCAAAAGTCCAATTGCACAAACTCAAAATGGTCTTTATTTCCACCGACGTACACAGAATTACGTAATGCACACAATTACGATTCACCAGTTTGTCCGTTACAGTTCCACTGCACGCTCACAGTTACGTACACTCTTCCGATGCACGTACACAGTCTCCTCGTCCGTACACTAGCACGGCGCTCCTACGATGCTCGCCAAGCACTCACTGAACTCCAGCCCGACGCGTTGCTTATATAGGACCAACTGACCAATCTAGAAGGTTCCGGATTAGATGAAACACCCCGCACGTTCGAGAACCCAGGGGGAGGGGAAAGAGACGGCACAGTGGCCCGCGATCCCTCTCCTAATCGTCCCTTCAGTTAATGACAGGAGACAAACGGGTAGGTGCGGCCAGAACGCCCCACGCCCGACCCCACCGCCGGCCAGCCCCACAGGGAGCTCCAACGTTCGGCTGACAATATAAATAAATACAGCAGAATTCGCTGTAAGAAATGTCATTGATCTTTTCAAATACATTTTAAATGGTTAATGTTTCCTATAATAATTGTTACAACTCTCTCTATTAATACTCGTATTACGTACAAGAACTAAATGCGTATTATTAGCATAATATCTAAGGAAAGTTTAGTAAAACATCATTACAATTTTAAAGGAGTTAAATTGCTTCAGTATCCATGAATTTGTGAGGGATATTTACTTGCAAATTAAAGAAGCACTTTGGATATTCTGGTAGTTAACAATAATTTATAAACAAAGATTGCACGTTAGTGCTTTGTTTATTGCAATCATGAGCCGATTTATCCTAAAACATTTTCCTTTATTCTACTGCAGCTACAGGTGGTGAATTTCTGTTGATTTAACAAGGCAATAAATACTTCAAAAGTAAAAAAAGTGAACCAAGAATTAAAGAAAACCTAGTAAGGAAACTCTATTACTATTTTTAAATTCTGGAAGCTTTTTACAAGGATGTCTGCTAATTGTTCAAGTTTGAATAAAGTTAAGCAGTGTAATTTTTTTGCGGGGTGGATTCTGTTAAACACAATTTAAATAAATAATCACGTACATTCCGCATAATAATTAAATGTCATAACTTTAGAACTCGAGAAAGGTTAGAAATACTGTTAGATATATATTAAAAGTATGAATGGAAATCCATGTTAGCATATCCATGTTAGGTTCGATAACCACGGTCTCCACATCTTAATTAAATTACGCAAATGCTAAAACCAATAACTATTAAACACTAATAAATTTATAAAACTACACTAAGTAAAACACTATGTAACTTTTATAAATGTAAGCTTAATTAACATACATAAGAAGCACGTTTGCACAGCCTAAGCTAATTTCTGAGGACACATGAAAGAAATTGCAACAGCGCTCTAACTTGGTGAACGTATTAAGAAGGACCACCCCATATGTTTAAGGTTGGAAGACCCTTATAATTGCTTACATGTGAGGAGGTGTGGTCGGAAGGGAAAGCTCTGATGCCCCGTGGGATAGAATGGACGCGGCTACTATACCTCAGAGCATATCATCCTGCCATACACCGCCGAGACACCGACCGACACTTCTACCCTGAAAGAGACCAACAGATGAGAGATGATAAAAGAGATGAACTGGAGGGACGGGAAATTCGGGGATGTAATTAACCTACCCAGCATTCGCTTAGAGACCCGGGAAACCCCCTGAAAAGAATTCTTGGGTCAGGCAGGTCAGCCACAGGACTCGAACCCGGGTCTCTCTAATGCGGGCCACAGACGAAACCGCCTTAGCCATCCCGCTTGGTTGAATTTTGTAAGATTGAAACTTGAGTTCGGGTAATATACGTCCTAAGGATCTTCGAGAAATGAAATACTCTTGATTGTTTAGGAGCTGAACGACGCAGTCAGCGTTCAACGGCATGTCTCACTCAAGCAGCATTTTCTAGTATCCTCACTGTCTTAAATGGACCATTTTTAATATCTAGGACACTACCACATGTTGCAAACTCATTCAACTATTGCATAACTGTTTTCGTGAAGGAATTGTACCGTGTTTTGCCACATTGAAATGAATATGGAATGAATATTACTCTCGTGAAATACGATGTTCCCAATACACAGAATTGAAACTACGGAACTTGCTATGCGCCGTCCTGTATATTATTCAGTGTCACCCTCCCTGTTTTTTACACGCTTTGATCTCACTCTCCTATCTCACCGCTCCAGCAGAGTGGAAAGGAGCAACTTGGTTTTTCAGAACTTCGGAGCGATGTAGGCATTTAGAAACGAAAAAAACCATATAAAGACATTGGATCTTCTCTTGCTCAACCATCACAGAAGGGATCTATTGTGTTACACATACATTGTGTTTATTATTTTCAAAGAATTCTTACAAAACCTAGTCCTCATTTATCACATACATGGTAAGTAAACAAGGTATTGCATTCCACCAAATACTCATACCGAAATTTCGCGGAAGTACACGCTTTGAAAATCCTACGCCGTGAACTAAGGCGTCCTGCTTTGGTCCCCTGCCACGGACGACAACCGGGATCGATCCCACACCTGGAGAGTGCGGATTTTAAGTCTCGGGTATAGGACCGGTGCTCACTCAGCATTATTAGGAAATTGAGGAGCTACGCTAGGTACCATACCCTGGTCTAGAAAGCCAAATTACCTGCTGGAGGGTGCCGAAATGCTTACATCTTCCTCTCGTATCGGTTGGATGATCGCCCACTTCTGCCTTGCGTATGTGGGCGTGAGGCCGGCAGTCGGGTTGGTAGGCCTTGGCTCAGTAGGGGCTGTTATGCCATGGGTCAACGTTTAAATCCCTTGGTAAATATGCCTGCGCTACCTTTGAACGGCATAACTCAAAAAGGAAAACTCGCTTGAATACGAAATTTTATATTGTTACTTTGTGGGTTCGTAGAATTAAAAGACCGAGTTACAGATATTCTAAATGTTCTTTATTTCCGTCGAAATACACTGTTCAATTCTCACGTAACAACATTACATCACATATACACACCACAATCTACCAAGGTCGATGATAACAGCGTCTAGTTCAGCTCTCGTTATAACAACACTCTTGTTACACAACACTCTCAGCTGTACTCTCTGCTAACTCACTCTGTTTACAACTAACTACTCCCTCTTGGCCAATCGTAGCCTCTTTAAATACTTCACAGATAATTTCTAGATGATTCGCAAATAAACCAGAAAGCGAACAATCTCTAACGTCCAGAAGTAACTGGAAATTTCCATTTATCTCAGTTTGTTTGCTTCGGCAGATCCTTAACTGCCTGTTATCTTTGTCCGCGGGCTCTTGGTTTTCGCACTGACCTCCTATGAGTTTCTTTGGTGTAAACAAGCCACGTGATCGTAGATACGGGTTCGCTACAGTATTTAAGTTCAGCATTCTCTAAGGGTGCGTCACGGATATTTTCTGGAACTCTCATGCTGCGCTTTACCAGGGAATATTTTACGAAAATATGACTTTCCCAAAAATTTCTCTACTAGTTTTAATCAAAGATCCTTAAACAAAATATATATCTTGATTTTCTGGGAATGTCTTCGGAAGCCCCTTTCATTCTGGATAACTTTTGCGTAACTCAGAGGTCGTAAGAGATTTTATTATACAGAAAATGTAGATCTTGTGCAAACACGTTTCGAGATATTCAACCTTCATGTGTCAATTTTCCAATGCTTATTCTTTTCCCAAACGAGAAGCCGCTGTTCACTTTTTTTTATTCCTTAACTAAGCAAGGGAACGGATTTTCAAAGGCATCACATAGTAACTGTCTCAATGTCCTCCGCCCGCCTCGGTAGCGTGGTGGTAGCATGTCTGCCTCACGTTCAAGAGGTCCTGAGTTCGAGTCTCGGTCAGGGTGAGTTACCTGGATAAGGTATCTTCCGGGGTTTCTCTTATCCTGAAACACGAATGTCGGGTAACTCTAAGTTCTAGGGACCCCGGGCTCATTTGAGCATCATTTCACCCATTTCATTCGTCGTCGGATATGACAACGTTGGAGGACGTAAATCACAAAAAAATCTGAATGTCCTCGTGCAGCTACAAAAAATCTAGAATAAAATAACGCTTATCTGAATTAATAGTAAGTAGATACGAAGAGAAATAAGTACTTGTAACAATAGTTTGGGCAAGAGTAGAGAAAGCAGTGTGAGTGCAACACTTCTTATTTTTCAATCTTAGTGAAAAAATTGACATAAGCACCGACAGTTTGTTGGAAATGTGTAGTGTTTAACGCCCGCTTTTACTACATACGCACCGCAGGCGGTGACACTGATGATGCATGAGATGAAGATGGAGCACCGGTGGAATGAGATGGCGGGGGAAACCGGAGGTCCCGGAGAAAACCCGCCCCAACGCCGTGTTGTCCACCACAAATCTCACTTTGCGGTCGCCTGGGATCGAACCCGGGCCGCCTTGGTGAGAGCCAAGCGGTGTAACCACTGAGCCACGGCGTGGCCATACAGTTTGTTGGTATACCATAGGAACACATTCATCTTTGCGACAGTTAAATATTTTAAAATATTTTTAGTCATTACGTACTGGCCTTGAAATTCTTGACTTTTGCACGACATCGGGATAAATGTCTTCCAGGTTTGGTTTTCAAGGTCGTGGGTTCAAACCCAGCGGAGGGCGATGGACTTTAGCATGCCTACCTTCGAAGGGGAGTAAAACCAAGGTCAATATCTTAAATTTACATAAAAATGCAGTAAATGGGCACCTAAGCAAAATTAATCATTATTTCATGCCCCGTGTAGTAGGCTGAGAACCACAGCAGTTAAACAGCGTCCATAAATAAATAACAAATTACGATAAACAAGTGAAAAGCGACAGCAATTAAAAGAGATACATACGATATATTCATAAAAACTTCTCTACCTATTCTTTAAAAATTGTGTTGCAAAAATATACTCTATTTATTTCATGCTAATCTTCTGATACATCTGCACAAATGGTTGAATTATGGTTTTCTTTGTGGCTATAAGCTGGTGAAGACCGAAACAATGGTTAGAAATTTAAAAAGCGGAATACTGTACCCTGGTTTTGAAATTAAGCACAGTATGTCTATTCTAAAGAATTGAATGGTTACTAGATGCTTCAGAAGCACTGGATAATTCAAACTAATGATAAAAAATAAATAATATAAAACAAAATCTGAATATCTAATAGCCCGGTTCCTGTTTTCTTTATGTCACGTCCTCCAACGTTAAATCATATCGGACGATGAATGGAATGGATGAAATGATGCTCAAAGGAGTCCGAGGTTCATAGAGGTTAGAGTTACCAGATATTCGCCTTTTTGGATAGGGGAAAACCCCGTAAAATTCCTTATCCAGGTAACTCGCCCTGACCGAGATTCGAACTCGGGACCTCTTGAACGTGAGGCAGACACTCTACTTCCACGCTACCACGGCGGGTGCCCGGTTTCTGGAATCTATACCAGGTCTTATTATGCAAACTTCATTTTTAACTTTATTAACTTCTGAATCAGTTTTCACAAAACAATTTAAAAATTTTGCAGATATAATCTACTTTCTGCCTTAACTAACTAACTAAACCTAAAGATTACTGGATTCCAGTAATCTTACAACTATAATTTTTATATATAATTTTTTATTGATCAGAGTGAAAAGAAGGTACACTCAGGCGTAGGCTAACAGGCCGCCCCCTAACTACATTAAATTATAACTCATATAATGCTCTCTGAGAAATTATGTCACTATTGAAGATGTAAGACAAATATCAAGCACTAGAATCACTCGAATCAGATGTATCACTCAGAAGCAGGTCCTGTGTTAGTCTCCTCTTCAAGCGTGAGGGCTGGCGCGTGCGGACGCCGATGTTATAATGCACAGCTCCTGGAACTTCTTGCAGCGTGGAAAAGAAACGGCGAGCGATCCTTAATGTAGTCGTGAAGAGGTAACAGTCCTAGTTCGTGATGGAGCTGCTGATTACGGATGAACCATGGAAGGCATATGTAGGTAATAAGCGGACGAACGAGTGATTTGTAGAGTAACAATGAAGACTATAAGCCGAGGCTGGAACGGCGATGCAACAGAGGTGAGAGTTTTGAAAGTCGCCCGGAGGCCAGTGATATAAGACGATCGATATGAGCACGCCAAATATAAGCTAAAACAGTATTTGTTCGACTTTACTTCTACTTCAACAATATAAATCAAATCTACATTTCTACTACAGTTTTAATTATTATAACAAGCTACGAAAGACTGTTTCCTACAGTTTTAAAATTTCTTCTTCTCAACTGGTATCCAAAGCTTCCTCCTACTGGTATCCATCTCCTAATGGAACTGGCATCAGTAGATGGAGCTGGTTCGTCAGTTCCAGACATCCGGGTAGTCATCTCTCCGCTTCTGCATAATCAGTTGCATCTGTCCGCTCTGATACTCTCCATATATATCTTCTCTCTCCTGGTATTCTCTTTCTGTCTATGGTATTTCTGTCTTCTTTCTGCTGCCCATAATTGGCGTCTTAAATCAGATCTTCAAGTCTGGTAACCTGTATCTTTAGTTTCTGTTGGTCCAATTTCCCTCCGACGATCTCTTAATTTATATTCTTTTCTCATAGATTGAAATGTTCTTACATTTCTTTCTTGAAATATTTTGTCGCGGGTCATACGCTTAACGGATATTATTTGAGACATATTTTCTAAATGTACAAACTAATGATACGGAATATCCAGGAAATGGTTAGTGCTACATCCTTAACACAGTTGCAAACATGTGTAAGAAGCTTTAGTCAATCTTTTACGGTTTGCAAATTGTAAAAAAGTTATACTTAAGTCATTCCAAAGAGGGTTGGCATTAGGATTAGTATTACACTACGGAGGGGATTCGGTACGTAGGCCACCATGGGCTATGCCCCCAAGTGGGGCAACTCGGGAGGAAAGATGAGGCGACGGGAGATACAGGGCGGCCGACCAAAGTAGCCACGACACTACAAAGGGCAGGGTTCCTACAGTTTACTTAGAGACTTCCTCCGACAGGCGAGGATGACGAACACGCTCCCCTACGGCGGGACGGCAACGAGCCCAGCAGCTGAGCCCCAAAGGTCCCTGGCTGGCGATCCGAAAATGGTCCTAGGAGAGGTGCGCAGACCGGCAACCGACCTACCGGAGGAGGAAGTAGTTTACCTCAGCATATCATCCTGCCATGCACCGCCGAGACACCTGACACTTCTAACTTGAAAGAGACCACCATTGAGAGATGTGAAATGATAATGGAGATTAAATGGAGGAAAGATAAATTGGGGGAATGTAATTAACCTACCCAGCATTCTCCTAGCGCCCCGGGAAAACACCTAAAACCCATGGGACAGGTAGGTAGAGCACTGGAATCGTACCCGGGCCTCCCGAATGCGCGCCAGAAATGAAACCGCCTGAGATACCCCGCTCGGCAAATGAGTGTTACTTCACAAACTCTATATTTTGAATACTCTCTATGTCTGGGCTGGCAGAGCATTGTTTTGATAACAACCATAGAGCCAATTTTCGGGAGACGACCATCTTGGCAAAATGCAACAGATACTGGGAGCGGAGAATTAAGGAGGCTTTGGCGATTTCCTCTGAAAGAAGCATGCTTAATGGTGATGCTGGATTTCAGTTCAGCTCCTCTTTGAAACCGGCCTTAAAAATGGAAATCCATCGAATTAAGAAGCAAAGACCAATACAGCTTGATAATCAAGTTAAGTAGTTACGTTTCTTTGACACAATTTTCTATACTCACGTCATCTCCTGACTTGACATTTAATTTACTGAAACCAGTCTTTTGTTCAGTAATGCGAATTTTGATTGTGTTTTGTCTTTGTTTATAATTGTGTTATATCCAGTATTTCATTTGAGGTTATAACATTTATAAATATCCTGATGATGGGAGAGATGCACACTCCCGAAACGTTGATATCTAATCATCTTTTCACCTGGCTGGCTGCCCGAGAAGAAACTGAGCGAATTTGTCGCCAGGAAAGCTTCACGTCTTATTATCTATGTCTTCATTTAAACCCTTAGGACAAAAATGAGGCAGTTTGGGTGAATTTCATGAACATTTTTGTAAGGTATACTTAGAAGATGCTGGTATTCATCACATACACTAACGCATTACACACCTTTTTTGTTGTTGCTAAAAATATTTTTTGTTTAGACTCAAAACGTATATTTCCTGTAGGACATATGTACAGAAGTTTTATTTGGAAATGCTTTCTATTCTTTACATACGTTAAGTGGTAGCAAAGTGATAATTAAATAAACTCCTAGGTACATTTTGTCATTTTAACCACAATATAGCTTGTAAAGTAAATATGACATTGTTATAAACCAGAGTAAGTTTAAATATTTAGTTATTGATATCGTTCTACCATAAAACCCTGTTTCGGGGAAGAAACGAAGACATTATATGTCTCAAAACCTTGAGTCACATAACATGTGTAAGACACATAAACCCACAAAGTAATAGCCACACGCAAAAGTTTTTAAAACACAAGTTTTGAAGACTGGGAAGCCCATTGCACAAGTGAACCTAGACAAAATAATGCTTTACCATAAAGTTTTTATTTTCAGGTTTGTTATTTGTATAGCTCTTTTGTTTCATACAAAGGTCAGTGTTCTACGAAGTTGCGGGTAAAGGCCTATTAAATAATTCAAACTTTCATCTATGATGAAATGGTTGAAATGTCCTTTTCTTATTATTGCATTCCTTCACAAGTTAACAACGTCAATATAAGGATACCTTAAAAGAAAACTTCGGGACATGACTTAATATTTCAACTATTTTTGCAACCGAATCGAAGGTTACTCCTATTTTGTTGACTTAAATATATAATGCCATGTTAAGGCACTCTTTGTTTTCGAAGAAGTTGGAAACACACATGTATAATACCAAAAGCAGGCGGCCCGGGTTCGATCCCAGGCGAACGCAAAGTGACATTTGTGGTGGAAAACACGACGCTGGGGCGGGTTCTCTCCGGGACCTCCGGTTTCCCCCGCCATCTCATTCCACCGGTGCTCCATCTTCATCTCAAGTATCATAAGTGTCACCACCTGCGGTGCCGTATATAGTAAAAGCGGGCGTTAAACACTACACATTCATTCATTCCAAAAGCAGGCAAACTTTAAGATACTCTTTAAAGCTATCGTCTAGTACATCCCCTTCTCTTCTGGAGATACTGAAAGATTCTTATTTCCTTACACATTATCTCATCTTTCATCACTAATTCCAGATTTTCAGTTCGGCTTATGCAATCTCATTTATTAGCACAATTCCGTTCTTAATACACACAAGGAAAATTAAACAAAGTGATAAATCGGCCGTAGTAGATTATTTTTAGTCATTAACCATAACATAAATCCTGAAGTTAAATTATTAAAACGATTAAATATCCCGATAATTTTAATGGTTTGGGAAAATATATTTGAATTTTGAAATACCAGCAGTTGATTCTGTTCTTAAGTTTGTTTCGTTTTCAGAATTTTGGTAATACTGAAAAAACGCAATAACATAGTAACTTCCTTAACGACGAATTGGTTTTCTCCTGTGGATTTCTTTGAGTGACGTCGCGAACAAGGGTCCGTGAAATCGATTTCACTTCAACTAATTCAACTAATAAGAAAAATCGACATCATTTCTCTTAAGATAAGTGAAGTTTTTGTTACAAATAGCTATATTTGTATAATATTTATTGCTTCACTGTAACAATCTTCATTTTCTATGAAGCTGAAGTATATGTTATGAAAATAGCTTAAAGCAGCTTGCAACAGTGGATGTGTGATTTATTAGTTTTAGTTCTTGCTCTTGGAAGATGTCAATATTATAAAAGAGAAGTAACTGGGGAGGGTCTTGGGCACATAAAATGAATGACGTGTTGAAGCAGATATGTATGGGCCATTCTTGGATAAATGAAGAGTATGGGTATAGAGGCTTCTGGAAAGAAGTTAAGTTAAGATTAGAAGATATTGACAGACATTTTCGCCAATACAAGTGACAAAATATCACTGAGATTACATAGAGAAATAAAAACAACCTGGGGGAGGGAAGGATATATGGATATATGTAGTAAGTTAGGGCGAGAAGGTTTTGCTTGGGCGAGGACAGGAGTGAAAAACTTGAAAGGTATAAGTCAAGAGAGGAGCTAGATAAATGTCCATTGTGTGGAGAAGAGAATGCAGATTTCCATTGTATATTATACTGTAGTCAAACAAAGATATGTAGAGAGCAGGCTTGGCTACATAAATGGGACAATTTGGGGGGTGAAGTAGTAATTAGAAACAAATTGTCAGTAAAAGGGGAAAAGAACAGGAGAAATATAGGGAATTATTTAGGGAAAGATAAACAGAAATGGTTAACATAATTAAGAGAAAAATATAGAGTAGGATAGGTGAAATGGCAAAATCTAAAAAGGAGTAGAGTGCCTCCAATGCACAAAAACCTAGGGTTAGATGTATGGAGACCGAATTATTATTCAATGGTGGGCAATATGATAGGATTTCCAGGATTTAGGAATATATGGTATTTTTCAGTATGGATTTTATAATTGTAATCTTGATTTTGTATTTCCATTTCATGTAAAAGGAAAGATGAGAAATAAGTTACAAATTACATTAATCTTACATTGCCATTTTTATTTCTCTTCTTGTAGTGGCACAAAAAAAAAAAAAAAAAAAAAAAAAATCTGGCCTCGTAGCTCAGTCGGTAGAGCATCGGCCTGACACGCTAGGGATCCCGGGTTCGGTTCTCGGCGTTAGGGGTAGGGATTTTTCTCCGACTGAGATAATTCCTCATCTTCCCCAGAGCCTGGGAGTATCAATGAGGGTACAAATGTGTGTGTATGTGTATGTGTGTGTGTGTGTGTGTGTGTGTGTGTGTGTGTGTGTGTAATCTAATGAAAACCCAACAGATACGAGTAAACACCTTCGATATGTGCCAAAGGAGAACGGCCGCCGATATGATTGGAGTTAAAGGCGGAGTATAAATGGAGCAAAAGGAATAAGAATTATTGCAATTAAATTAATAATAAAGCTGATTGGATTTCTTCTCATCTATGTTTTAGGTAGACATTACTGGTTTCCCTGTTGTACATTCTTATTTTTACCCAGAGAAAGGAATTAGTATTTACACAGAATAGAAAGCTAGTTAATTCTGCAACGATTCCTTTCTTTCTTCTCGTCATAGATATGGCTTCCTTTGTCCTCCTACTTCAGAACAAGAATAACGAAGAAAGGAGCTTAAGAGGACCTTCTTTATTACAAGTCGGGACAAGAAAGACTTTAGATAATCACATCATCGAGCTCTACTTATTCCTCTGAGTACAGATTCTCTGCAGTTGCGGGAGTGGACAGTCATTGTTCAGACTTTAATGAATATACACGCTCTATTTTTCCAAGATACTGTGTTTTCCCTTTCACTTGTTTGAGGCTAATTAGCATAGGAATACAGTTTATCTTCTACTTCACCTCTTTAGACTTTGTATTTCGTTCCGGCTTTTCTTCGGTCTTCCATGGTTCATAGTTTATGGCTATTTTAGGTATTCTGTTACTATTCATTCTTTGAACATGCTTTTACCATTGATTTCTGTTGTTAGCAATAATATGATTTATTTCTGATACATTTAATTCTTTTCTAATATTTTGATTGCATTTTTTGTCCCTTTTACTGTACCCAGCTATTTCTCATACAAATTTCATTTCTGATGTCTATATTCCAGTACTATTTCTTTTTCACAATGTCTATGTTTCTGATCCGTATATAAGAGTTGGTACTGTCATTGATTTTTAAAATTTTGCTATGAGTATTTACGGGCTTTATTTTTAACGTCTTCTAATTTACCTGTTATATAGTTAACCTTATTTATTTTATTCAGTTGTTCAAATCTTCCTGGTAGGAGACACTGCATCCTAAACGTAATATCTGATCTATTATACGGTCTCATACCAACTTGGTAGTTGGTTCTATATCTGTTGGAGGGCTGAGAAGGGCAATTGAAGCAATAAGTAGTTATTGCCAAAAATGGGGGTTGAGAGTTAAAGAAAAGAAAACGAAGATCATGATTTTTAAGAACGGTTATAGATTGCGTAAAGATGAGAAATGGGAGATAAATGGAAGAGAAATAGAGGTCGTAAAGAGATTTGATTATTTGGGAATACGACTGAGCTGTGATGGTAAATGGACTGAACAGAAAAAATTGACTCTAGCAAAAGGTAAAATGGCCATGAGTATTGTAAGAGCATGTTTAAGGAAATTACCTGACATTAATGTCAAATGGCTGGAAATGATCTATACTGCCATAGTAGAAAATAAGATATTGCATGGGGCAGAGATATGCGGAGTGGATGAAGCATGGGAAGAGGTGGACGTTATTAACAGATCTTTCTGTAAATATATTGTGGGCTTACTGGTAGCTTCACCCAATGGGGCAGCACAATCAGAGTTGGGAAGACATTCAACAACGGTTAAAATTGTCTCAAGGGCATTGAAATATCTATACAGAGTTGCCAATTTGGAGGAAAACAATATTATCAAGGAATGTTTTCTTTTGCAGATGAGAAGCAAATGGGGAGAGTCTTGAATGCAAAAAGTGAGGGAACTAATGGAACAGATAGGTATGGGACATATTTGGAGAAACGAGGAGTATTATTATAGGGGATTTTGGAAAGAGGTTGAATTAAGGCTGGAAGACTTAAATAGCCAAGTTATATTTACTAGTGTAATGGAGAAAAGATCATTGAGGACATATAGGGAAATAAAGACAGTGTGGGGGAGGGAGAAGTACATAGATGTGTGTAATAAGTCAGGGCGAGAAGGATTTGTCTGGGCAAGGACAGGATTTAGAAATTTGAAAGGTATTAGATATGAAAAGGATACAGGGAAATGCCCAATGTGTGGAGAAGAGGATACAGATTGGCATAGTATACTTTACAGCAAACAAACAAAGATATGGAGAGAACAAATTTGGCGACAAAAGTGGGACAGTTTTAGGGATGGCGGGTAGATATTATTAATAAAGAAAATGTTATTGGTAAAAGGAGAAAAGAATATAAGAAATATATGTGAATATATGGGGAAAGTTAGAAAGAAATGGTTAAGACTGATGAAGAATAAATAACAATTAAGGGCTGGAAAACTAGAACGAGGGATACAAGGGAGAGGAGGGTCATCAATACACGGAAAACCAGGGGTTATGTGTATTGAGACCGAGACTCGAGGCAAGCAGGTAGAAAGGGTACGTTAGATGTGAATAGGCCATTTTGTTATTGTGTGAAAGATATGTTACAAATGTCAATGTATCAATGAAATTGTATGTAGAAGAAAGATGAGAAGTAAAAATAAATACATATACTGTCTCATAAGTAACGTCGTTTTTTTAAGAAAAACAATTATTTTAAATACGCACTGACAAGAAACTGACTAATTTTCAAAGTGTAGACCTTTATATTCTATGGTCTTCAGCAATCTGTCAGCAAGGTTTGTTATCCCACAATGCTACCAGTCTCGGTTTTTGATGTGAAGAATTCACTGACACTCACTTGCACTGCTTCACTATTGTCAGAATTTCTTCCACGTAGAAAATATGCTATGGATCGATGGTGCGAGATCAGGGCTGTAGGCTAGGCGAGGTAGCAGCTAGAATTTCCCAATTCCTAAATTTTTCCAGGGTTGTTCATGCAGTGTGGAATGTTACATTGTCCTGTTGCAATAGAACTTTATCTCGGTTAACTAATGCTGCGTTCCAGTTCAGAATAAAGATCCGCCCGCCCGTTTGGAACAAACTCCCAGTGAATCATAGCTTTAAAATGCTACCAGACACACATCATTACTTTGGAACCAAATTGATTCCTTTTAACGATGACTTTGGCAATTGGCGGATCAAGCCACTGATTAGAGCCCTCAGGGCTTCGATAATATACCCATTTTTCATCACAAGTGACAATTCTCCCGATAAATCTATCATCCATGGGATTACAGATAAGCTGACGAGATATCAACTGTAACTTCAGCCTGTTGAGGTTTCAGTTCATTACGAATAACCTGACGAGATACCCACTGCACGTTTGGTCTGTTAAGGTGTCAGTTCATGAGGTACAGATCTACATCTTCTGTATGATTTTTAAAGTGTCTTAATGTGGTGATGTACGAGGACTGTTCAATAAAGAATGATCATAATTTTTTATACGGTCATAATTTTCCGCACCAAACGTCAACCTTATTATATTCTCTTAGCTTAATATGAAACAAACACGCCGTAGTAGTTTCATTGTTGGTACTCCTGGTTGCCGTCTGTGAGAACCAGGTAAGTTCAGACATACTCAGTATCGCCTACCGCTGCAATGGAGGCAACATGCAGTTAAAGTTGATGTTAGAGGAAGATCCGGAGTTTGTTTCAAACGTAATCACTGCTGATGAAACTTGGTTACATCATTTTGATCCTGAGAGCTAACAGAAAAGCTTAGTGTGGAAATCTCCTTCATCACAAACCCCCAAAATAGCAAAAGTGGTTTCTTCTGCTGGAGACGTTATGGTCATCTCATTCTTTGATATTCATGGAATGGTTTATCAGCATGTTGTACCTGCACACACATCAGTAACTGGATAATACTACAGGGCTGTCCTGAAAACATTGCAAGTCATATCAGGCGCAAAAGACCACATTTCCGTGAAGCAGGCTGGATGCTGCACCACGATAATGCATGGCCGCATATTGCCAATGTTGTTGAATATCTTGCAAAAATCAACGTGAAGTGCATACCTCACCCTCCCTATAGTCCGGATTTAGCCCTATTTGATTTTTTTCTATTCCCTAACTTGAAGAAACGCCATCGTGGGAGGCATTACCTATCATCAGAAGCAGTGGTGAAGGCTGTGGAGGCAATTTTGAAGGATCTCTCAAAAATGATCTCCGGCATGACTTTGAAGACTGGCAGAGACGCTGGGACAAGTGCATCGCATTCAGGGGAGACTATTTTGAGAAGAACCAAAAAAATCGAGGATGAGTAAAGGTACGTTGTCAAAAAGAGAGAGAGAGAGAGAGAGAGAGAGAGAGAGAGAGAGAGAGAGAGAGAGAGAGAGAGAGAGAGAGAGAGAGAGAGAGAGAGAGAGAGAGAGAGAGAGAGAGAGAGAGAGAGAGAGAGAGAGAGAGAGAGAGAGAGAGAGAGAGAGAGAGAGAGAGAAGTGATCTTTCTTTATTGAACAGCCCTCGTACAGTATAGTATCTACGCACCAAGTTCTTCTGAAAGCCTACGGGTACCTATTTTGAGGGGGAGGGATTTTCTCTCAATATTTGGCGTGTATCCTCAGTATTCCAAAATTTAGGTCTTCTAGAATGTGGTAAATCTTTAGTATTTTCGTTTCCATTTTGAAACGTTGGAGTCATCGTTGTGCCAGACGCTCACTAACGACAGTTCCCTCAACTTTACATATTCTTCGAGCTGCGGCACCAGCTTTGTAATGTTGTTTCCAGTAGTACTTTAGAACGACTAAGCTCAAACTTTGCTACCCTAATTTTGTGATTGTTTATTAACAATTGAAAACTGATACACTCGTAATATACGCAACGCTATCCATATCATCCAGTAAATAGCATTGCCAAACCAAAGAATTCAATAAATTTTCCAAAACACCACAGTGAAAGAAACCAACTTTACTTATGAGATAACCTAATATTATATTGTCTAGTTGAGTTCATTCCTTCTAAAAGCCGTAGCTTTGGATTTATTTGCTGTTATTTTTATTCTGTATTCAATAGCAATTTTATTTAAATGGTGTGGCATTTTATGCAAGTAATCTTTGTATATGTCCATTAGTATCTAATCATCTGCACATAACATAGTTTTCAGTTTAACTCAGTTACTCCCTGCATTAACTTTATTTGAACAAAGTCTTACTATACATCAATATACACATTAAAAAGTGCAAATGACAAATGACAACCTTGTCTTACATCGCTATTAACTATCATTGTTTCTGTTTCAGCTATTTTTATTTTTGATACAGTATACATACGTTTTATATCTTCAATTAGGGTTGGATGGAAGGATAGTTGGGTTTAAGGGCGCTCAACTGCCAAGGTCATCAGCGCCCATAAGAAGCCAATTGTATTAAAAATCACTAAAAGGGGATGAAAGATGTTCATAATAAAAACAAGATAAAAACAAACACACCATGGTAGATAAAAGTCTAAAATAAATCTAAAAGCCATAAAAAGGTTAAACTGCCTAAATGGCTGGCAAATAAATCTTAAAAATGGAAATTCAAAACTAATTTTAAAATTCTGGCCACTGCTTGCTCGTCGTCCGCAAGGATCTCTGCCAAGCTGGCCGGCAGCTGGAGACACTTGCGAAGACGCGACAGGTTAAGTATTCTAACAGGACATGCTTGTCCGAAAGGAGTACACCACAAAGCGGGCAAACTGGAGCAGGGCCCCGACTTAATAAAAGTGAATGAGTAAAATAGCAGTAGCCAACGCGCAACCGAGCCAAACATACCTCTTCCTGGCGGGATGCACGGCAGGAGGTTCTCCACGGCAACGGAAGGTCCTTTATGTCACGGAGCTTATTGCTGTTCAGAGCACACCACTCGTGCCACGAGCGCAGCACGGCTTTCCGTAACAGGCCGCCAAAGTCTTCCGCGGCTACAAACGGTATAGTGACCTGCGGCTGTGTGGTGGCTATCTTCGCTGCCGAATCCGCCTGCTCATTCCCTGCCAGGCCCACTTGACCAGGGACCCAAACACATACTACGCTGACGCTTGAGGCGTATAAAAAGTTTAGGGCATCCTGGATACGCTGTACAATAGGATGGTAGCTGTACAGCGGCCGTAGGCTCTGAAGTGCACTAAGGGAGTCACTTAAAATGAGGCTAACACCTAGGTTTCGTCGAGGACATACAAAATAGCTCGGTAAATCGCATAAACTTCAGCGCTGAAAATAGAGGTGCTGCAATAGAATCCGAATGTATAGGTTTCGGTCCCATAGACAAAAGCACACCCAACCCCACACGAGCTCTTTGAGCCATCAGTATAAATTAAAATTCGGTCAGTAAAACCAGATAACAATTCTAAAAAACAAGTCCGGATACTACTGGGAGCCATGTCAGATTTCGCATAGCGCTTCATGCCCAGATCTATCTGTGATATTCCGTGCAACATCTTCAATTAATTGTAGTGGTATGCCTCAACTATTTAGAATCTTCCACGGTTCATTCGTGATACTTTGTCAAAAAGCTTTAAAATAGTCAAAAAATAATAAGTGCATGGCAAAATTTTGTTCTGTTTTTTTTTTCTAACTTTATTTTTCAGAGTAAAATCATTGCCAATAGTGCATCTTTCTTTTCTAAAACCTGTTTGTTCTTCTAGAAGTATTGCGTCTGTTATTTTATTTAACCTTGCACTTATATATGATCATTTATTTGTAGGCTACACGTAATAAACTAATCTCTCGTAATTTTAACGCCTTCTTCTTTCAACTTTCTTATTGTTATCACTTTAGCTATCTTCCATTCCTGGGGTATCTCATTCCTTTCTCAGCACCTTTAATACAGGCATGATAATCTTTCATGTTTTAACAGTTGTTTAGGTTTGAACCACAGAAAATATAAAATTGTTTCGAAATTGCTTTGGAATTTGGGGATTTGATTTAAATAATATAAATTATATGGAAAAAGGAAAGATGAAAAAATTAAGGAAATTTAGTGGGTCATCTAAGGACGTAATATGTGAAATTGACCAATCATAATATATATATATATATATATATATATATATATATATATATATACACGAGGGCTGTTCAATAAAGAATGATCATAATTTGTTTACGCTCATAATTTTTCGCACTAAAAGTCAATCTTATTACATTCTGTTAGCTTAATGTGAAACAAATACGCCGTAGTAGTTTCATTGCTGGTACTGCTGGTTACCGCCTGTGAGAACTAGGCAAGTTCAGACATGTTCAGTATCGCCTACCGCTGTAATGGAGGTAACATGCAGTTAAAGTTGATGTTAGAGAAACATCCGGAGTTTTTTTTTTTCAAACGTAATCACTGATGATGAAACTTGCCTACATCATTTTGATCCTGAGAGCAAACAGCAAAGCTCAGTGTGGAAATCTCCTTCATCACCAACCCCCCAAAGGAGCGGAACTGTTGGCTTTTGCTGGGAAAGTTTTGGTCATCTCATTCTTTGATATTCACGGAATGGTTTATCAGCATGTTGTACCTGTACACACATCAGTAACTGGACTACAGGGATGTCCTGAAAACATTGCAAGTCAATATCAGACGCAGAAGACCACATTTCCGTGAAGCAGGCTGGATGCTGCAACAGGATAATGCGCGGCCGCATATTGCCAATGTTGTTGCTGAATATCTTGCAAAAGTCAACGTGAAGCGCATCCCTAACCCTATAGTCCGGATTTAGCCGCATGTGACTTTTTCCTATTCTCTGACTTGAAGAAACGCCTTTGTGGGACGCATTATCCATCATCAGAAGCAGTGGTGAAGGCTGCGAATGCGATTTTGAAGGATGTCTCAAAAATGGTTCCCAACATGTTTTTGAAGACTGACAGAAATCCTGAGACAAGTGCATTGCATTCAGGGCAGACTATTTTGAGAAGGTCCATCAAATTTATGAGGATGAGTAAAGGTACGTTGTCCAAAACAAAAGTGATCATTCTTTATTGAACAGCCCTCGTATATTGGTATGATGGTAGGGGAAGTAACAATCAATAAACTTCCTTGTGGAAAAAGGACGTGGATAACATGTAAGTTTTATAGTGATGAGTGTACGTGCAGGAGAGTGATCTAAAAGAAAAGATATTGTGTAATAATGTATATTCAAAGGAGAGTGATCCAAAAGAAAAGATATTGTGTAATAATGTATATTCAACGTTTTGAAGTAAAAATCAAGAATCTTGCTGAAGAAGCTTGGAGAAAAATCATCTTTTGATCAACGTGCTCAGGAGTTAGCAGACGTATTTTCTTTAATCCATCAATATAATCTTTTAAAGATTTAAGTTATATTTGAGATTAGTACTGCTTATAGGATTCATATTTTATTGTAAAGTATCTTTTGGTTAAAATGGTGGAAAATTAATTTAGATTACATTTTGAAACATCGAAGATGTGCAAAATAAACTTAAATTAT
The DNA here is from genome assembly GCA_030765055.1 of Mantis religiosa. NCBI lineage: Eukaryota > Metazoa > Arthropoda > Insecta > Mantodea > Mantidae > Mantis > Mantis religiosa. The sequence continues at coordinate 47,822,516 of CM060954.1, forward strand.
ATATTATGAAATTTAACTTTATCAAATTTTATTTCTTTCACTCGTAAGCACCCTTCGAAAGAAGAGGTCTTATGGCTCTTATTTAAGCAGATTCAATAGAAGAATTAACAAATAGTTGTGGAATAGTCGACAATATCCTGGATGGCTGATAGAAAGACGACGCTCAAACAGCAAAGGCGGTGAGAGACCATTTCGACATGCTACATAGGGCTTCCCAACTTTGGAAACACCTCTACAACGAAGAAATCCTGTTCCAGTGTAATTTCCTAGGGACTAGTTTAAGCAATTTTATATTAATGTTATCAATTCCGCACGCTTTCCTATTTCAGCCTTTTACAATGTTTTCCGTTAGTTACTCTATTTCTATCTGATCTACTTCTATTCGATGTAATTTATTCATTTCTCATTCTTGTTCTTCTTCTTCTCTGTTCCAGAGATTTTTATAATATTGTTCTGATTCTACATCTTTAATAAATTTTATGTCTGCTTTGTATTCTTCCATTGGACTTAGGTTTCTGATAATTTATAAACTTTATTTTGGTACCATGTAGGTTAAGTTTTCTATCAGCTTTGTTTTTATCCCAGTGATCTCTGTTCAGTTTCTTTGTATATCTTTTTAATTTCTGCCGTTGCTTTGTTATAATTAATTCTATTTTAATCTTACCTATCATTTCGGACAGTTTATCTTGCTTAGTTTCAATACTTCAGGCATGCTTATCTAAAATCTTCGTAGGCTACTGTAGTAACACTTGTCATAGGATTATGCACTTTTAACTTTAGTCATAGATATATACAGCTATGGCTACCTACGATGTGTTGTAAAGATTCTCACCCATACCAGTAAACATAAAATAGTCTGTATCTCGTTCAGTGGAGTCACTTTGAAAATCAATACATTCAAGTTAATCTTTACAACTTTTTAGTAACTTAGTAAAACAAGGTTGGTCCAACTTTGGAAGGCAAGCGTCTAAGATTAAATCTTATCATTTGATCAATTCTGGACCAAGTAGTAGGACAATATTCAGTATTCAATTACTATGGAGGATATGAAAACACTTGAAAGAGAAGATCACGAGGTTTGGCAACAATAATGTCAGATTTGTGAGAAGGTGGATTGTCATGATCAAACAAAATAGTATCCTTCTCTTGGAATAATGGTGAAAGTTTCCGCCAACTTAGAACACCACCACATGAAAATCCCAGAAAACTGCAGTCATGGTTTGTCCTAAATGGAACCACTTTTGTTTCCTCCAATTAACTTAGCTACAGTATTCATTATACATCAAGATTCTTGTAAAACGTAATGGACGTGATCTATGTACACGACGCAGCAGCCTCTTCCGGGCGGTTCTATTGCAGGGGAGTCAAGCACAAGATTTCTTCAATCGCTCTTGCAGTAACAGCACTATGCGCATATCACACTAATCTCTGTTTCATATAACCTTGCCCCGCTGACATGTATCACTCCACGTGCAACTACCTTCCCCCTCACCCTAATTGGCTAATGCTTTCGCGCTATAGGCCATAAGCGGTGCCCTCCCTTCACATTTAAACCTGCAGTAAGCGTCATATTAATTGCCAGGAAGAATAAGAATATGAAGGCATGCGAAATACAAGTTTATAATGAAACTGAGCAAGTTGAAACTGAATGAATGCGCAATGAAACTGAAACAAGTTTATGATGAAAAGCTTTCGGCGTTTTCCACTGGGATTCTTTTTAAACCAGCACACATACCTTGCAAAAATGCTTGTCTTTCAGTCTTAAAGGTCATATCACGCCATACTTGTCGTGTGTTCTTCATTCACCCAAGTCTCGTCAAGGTATTATATATTTTGCGACTTATATCCCGGTACAGTGTGATTGTCCTTAAATAACGTCTTTGCCACAGCAATATCGTCCCTGGAATGGTAAGTGCTCCTGTTGTCTCAATTTCATGTCGCGATGTTCCTACGGACCTAAAACTCACACCTGTAAGTTCAGAGCACAGCTGTTCGACTTCTCTCACTGACAAAGACGGATTCTTCTCTGTGAGTGCATTAAACACGTGCAACACAATTTTTTTCCCCGCCGCTTTGTAAAGGTTTTCCCTCACGATGCTTCAGCGAAAAACTGGCGGTGGACTCAGCCATTATACATAGTACACCCGCAACAAACGATAAATAAAATAATTTAGCTCTCGCACTCGGTACAACACACCTTCGAATGACGATATATGACTAATGCAGTTCAAAACAAGGTCAGTGATAAAAGCCATATAAACAAATGTCATCACTACCGCTAAATCACGTGCTATCGTGCCATGTGTTTGAGAGCAAAGGAACCTTCTCTTTACTTCGTTTAAGAATTAACATGCATTTCATATAAATCAACTCAGTTGCGTAGTATTTTTAATTAAAACTGTTAGGAAAATATAAATTTGACAATTCTCTTCCAACATATAAAGATATATCACCATGTTAAATAACGAACTAATTTTTACCGCACAACAGTCTGCAACACAACAGCAGCCAATGAGAGGTGATAAGGTCACGTGACCGTTAAGAGATAGGGGGCAAGCTTATGTGAAACAAGGATTAGTCCTCACACTCCCTCGGAGAAGAACAATTTATGTTAGAAACACACTCACTAACCTACGTGTAAAACACTCGCTTGTACAACTGTTGGTTAGACCTACAGAATGTTCTGGAGACGCAGAGAGTGGACACTTTCTAAAGATTCTGGTTTCCTGACGATAGTCCTTCCTGTGTTTACTCTAAGGTGAGAGCGATATTTATTTCTGTTTAACTCTCTGACTGTCCGGCGCCAACCTCTATTCCCACTAGGCAATAGTCTGACGTCTCTATGAAAACTGTTTAAACAGTAAACTGCCAATGAAGATAAAATCCTTCTTGGATGGAATGGAAATACAGTGATAATATTCGTCTTTATCGTTACATTTTAAAGGAAAATTGTTACAGTCTTAAACATCAAAGTTGTACAACCCTCATCCTATGCTTCGTTGAACTTTTAAAAAATTTCTATTCAAACAAAGCCCTATGATCACCACCATTTTAGAAATGAACGCACGGAAAGTATTTTATAAGTTCATTAACAGACTTCAAAGAACAAGCAGCAGAAAACGAGGAGGGAAAAAATACTTTTGAAAGAACTTTTAAATCGCTTTTTATCTCCTGAAGCGTATACCGTCAGAGAAAAATTTTGTTAAAAGTTTTTAAGTTAATTTTAAAGAAATAAAGCTGTTAAAACTTGTACTTAGTTAACATAGCAGTTCAGTTCTGCTTTGATTATCATTTTCGGCATTACGGGTGCTTTAATATTGCCAGTTTCCCTTTTGGAGCCTTCAGTTTAACATATTCTTTAAACTATAAGTATAGATACAGGTTATACAGCTGAGGGGAATACCTCATGCATTGCAAAAGATGAAGTGAAGAAACTACGCAAGGTACAAGTGATAGGCGACAGGTCACAGTGGCGCACGGAAATGCTGAAAAGTTGCCCCACTGCTGAGGTACCTGACGACGGTGATGAACGATTCTCAGCCAAATGAAATTCTGTGAAGTCCTATTCATTTCTGATGACTGTTGCATAATTTGTAAAACGTATGATACAGCAAACTCTTACAATTATATGTAGGGTTAAACCATACATTGGATTTTATGTAAACAATCATTTCTTCCACACTTGCCATGTGTAGGCTAAAGTTTGAATGAGTAGAGCCAGACTCTAAAACTCAATGCCATAGCCGGATTTTGAACCACGGATCTTCTGCTCTCCGTCGTTTAGAGCGACCATACGGAGAGCAGAGATCCGTGGATCAACTCCTAGCTATTGCATTGAATTTTTCGGTCTAGCTCTACTCATTCAAACATTAGATTTTATGTCTATAAATTTCAGTGCTGTTGGCATTAGTCCTTACTTTTAGCTAATGAATAAGTCCCTTTAATGTTAATTGTTTAATGCATTTATGCGTTGTAATGTAAGCATGATTAGCTGATTATTTCTCAATTGGAGTATATTTTAGTCGGAGTCCATATTGACTCCTTGACGACATGAGTATTAGAGCAGCACATGTAAGTTTATCCCTCCCCTTTAATGTTTTGTTTTTCTATTTAATCTTACATAGACACATACATCATCACAAGTACACCACATGTAGGTTCGTATATTAGCGAGAGAACCCAAACCCAAGTAGAGCAACCAGATGCGGGTAACGACGTGCGCAAGCCTGAACAGTGTTCGTAACGATTTCAGATTAAACACATCCAACGCCGTTCAAGCCTAACCACAAACCTCGAGTCCCAGGATATCAGTCAACATTTTGACTCACACCAGGGAGGAGCTTTTACAAGGGTACCATCACCACCCAGCCTCAACATGCCGAACACCGTCGCGTAGTTCTTCAGCCCTCAAACAGATGATAATGAAGAAAATGGTGGACAGGAAAGTCGTGGCAGAAGAGGCACCAACCCAACATTCGTTTGTGGCCTCAGGGAAACCACGGAAAAGCAATGGGCTAAGGTGTGTGGTCACCATGAATGGAGCACGAGGCCTCCCAAATGTGAAGCTGCTAATGTTACTCGATACAATATCCTAGGCTAGACTCAAATCCATAGCACAAAACCTAAGAAGTGGCTCAGGTGGTTTCGTCTTTGACTCACATTCGAGAGGACCGGGTTTGATTCCCGTGGCAGACCTACCTGACCCATGGTGTTTTGATGGGATTATCCCGGGTTGCCAGGGGAATGCTGGGTAGGTTAATTACACCCCCGAATTTTTGTTCCTGCATTTCGTCTCCATTATAATTTCACATCATCTCTCATCTGACGGTCTCTTTCAGGTTAGAAGTGTCGGCGGATGTCTTAGCTGTGCTTGGCTGGATGGTATGACCCGAGTTAAACTTCCTCCGCCGGTAGGATGGTCTCTGGCATCCGGGCTCTGTCTGGTGGGGCCATTTCCCGACAGGAGTCGTGTGATTGTGCTGGCCTGACGGCGAGTTTAAAACTGGTAAAATGAAGGGACACTATCGTGGCACTTTGAGACAGCTGGCCTCTGCCACCTCTCTCTAAATCTTCCTCCCGTGGATGCCCCACTTGGGGCATAGGTACTATAGATCAAGACCACTAGCAGTGCCGAATCCCCTCCGTACCGTAACCAGATCTAATCCAGCCCACAAAGAGGACAATTTGAAATTTTAAATTAGCTGGCCTAGTATCCTCCGTCACAAAAGTTACCTTCTAAATCTTGAATGATCCTCCGCTCGGTAACCCTTACACATTTATTTATAATATCCTGGAATGGCATTATTCTTCTCAAAACTATTGTTCCAATTCTGATTTCTTAGATCCTCCTGTCTCTTCGAGGACAACCTTACAGATCTTACAGGAAGTTACAGGGACGATTCGGAATAACTAGAATTACAAACAACTGAAACACCTGAGAGGTCAAATGGATATTATACAATGGATATATGATAAATCATGAAAAGTGTTCGGTGCTAAAGAGATAGGCAAATCTTTTAAATGATATAACAATAACATACTCCGAGGATCTACTCCCATTAGTCCTGGCCCAGTAGGACCTGAACCCGGGCCTCTCGGGTATATTTACCATAGGACAGCACCTATTTTATAAGCTGCCCCCCACCTGCACACGGCAGACAGGACGGAATTGGATACGCCACTTACGCGCCGGTCCTTGATGAACCAGCTACCAAATAACCTTGGTAGGGCCGCCAGTGTCTAGCTCACCAGCTACTAGCTCTGCAGGCTAGTCCCCGGGACTTATGAGGCAACCCTCTACCCCCTCCGGGCGGCCGGTAGCTTGGCCAGAGGTACCCAATTGCCCGTGGGTGATGGGAACACACTGCCCCCTCGAGTCCAACCCAATCCGAACAGCTCCCATTCGGGAGGGGCTCGTCATGTTCGGCCCGAGGTTCCTCTAGTAACGTCAGAGGTACCACAAGTGCTAGGGGTCCGCAGCGCCCGCACTTTGGCAGCTGAAAGGGACGGATTCCCCTACAGGGGATATAATAATAACAGTAATAATAATAGTAATAGTCATAATAATAGAAATGGTGGTGGGATGGGGGTGGGGGTGGTGTGGGGGTGGCGGTTGTGGCGGCGGCGGTGGCGGGGGTGGTGGCGGTGGCGTTGGCGGTGATGGTGGCGGTGGCGGTGGTGGTTGTAATAATAATATTGTTAGAACATTTTTTCCCTTTCTGTTCACTTATAGGCATATTGTTTGAAATATTCAAATTTATACATTTATAATTGTTAGATCGAAGTTTCATTTTGATTTTTTACAAATATTTATACAGGATTTTGCGGAATTCAACCACAAAAAATGCTTTTAGGAGTTATAGAGGTGTAGAGACGTTGTTATAGGATACTTAGATCTTTTAAGTTCATAGTTGTTTGTAACAGATAAACTCAATAATGTCAATGACAGAGCTCTTTCTATATTGCTGCTACTTGTGGTTAATTGTGACCATGCCGTACTCAAGGATTGCATGCAACATGTACTTTAATTATGAAAGAAACGAATGAAGTTAAAATTGTGCTCACTCCAAACATATGGCTACTATCCTCGGAAAAATAATTATTCTTTCAGTGCTAATGTAACAGGGATGTCAACTGAGTGGAGGAATAATAAAGTTTGGCTAGTCATTGCCAGAGCAGTTTGGCCGCCTCCTTTGAGGAACCCTTATAATCGTTTTACAACACTGACCCTCCTTCTCCCAGATCTTTCTGCAAGGTTGCCACCTTTCTCGATACGTCATGGGTATCGTACGAGGTTTCGTCTAAATAAATCATCTTATGTCCATTGCTGCGAAACTTCCTTAGTTTTATATATCGTACTGCGAAACTTTCTTAGATTTGACAAATACAACTCTACTGGATTCCACAATAACCCTTATCTTATTTAAAGTGTAGCTCCTAGCTCCTTTAGGAGACCGCGCAGAGTGCAGTGTGCCCATAAGGAAAATCACAAATTTCTGCAAATATGCAATCAATTCATCTAAGGTGGGCGCTCTCCCTTTTGCTGAGAATTTATAGATTTCTCGGCGAATTAAATAGCATGTGAAATTATCTACTTTAGAGAGACGTTTCCTTTTGTTTTCACACTTGCTCGGCGTCTTTGGTATTCCTTTCGTCACAATATTTCTTACTGTATTTCTGTGAATACCCAGAATTTATCACCAGGTTCATTGCACGACCCCTTACCAAGATTATTTGTCAGCACATATTTATATGTGTTCAAAACAAGCGCTCGAATTTGCTTAGAAACAGTTCCCGTTATCACTTTGTTTTTTGAGGCTCTTACAGTAATATAACTCGGCCTAGCAACACTTTCCAATTCATTCACATTATTGTCTTCACTTTGATTATTTTCACATTACTGAAAGTTATCTATCACTTCATTTGCATTTACCACTGCATTTCCCTCCCCCCACGGTCTCCACATCGTGACACACAACGAATTTCTGCACGTAATGAAACAGATGAACTGGAAGTTGGAACTTTGGCAACTGAGACTCCACGTGGAATAAACATGCGACTGATACTTCCAGAAAATCAGGGTTACTAATGGTCCTCAACGACAGTGTTCCATTTCTGTAGTGTGGAGATAGATTTATGACGACATTAGTGGGCGGGAGGGTGCGTTTCCTTTGTGATGCAACTGCATTCGCGTTGACTAGACAGACTTTACACGTTCCTGTTTTGTACGTCGGTTTGCCTACCTTCCAAGGAGCTCGTATATTTTTAGCATTGTGTCGCTAAAGTTCATCTACCCGCAAAAACCGAAGTGGAGGGGGGAAAGTAGAATGATATCATGGATGTCGTGATGTCATGTCTGATGTATACTGAAACCAGCTTCACCAGCTACACAAATCATCGCCTACTAACTGGGCTTTTGTTACAGGTAATGATTGTTCATCTTTTTCTACATATGGGGAATTGGAGGTAACAATGGAGTTTGACTTTTGGAGTACTTTTCCAGAAAAACTAATTCTCCTTAATTAGAAAATACTCTAATTTTAGCTCTTATCGCGCTATAGGCTGACAAATAATATTTAGTCATCTGCTTCTTCTTCACTTCATGGCATAGGCAATCAAGTGCCTGTTCCGCCTTCGAAGTCCTTCAGCCATTGTTTGCTGGGTCTGCCCACCGATCTCCTACCTTTAGGATGATACTGTAATATTTGTTTTGTAAGTCTATTATCTGGCATTCTTTCAACATGTTCCTTCCATTTTTGTTTGAGATCTTTTAACCTATCATTCATACTAAAAATGTCCAGCTCTTCTCTTATATTTACATTTCTTATTGTGACTTTGTGGGTTCGTGGAATTAAAAGGCCGAGTTGCAGAAATTAAAAATCTCCTTTATTTTCGTAGAAATACTTATAGATTACAGCAGCATTACGTTACGTACACCATCAGTCTACCAAGGTCGATCACAATAACAGTGACAGCTCTTGTTACAATAACACTTCCAGCTGTCTGGTTTCACAACAACTGTCCACAACTACAACTGTCCTACTGGCCCTTTTATATCTCCATTCATGATTAGCAGACTGTTCTGTCAATCACTAGAGGTTTCTGGAAAACAAGGCATCTAATTACATAATTCGAACATTCTATCCCCTTCGAGAAACGTAGCTTAAGCTTTTGTCTCAGTTATCTTGCTTGCCGGCGCTATCTGTTTACAGAAGTTCGTTATCTACTTGCACCGAAACTTCAATGACCGTTACCGTGGCATTATTAAGTCCCTCTTCGTGCATCCTTTCACACTTCTCAAGAATTTCATTTCTGAAGCCTGTATTTTACTCTGTTGCTTTTTAGTTAACGTCCAAGTCTCACTTCCGTATGTCAGTATAGGTACAGCCATAACTTTGTAGAACTTTAATTTTGTTTCTTTACGCATTTTGTTTCTAAATGTTCTATTTATTGTTCCACACACTCTTTGAAATTTGCATATTTTATTGTAGACATCATATTCCTTGTCATAACTAATATCAGTTCCCAAATATTTAGTAAAAATAAATATCGTATTTGTGCTTAGTCTTAATTAATTTGCATTTTGTTCGCTTGGATGTATGCGCAAACGAAAAAAATCATTACGTAAGTTCAGAGTAAGGTATCGTACTTTGGATCTTCCTATAACACTAAAAAAGTTTGCCAGTTGATTTCTGTGACAACGTAAATATGTCTGCTTTATTATGTGAGTCGGGAAGAGTGCACTAAAAGTCTCTCTCTGGGTTGAAAAAATTACGTAACGTAATTTCGACTTTCCTCAATGGGATATGAGAAGATTGTTCTGGGGTGCGTCTTGACGCAGTGTGGTCCAAGAATATTTTGTTTGAAGATTGTCTTTTGCGTAATGGAATCTAATTAATTATTTATTATCAAAGCATTGTTAAGCGTAACTAGGTTATAAACTAATTTATGGTAGTTTAGATAAAACTTGAACGTTTTCAATAGAATAAACATATAAATAAATGTGTATGCAGTGTGCTCTGTATACATGTCATTACAGAGGCCTTTACTTAGATACGATGTTCCAATGGAGTCATCTAATATCTGCCACTTTATTGGTAACAACCAACCCCGCGGGGTATCACGGTGGATGTGCCCCAGCTCGATGTCAAAATTAAGGATTAATTATTGCTGCCGCAATGTGATTAGGTTGCGATGGTTTTTAATAAGCAGTTACTCGCACACGAGGGCATGTGTTTTCGAATATACGTCCCGGATTTAAACCTTGGTAGCTGTTGTAATTCTAATGTGGGTCTCCAATTTTCAATGATAATATGTTTTCTATCTACAGGGCGCGGTAACGTATACAGCAAGCCCTATTGTTCTATTTAAACTTCGAATTGTTGACAAAATTGATAACAGAATATGTCCTTATTAGCCAATTTGTAAAAAACACAAACTTATTTTCTACCCACCTCCTTAAGGCCCGCCTCAGTAGCGTAGATGGTAGCGTGTCTTCCTGACGTTCAAGAGGTCCCGAGTTCGAATCTCGATCAGGGTGAGTTACCTGGATGAGCTTTTTTCCGGGGGTTTCCCTTATCCTGATCGACGAATGTCCGTAACTAAAAGCTCCATGGACCCCGGACTCATTTGAGCATCTTTTCAGCCATTTGGTTCATCGTCCGATATGACTTGACGTTGGAGGACGTAAAATAAAAAATAACACCTCCTTAAGGAGTGTTTATCTCATATTAAAGAGGTCCCTAATTCAAATTGCGTTTCGGCCAAGTTACCTGCATAATTTTGTTGTTGTAAATTACTTTCTCCAGCATTAAGTCATATCGGACGGTGAATGAATTGGATGAAATGCTTAAACGATTCCAGGTTCCATGGAGCTTAGAGTTACCCGACATTCGTCTTGAAGGATAAGGGAAAACCCCGGAAAAAACTTATCCAGATAACTCACCCTGACCGAGATTCGAACTCGGGACCTCCTGAACGTGAGGCAGACACGCTACCATCACGCTACAGAGGCCGGCTTACCTGCATAAGGCTGAACATTTTCTTATTCGAAGGGTTTTCCTTGTTCTGAAAAAGAATGCCACACTAGACTCTATAGATCCCAAGTTCATTTTAGCAACATTTCATCCAGTTTATTCATTGCCTGTTTTGAGCTAATCGCTTAAGGGACATTAAAGGACATTAAATTCATTAAAATATTTAATATATCCAGATATCTCCGGAAGATTATTAATACTAACAATGTGATAAGGGGGGATGGCGGGTAGCGCAGTCGTCTTGTTTGCGGCTCCCGTGCGAAGGGTCCCGAGTTCGATTGCAGGCTCCCCGACGCAGGTACTGCGCCACCTGTAATGGTCTAGGCCATTTTACTGGACAGGCGCAGTGCCCACTTTACCCACGCCGGAACACCAGTGGACCAACACCTCGGATCAAAACCATCAGTGAGCCCGCCGACTGGCAGCAAGCTCTTGGTTGTCTACGAGAGGAGCTTCACCGAACCAGCATCAAGCTATGCAGACTCGAGGAGCTCCTGACGACCACTTTCACCGCCGTCAACAACCATCCCCCAGCGGTGGAAGTTCAGGACCTTCACTCTGAGGTCCAAAACATAAACCAGCGCCTGGGCAACATAGAGGAATCCCTAGCAGCTGCTGCTGCCCAACGCGGCACAACCAACGCCGCCCTCCAGGACCTGCAAGACAGGCTGACCACGCTCTCCAGCCAACTCATGGACGGACTTACACCGCAGAAACAGATAGTAGAGTCAATCAACACCCAGCTCCAGGACAGCGCAGCCCAACGTGAAGAAGGGATTACCGCTCTTCTATTCAAAATTGACCGCATCACCAACGCCTTCTGCGACGACCCACCCAACGACTCACTAAGCTACATAAAGGGCAAGCTTGAAAAGATTGTTGGATACATCAATGATACAGCACCCATCAAGAAGCTACACGAAGCCCTTCGCGAACACCAGAACCACATCACCCAGAGCATCTACGGACTGAAGATGTCTCTGGCTCCGGAACACGGGATCCCTCCGCCGCAATTTCAGCCACATCGAGACACCCGCACACGAAGGACGCCGCCGCCATCAGACCTGCAACGCCGCCTCCCTCTCCGGCCATGAGCTGTTGACGGCCTTGGCCCTTCTGCATCACTGCAATCCAGTTCCCACGAAGACTTAACGACGCCATCCAGTCACGCATATAACGATCACCACTGTACACAGGTCGTAGTCAGGGTCCCCTGGATCATGGCTGCTACCTGATCACCACAAGCGGGTTTTTCCGCAAACCTAGTTTCCACCCACGAACAGTCGGGTTGCTTAGGCGGTACCGGCCATCAAATTCACCTCAACAGTCCCAACTAAATTAGCACCACAGGCCCCAATAAATAGAATCACCCCAGAACAACATCCTCCCATGCCCCATCCTTCTTCCTACCCAAATACCCAATTTACCCTGTTGTTGGTTTTTTCCTATACCTTTTGTCCCGTTCCCCCCCAAAAAAATCCGGGGTTGGCGATTTTAAGTCGGCCTTATCCACGTCTTCACCTCTGACTAGCACATGTAACTGTCCCCTATGTGCCTGCCTCGGTAGCGTGGTGGTACCATGTCTGCCTCACGTTCAAGAGGTCCCGAGTTCGAATCTCGGTCAGGGTGAGTTACCCAGATAAGGTTTTTCCGGGGTTTTCCCTTATCCTAAAAGACGAATGTCGGGTAACTCTAAGCTCCATGGACCCCGGGCTCATTTGAGCATAATCTCATCCATCATTCCATTCATCGTCTGATATGACTTAACGTTGGAGGACGTAAATGCAAAAAAAAAAAAAAGGTCACCTATGCCCAACGTGGTTCGGAGTCCAGGATATAAGCCCTAGGTGCTCTCACCTCACTGACATCTTCACTATCACCCTATCATTGAAGGTAATGGACACCGCCCTCTGAGTTCCTCCACCTGAGAAATGGGTCCGAACATCTCGTGGTGGGGCGAGGTTACCCCGAAGGCCAAGGCTGCCATGTGGGGCGTGTTGGTGACCAACCAGCCACGATGTGATAAAGGCACATAAGTGCTTGATTACTGTGGATAATGAAGATGACTAATCTCAGAAACTTCTCTCATCTTATAAGTATTCTTTGTTGTTGTAATTTACGTCCTCCAACGTTAAGTCATATCGGACGATGAATGGAATGGACAAAATGATGCTCAAATGAGCCCAGGGTCGATAGAGCTTAACAGCTAGAAAGACATTCGTCTTTCAGGATAAGGGAAAACCCCGGAAAAGACCTTATCAAGGTAACCCGCCCTGACCGAGATTAGAACTCGGGACCTCTTGAACGTGAGGCAGACATGCTACCATCTACGCTACCGAGGCGGGCATCTTATAAGTAGGATACTACCCTTACGGTGGTAGAAAAAAACAAGCATTCTTCACTATATTGACTATATTTTTTCTAAGCTGTTGATAAATGAAGGAATCCTTTCTCAACATGAGACATTTTTACAGTCGGGTATATTAGCTTTTGAATTTTTACCGTTCTGATATCTTTATCTATATGTGTATTTAAACATAGAAATACAAGCATAAACAAATAGGAATGCGCAACAATTACGCAACAATTACGCAACAATTACGTAATCTATACAAGGCAAAAAAACAACAAGTATAATAAAATAACAGTTTAAGCCAATAACAAATACGCCGGAAATACACATTCAACATGAGGCGGTCCGGCCCGTAGCGAACCACGTCGAGCTCTCCCTTGTGCTCAACGCCTCACAATTAAGGATCGGTGGCGTGAGGAGGTTAAGGAAAGGGAGATTGTAATCGGTTCGCAGTGACTTGTAGCTCCCGCATGAGATCTCTCATCTGTACTTCAGGAGTGGATGCGTCCTGACTGGTTGTGGGTTAATGATGACTCCTCGGATCTGGTAGACAGAAGTTTATTTTATTCCTTAGGTTCCTACGCTCGCCACCATAAAGTCGTCGTCGGTGTGGTTGCTGTGTTTAGCGTCACTGTCAATAATGTGATGTGAAGCACGGAGGTAGTAGCACTGTGTAGTCGAAATGGATATATTTATCGTATTCCCTATATATTACTCCTTGTGCTAACTCTCACTGGAGAGTTTGTTAGATATTGCACTTGTCTCTGTGTATGGCGCGGACGTGTACTTGTTAGGCGGCGCCGAATACGCGTCCGTCTCACGTAGAACTCAGGTCCGAAGTGTTCTTACTAGAAAAACCTACTTTCCGCCATCACTTTGAATTACCCCCACTCTAGGTATTTCTTGGAATTTGCAAAATCACATGAACAAATATCAGTTTTCTATTGGATCTTAACTATCCCTATTTCAGATCACTGTTCAGAATTTCCAGTTTCGAACCTAACATCAGAGACGCTTTCTCTAACGGTCCGCATGCAAAAATTTATGCGGGAGCATGCGTTCTGCGCGTCGGTCAAAATTGTATAACCTGTTGTCTGAATCACGCATGGGAATTAAATAGTGGGTTGGTTTCCGACTGAGAGGCAACAAATTTGTCTTGAGAGCAAAACAGACAATAGAGTAGGGTTGCTTGTTTACAGGGATTGCAAAGGGAGTTTACTGACCTTCGCAGAGTGGCCTTGTCACTGTGAAGGTCTCCGGAGTATATGCTAGCATTATGGCATATGTATATTCTGGTCTTTTAAAATATCTTATTGTTTGCTGACGACTTAGTTATTATGCAAAATAGCGAGTCTGCCCTGCAAATATCTGTTTTTAAACTTAGTGAACTTTGTAAGCAATATAACATGAAGATTTCCTTTATAAAATCAAAGGTAATGGCATTCATTGGGAAAGAGCCAATTAGAACGAAAATAGTTATAAATAATCGTTGCGTTGAACAGGTAAGCCATTTTAACTACTTGGGAACTGATGTTAGTTATGACAAGGAATATGATGTCTACAATAAAATATGCAAATTTCAAAGAGTGTGTGGAACAACAAATAGAACATTTAGAAACAAAATACGTAAAGAAACAAAATTAAAGTTCTACAAAGTTATGGCTGTACCTATACTGACATACGGAAGTGAGACTTGGACGTTAACTAAAAAGCAACAGAGTAAAATACAGGCTTCAGAAATGAAATTCTTGAGAAGTGTGAAAGGATGCACGAAGAGGGACTTAATAAGAAATGAAAATATAAGAGAAGAGCTGGACATTTTTAGTATGAATGATAGGTTAAAAGATCTCAAACAAAAATGGAAGGAACATGTTGAAAGAATGCCAGATAATAGACTTACAAAACAAATATTACAGTATCATCCTAAAGGTAGGAGATCGGTGAGCAGACCCAGGAAACGATGGCTGGAAGGCTTCGAAGGCGGAACAGGCACTTGATTGCCTATGCCATGAAGTGAAGAAGAAGAGGAAGTCTATTCTGGTATAGGTGATTTATTTATATTTATTCGTTTGTTTGTGTTAATGTCTTTGTGATATTAAGTTATATGTCGTCTCAGTGTTCCTAGGTGACAGGGGCTACGCCAAACAGGCCACATCATGTTACAAGATGTTGTATCGGAGGACAGTGCGTCACCAACAATTCTACCTTTTGCTTTGTTTTTTTATAAGATTTTTAATTTTAACAGATATTTCTTCCACTCTCTTGCTTCTGCCTTTGTGGTTAGAGAAATAAACCAAATCTTCTTATCTAGCCTTATATTTGAAAATCTTCAAATAGACAACCGTTTTCTAAAAAGTGTGACATGAATTCAGAGAGTAATCATGTTTTGTCTGCTACACTGCATATATATTTTCTAAATTCCACCATTAGAAACCTCCGATACCTTCTTCTCATGATGTTTGGGCATAGGAAAGCCACTTCTGCACGAATTTTCTGAAGTTTAACTCCCATTGGTCAGTCAAGCATTTGATATCATTTATTATATTGTAGCACTCCACAAACTCTAGGTATCAGAGTGAGGTGCCCACCCTTTTAGCGTGTCTGCCTCACGTTTAAGAGGTTCGGAGTTCGAATCTCGGTTAGGTTGAGTTACCTGGATAAGGTTTCTCCGCGGTTTTCTCTTATCCTGATGGACGAATGTCGTGTAACTAAGTTCTATGCTGCGTACTGAAGTCAGCCGACAGGACCGTCAAGCTCCTTGCCACCGCTGCTGCACCTACGCGCATGCAGCCGAGTCCTGTGCAGCTGAGCCGAAGTGCCACTACTGTGGTGCTTCCAGCCTCACCTCGGTCTCCACAGAATACGATCCCCGCCGACGCCACCGGTACTTTGCCTCCTGTGGAGGACACAGCCATTTCACCGGAGAGACGCTATGCCCCCTGCATCCCTGCAGGAAGGCATCGCCTGTCCCTCCAGCGCCGCCAACCACTCAGTAGCAGCTGAGCACTCAGCATCATCAACATCATCAACAGCCGGCAACACCAGACTACACCACCAGCCAGGAGCAGCTCGGGAAGCAAGTCCGGGGCTTAGGGGAGGCCGTTCAGCATCTTCATTCGGAGCTCCTGGTCCTAGCGGCCAAGTTGACCGCCCTGGACGACCTTTTAAGACAGCTCCAGACTACGCAGACAACTCATATCACAACAGTGCACCAACCCATACACCAGAAGCTGGACGAGCTCACTACGAGCGTCAGGGAACTCCTCAGGAACTCTGTGAGCTCAACCTTCCTTCCGCGTGAACAGCCTTCAGAGAATCAGCACATCACAGAACAACAGCGCAAGACCATCAGCCACTTGTACATGGAGGACATTAAGTCTCGCCACGTACGGTGGAAAGCAAGACACAAATGATTCGGTACCTGTCCTTACCAGTTACCACCCTTTAACCCCTAGGCAGCAGTCAGGTTCCATGTCTGTAGGCTAGTAATACCTTCCACGCGCTCGCACCCATTGGGTGCCAGCATCCCATCTCTCACATACTAACGCGGGTGTTTTGTGGCACCGCACTAAGCCACGACATTCACAGATCATTATTCTTTCATTATCCGACACAGTTCCCATTGTGTCCTCCAACACAGTGGGGCTCCGTAAATGGATTTTTGCACCACTGAAAAAAAATATATATATGTACCCTGAGTCCCTTGAGCATAATTTCACCCATTTCATTGATCGTCCGAAATGATTTAACGCTGGAGGACGTAAATTAAAAAAAAATCAGAGTAGGGTGACATCGGGAAAATGTTGAAATTAGGGCACTTGGTGTACAAATTGGCTCACATTGGAATATTTGAACTAACGAACTCTTTATGTTTTTCAAATGGGAAGGAAGAGTTCTGGATTCCGGTGAATCAGCGTTGTCACCTTTTTACCCTCCTCTTTTCATATTTCCCTTTCTATCGCACACTATCCTAGACCACGGAGGTCTCCCAGGAGCTAGACACAAGGGAGCTGAAACTGAATTTTCCAAACTTTTATAATAATGTTGAAATCACAATTTGGAACATTTATTTCTCTTTGTTGACATCAACTGCATGCCCCATTACTCGGTAATGTTACATGCATTACAATACATAATTTCATTTTTAATTTACAGATTCAATTTCAATTTTATAAGCTTAACAGACTTGTTTCCTAATTTATTTTTGAGATATACACTTTGAGCTTTTGCTAACCTATATCTTTGTAGTTCCTTTCTCTAGTTTATTAGCCAATTCTTACATTGCATTTTTATATAGCCTTTCAGTCTTATCACTAATTCAATTAGTATATTTATAAATATATTAAATTTAAAGTTAACTACTTTTTTATAAGTTAATTGAATGAATATATTTGCAGAATGGTTTCAGGTACTGTGCGATAAGTTCTTGGTTGGTTGTGGGCCATTTTCATTCTTGTTTGTGCACTTCCGCCACCAATAGAGATCACTGCTTTTGTGTATCTTTACATTCAAAAATTAAATGGTTAACTGTTTGTCAGAGGTTAATGCATGTACATTTCGGATCATCAATAATGTGGAATATGTATAGGTAATTTTTAGTTTTTCCATGACCTGAGATTATAGCAGTAAGTTCTGGTGTAATGGGAAGTTTTCTCTTTAACCTATCTTTGATTTTTGGGAGGAAAGTTTTACAGAGGGCCCCTTTGTTTGTGCTGTTACACATATGTAGTCCATTGTTCATGTCCTCTTTCTTTTATGTCTGCTTTGATCGTTGACCTGGGAACCTTATTGTAAAAGATTGGCAGTCCATCTTGAGCAGCTGCCTCGGGCAATTTATCAGCCATCTCGTTGCCAGGTATTCCTACATGGGCTTTCACCTATTTGAAGTGGATTCTCCAATGAGCTTGTTGCAGGGATGTTAGAGTTGCTGCAATGTCCTCCACGACTGAGTTGTGCTTGATGATGTGTACCAGTGTGTCCAGCGTTACCTTGCTATCCGAGTAAATTGCTGCTGTCTTTTCGTCAAGTGCTAAGTCTATGTTATTTTGAAGCTCTTGTAGCACTTTCAATATAGCTATTTGTTCTGCTTGGTTATTTGAACACTTGCCACAAATTGGAACATGTATATTTGCAAATTATATATGTGTTTTAAATATTATAATTATAACTATAGTTTAGGAATTACAAACTTTCCCAATCCAATGGAGCAGTCAGTCTCATTCAGCTGTTAATGTCACTTACATCCAGAGACAATTCGTCATTGCTAATGTCTTCATCATCCGAGTGTTGCAAATTTATAATGATGGGCTCCAAAATCTCGTCATATGGAATTTTTTTTCCAAAAGTCGTCGTCTTGTACATTTTCTGCATGGCTCACGCAGTTTTTCCAGTCTTCTTGTGCTACCTTGTCAATCTCTCCCGAACAAGTCATTCAACGCCAATCAGTTTAAAAGTATTATTTCTATTGGCAACTAATTTGAGCCCACATTAACTAAATTGGATTGTACTGACAGTGGTTAGGGGACAGGCGGATTACCTCGTGTGTTACTTTAATTGAAAGTTGACCCAACTATACACTTTTCTCTGGTTTTTAAAACGGAGAACTACTCAATAATACTGCTTTGAATTCCCTAGAGTAGAGTCTACAAAACATTCATAAACAAGCATATAATGTGATGACTCACATTCTGCCGATGTAGCATTCTACAGGCCAGCAGGATGTATACTGTTTGCTCTCTCTCAATTTTAACAAACACCTTGGCTCACTCAAGGTAATTCTTTTATCACGTCATGTCAAACCTTTACGTTTCACTTGTGAGTAATTACAAATACACGTAGAAGCATAGTTGCCAAATAGTAAAGGCGATCATTACAGTGCTTACGTTGCGATGCATTGTTATAATTTATAATAACTATAAAAGCTATTTCAGCTAAAAATCTGAAGTTTTCACGGTTATGTTAGAAACATTACTCCCTGCCTTTCTCGTGGATCACTTGCAAAATTTGAAATTTTTCTTAGCGCAAATAATATTTGTTATAGATGGAGTCACTTGACCCTCGACACACACCATTTACGAGGAGTGCAATATGACAAAATCGCAGGTCTCCGATTGGTTGCTGGCCTAGTAGCGTTCCGGGACAAACATCATCCATTTTGCCCGTTTCGGTAGAGTAGATGGTAGCTTGTCTGCCTCACTTTCAAGAGGTCCCGAGTTTGAATCTCGGTCAGGGCGAGTTACCTGGATAAGTTTTTTCCGGGGTTTTCCCTTGTCCTTCAAGACGAATGTCAAGTAACTCTAAGCTCCATGGACTCCGGACTCATTTGAGCACCATTTCACCCATTTTATTCATCGTCTGATATGACTTAACGTTGGAGGCCATAAATTAAAAAAAAAAATCATCCCATTTGAAAGTCACAGTAAACTTACTGAGACGTCGCGTGATCGTGACGAGTCTTGTTATAGGAGGAGGGAAAAGACATTTCTGTACTCTCATATTAATGAAAACTACCATGATATTATCATATTTGATATTATAACGATCTGAAAAAACTAGTTGTTACACTTAAAATAATAACATTGACCTACGTTTGTAGATTTAGACAGAATGGCATAGGATGGATAGAGTCAACATGAAAAATTCAATGCCATGGCCGGGATTTGAACCACGGATCTACTGGTTTCCGTCCAGTCGCTCTTAACCTTTGAGCTACCATGGCCAACGTGCCTTCCTGACATTGAATTCTCCAGTTGACTCGTATATTTCCCCGGTAGACCACTAGGGGCTCTCGCATCCGAGATACACCGTTCGTGGCGACTTACTATTGTAAGTACTTAAGTCCCAGGCTTCATCATTTAACTCTTATTATTATAATAAGAGTTAAATGATGAAGCCTGGGACTTAAGTACTTACAATAGTAAGTCGCCACGAACGGTGTATCTCGGATGCGAGAGCCCCTAGTGGTCTACCGGGGAAATATAGGAGTCAACTGGAGAATTCAATGTCAGGAAGGCACGTTGGCCATGGTAGCTCAAAGGTTAAGAGCGACTGGACGGAAACCAGTAGATCCGTGGTTCAAATCCCGGCCATGGCATTGAATTTTTCATGTTGACTCTATCCATCCAATATCTTAGCCTATATACGGCTAGTGTGGAGAAATGATTAATTTCCATCAATTAACTAAAATAATAAGAGTTAAATGATGAAGCCTGGGACTTAAGTACTTACAATAGTAAGTCGCCACGAACGGTGTATCTCGGATGCGAGAGCCCCTAGTGGTCTACCGGGGAAATATACGAGTCAACTGGAGAATTCAATGTCAGGAAGGCACGTTGGCCATGGTAGCTCAAAGGTTAAGAGCGACTGGACGGAAACCAGTAGATCCGTGGTTCAAATCCCGGCCATGGCATTGAATTTTTCATGTTGACTCTATCCATCCAATATCTTAGCCTATATACGGCTAGTGTGGAGAAATGATTAATTTCCATCAATTAACTAAAATAATAAGAGTTAAATGATGAAGCCTGGGACTTAAGTACTTACAATAGTAAGTCGCCACGAACGGTGTATCTCGGATGCGAGAGCCCCTAGTGGTCTACCGGGGAAATATAGGAGTCAACTGGAGAATTCAATGTCAGGAAGGCACGTTGGCCATGGTAGCTCAAAGGTTAAGAGCGACTGGACGGAAACCAGTAGATCCGTGGTTCAAATCCCGGCCATGGCATTGAATTTTTCATGTTGACTCTATCCATCCAATATCTTAGCCTATATACGGCTAGTGTGGAGAAATGATTAATTTCCATCAATTAACTAAAATAATAAGAGTTAAATGATGAAGCCTGGGACTTAAGTACTTACAATAGTAAGTCGCCACGAACGGTGTATCTCGGATGCGAGAGCCCCTAGTGGTCTACCGGGGAAATATACGAGTCAACTGGAGAATTCAATGTCAGGAAGGCACGTTGGCCATGGTAGCTCAAAGGTTAAGAGCGACTGGACGGAAACCAGTAGATCCGTGGTTCAAATCCCGGCCATGGCATTGAATTTTTCATGTTGACTCTATCCATCCAATATCTTAGCCTATATACGGCTAGTGTGGAGAAATGATTAATTTCCATCAATTAACTAAAATAATAAGAGTTAAATGATGAAGCCTGGGACTTAAGTACTTACAATAGTAAGTCGCCACGAACGGTGTATCTCGGATGCGAGAGCCCCTAGTGGTCTACCGGGGAAATATACGAGTCAACTGGAGAATTCAATGTCAGGAAGGCACGTTGGCCATGGTAGCTCAAAGGTTAAGAGCGACTGGACGGAAACCAGTAGATCCGTGGTTCAAATCCCGGCCATGGCATTGAATTTTTCATGTTGACTCTATCCATCCAATATCTTAGCCTATATACGGCTAGTGTGGAGAAATGATTAATTTCCATCAATTAACTAAAATAATAAGAGTTAAATGATGAAGCCTGGGACTTAAGTACTTACAATAGTAAGTCGCCACGAACGGTGTATCTCGGATGCGAGAGCCCCTAGTGGTCTACCGGGGAAATATACGAGTCAACTGGAGAATTCAATGTCAGGAAGGCACGTTGGCCATGGTAGCTCAAAGGTTAAGAGCGACTGGACGGAAACCAGTAGATCCGTGGTTCAAATCCCGGCCATGGCATTGAATTTTTCATGTTGACTCTATCCATCCAATATCTTAGCCTATATACGGCTAGTGTGGAGAAATGATTAATTTCCATCAATTAACTAAAATAAGAATGGCATAGACTCAGTGTGTAGGCTTCGGCGGCCGGTGTACATTGTAACTGGGTCTTCCGGGTAGGACCGCGTCTTTGATGTTCCTTTGGTCGACGTTTCGTCCCAACTATGTGGGGCTTCTTCAGGACTTCTTCCCTGACAGTTGCTACTGAGCTGTCAGAGAAATGTGTAGTGTTTAACGCCCGCTTTTACTACATACGGCACCGCAGGCGGTGACACTGATGATACATAGGATGAAGATGGAGCACCAGTGGAATTAGATTGCGGGGGAAACCGGAGGTCCCGGAGAAAACCCGCCCCAACTCCGTGTTGTCCACCACAATCTCACTTTGCGGTCGCCTGGGATCGAAACCGGGCCTCCTTGGTGAGAGCCAAGTGGTCTAACCACTGAGCCACGGCGTGGCCACTGCTGTCAGGGAAGAAGTCCGGAAGAAGCCCCACATAGTTGGGACGAAACGTCGACCAGACGAACATCAAAGACGCGGTCCTACCCGGAAGACCCAGTTAGAATGGCATAAACTATAACTATGTTAGTACATTTTAAACTGTATGTTAGTAAAAGTTGTTCTTAATCACATATCATACCTAAATTCCACATTACTGAACTTTTATTGTTAACAGGAGAAAGTTTTTGTTAATTTTGAAAATATAATAGAATGAAAAAGACAAAACAAAAAGAACGAACGAAGTCCGTTTGTTCCTTTTCTTGCGATCTAATTAATCATATCTAATGAGGGTAGTATTGAGAAGGACTCGGTTATAACAGAGAGACTTGGCAATAACAAATTTTAAATAAAGTTTTTTAAACTTAAATTATAATTTAAAAACAACGTAAAATTAAAATAAATTTAACACTTTAATTTTATTATAAGTATATAATAAGTGAATAATAACCAACTTTGAAGTACATTTTATAGCTTTATTTATTTACTGCAAATATAACACTATTTAACGCACATTACAAATCAATCTATTTTTAGGTTTAATTGCTTATCTGATGCATAAAATGATTTAATTATAATGTAGATTTTCTTAACTTTGATTACATTTAAAAATATAAAGGAATCGAATATAATATAAAGCACAAAAAATCGCTGTGAAACTTAACATGTATAAAATCGCCGATTCTTTACACCGTGTTTTGTTTGCCCTAGGATATAAACCCAAACTTCTCTCCTTTGATTATTTTCATCCCATATGCTTCAAAAGATATTTCCAGGAAGATAACTTAATTTTTAAAAGGCAATTGGGGACGCTATTTAGTCGGAGCTTGGTTCAATCAAATGTCTGGGGGCGATTTTGTGTGGGCAAATAGTTCTTTGAAGTACTGCAATATGCTTTATGAATGCATCAGTTATTTACTGTTTCTTTTTACACACTCTTCATATTAAAATATTAGATATAAGCTGGGATTTCTTATTTTGCACAGAAATACTATCATTTAATAGCAGTATACAGAGTGATATTTTACTATATTATAATCACTGAATACAAAATAACCATAGATACACTTGACTGACATATCCTGTAATATCTGAATAATAAGATACCAGCGTAAATTTAAGCTAATAATTTTGGTGATGTATCAGGCAGCGATTAGGGTGTGACGAATCAATCGAAATCAGATAATTTAAAAAAGAAGACAAATTAATAAAAATGATTTTCTAAACTAATATAAAATATTGTTATAATAATATGAAAATATAATGGATAGTGTAATGATTAAAATAGCAGTTTACTTAAAGAATAAAAAGGGAAGAATATAATTTAATATAACATACATACTAGCATCCAGGCAAGGAAAGGAAAATATTCTTGTAAAAATCTGTACACGCCGGAGAGACAGAAAGGAAGGACCGTTATCTTCTTTGTGCTGGGAAAAGTTCAATGTCTGAGAACTATAGTATACTTCCAGCCAGGAATGTTTTGGGACAAAGGGCTTTCAAAATGCAGTTGAGCATGAACGCTAAAGAGATTTACTTCGCTGATTTGATAACAATGTATACTGTTACAAGCAACTCAGGGTAGGCGTTCCCTAACTCAGGGTGGGCTGAACGTCAATGAGTTAAATGAGTTTTGCAAACCAATGCGAAAATTCGAAACAAATGAGAAACCAATAATAATGTAGCATTTGACAATGGTGAGCTAGTTTGGTCATGTGATAAAGTTAGAGAGGGGGTCAGAATAAGGTTTGAATTGAATTGTGAAGTAAGAAAAACTTACTTAAAAGGTGATTCTACGACAGAAAGGACGTGTTCATGAGCGCTAATAAGAGAAGCGAAGATTTATAAGTCTGAAATGTAGGGAAGTTAAGAATAGCGCAACCAGCGTAAGTGGAAGCAGCATTAGAAGTTTATTAGAGCAACGTAGTCGCCGTATAAAGAAGAAATAGAAACCGCGCGGAAGTAACTTTAAACAAGTAATCCAGGGTTTCAACTAAAATTGAATTTATATTAGGGATTTTACTAACAGGTGGTCACCGATCCAAGTCGATAAGCAAACTTAGTAGGAATTAAACCAAATAATTCTACAACAAACAAAGTATTATTAATACGACTGAGTAGCCAACAGCCACCAAAATCCATTTCCTACAACCATTCACCTGAGTATAAGAGAACTGATAGCTCCAATTAGAACCCAATCAATTTAATATTGGTATGCGGGTTTGCCACAGTGAATATTAACACTCACAAATAATGCGTCACGCAAAGGTTCTTAAACACTGAAATATTTAAATGAAAGTATTTGATGAAAGACTGTTTTCCCTGACCTTCAATGACAGCAATATCTTACTGTGACGAATTCACCCTCTCAAGTAGCATTGGGTTGTTTAATTCACTCGCTATTCGGGAAGTCATTCAGTCTCCAAGAAATTAAATATAGAAGTTCCAGAGAGAGTTTTCATTTATACTTGGCACGCAGTTAAACAGTTTTGTCTTTAATCATATATAAATTCGTCTACGCCTGATATATCCTCAACTTTTTTTTCTGTGGAGTCATTATTAGTCTCAACCTCGTCATCCAATATAATTATTTCAGTTATTTCTTCATTTAGCGCATCTTTCTTCCAGTATTCCTGTTTCATTTCATTCACATGATAGCATACCTTTCCCTACTCCATTTATCAACTCAAATCATTGGCGGCACATTTCAACTTCTTACTCCCAGAAGTAGGATCGATCCCGGACGCGTTCCGTGGCAGGGAACCAAAGTATGACGCCTTAGCCCACTAAGGTGTTCTTCTATTAAAATAACTTCAAATACCAGGGTGGGTAAAAAGTAATACCTCCTATTTTTTTCCCTTAAATAAGTAAGTTATATGAAAACTTTGAATTTGGCGCAATTCCTCAAACCTTTTCCAATCCTCTGCAATAGTAACTTCCTAAGTCAACAGGTGGCAGCACTGCGTCCTCTTGCAAAATGACTGACATCGACATTCGTATTAGACAGCGTTTTGTGATTGAACTTTTGACTGCGGAAGGTGAAACGGTAATTCGCATTCACGAAAGGCTAAAAATTGTGTATGGTGATGCAACGGTGGATGTCAGCACTGGTGATCGCCGTGTAACAACAGGTAAATTGTGTCGCATTACCTTACTCAGTAAAGGCAGTGTGATGACGATTACTCAGCAACTGGGTTACTCAAAAGTTTGCTCAGGTTGGGTACCAAGAATTTTAACCGACCAAAACAAAGAAACAAGGAAAACAATAGCCTCCGAACACTTGTAGCGCTTCAATTTGGAGGGAGAGCAGTTTCTGGAAAAAATTGTTGCTGGAGATGAAAGGTGGGTTCATTTTATTGAACCTGAATCAAAGAGGCAGTCAATGGAATGGCAACACACAACGTCACCGAAAAAAAAAAAAATTAAAAACTCAGCGGTCGGCAGGGAAAGTTATGACGACAGTGTTTTGGGATACAGAAGGTGTTGTTGTGATTGATTTTTTGGAGCAGGGATGCACAATAAATTCTGTCTAATACGTCAGAACTCTCAAAAAGCTGAAAGCACGTCAGTAGTAGGGGAATACGGGAACTGGCACAGGAATGCTTGTTTTAAAGACCGTTCAATGCATTTTAAATGGGAGAAAAAATTGTTCCAAAAACCCTGACGGATTTTGGAACAGTCGTATCGTTGTTTTTGAAACACCCTATGCTTCAGTAAGGGGCGGAAGTGGTGTTGCGCGGTGGAAAGGGGTCTTAGTGAACCGTTGTGTACGTGTGTGAGCAGGATACGCCCCGATGTTATAGGAAATTAATGCTAATGGTTATTATTGTATGTCATGACTTTTATATTTTGACTAAGGATGAGCAGGTGTGTGTATACTTTCGTTTTGAGGTCAAGTATATTTCTCTCTGGACATGTCCAGAGTGTTAAATGAAGCTCCTCTTATCTATCTTGTATACATGTTAAGTTGTACGGTGAGAAAAAGGCTAGCAGGATGATAAATATCGATGTTTTATAACTTTCTGTCGAGGACGGGGCATGGTTATCCTCTAAAATCTCATGTATATAATTAACTTTCGGATGTAAGGAGAAACATTTATGGAAGGCGGATCTCTCGATCCTAACAATGGGCTGAGAATGTGTCCACTCTTTCGAGTCATGTTTAAAAAAACAAAATAGAAAAAAAAGGGTACATTTCAAGTTAAGGCGCGTTGACCTCCCCTCCGGACATGGTTCTTCCTGAGAAAGTTTGTAGGCGTATCCTCTTGAATCTCATGTATATAATTAACTTTCGGCTGTAAGGAAGAACATTATAGAGGGCGTATCCTCCTATCTATACGATGGAATGAGGAAATTATTAAGGCGTTGCATTTTTTAGAGAATGGGGTCCACTATTTCGAACGCATTTAAAAAAAAATTATAAAAAAAAAGTAGATTTACAGTTAAAGTGAGTTGCCCCCCCTCCTGCAATCTAGCTGAAGTACCTTGAAGAAGGTAATGTGTATAAGTACAAAAAAGAATTATCCAATAGAAATAGATATGCGTGCGCATAGAGAAAGTTTTTCTGTATGGTGGGGTGGAAGTTCCCGCCTCCATATGGAAAAGACTTTTGAGTATAAAGACGCTGGTCTTAGTACTTTAGACTTTAGTATCAAATTTTGAAATGTAAGAGCAATATTAGGTAGAGACTCTTAAACTATGGGCGGAGTAGTTTCAAGTGTGTCAAGGCTAGTTCCGTAGGTAGTGGGGGGATTTTAACTTGTTAAATCCTGTAAATCTGATCTGCGTGCGTGTCTTCATGTTCCTGAAATATATAAAAGAAGCCTCGACTGAAATGAAACATCTAATTCAACTGTGACCGCAGATATACACAGAAGGAACGAGCAATGGCTGGTAAGTACTTGAATATGTTATGTGTTTGAGAAGTATAATCATTTTGTATGGATATCATCTTTTTTAAATATTATAATAGCGTGCTTTTTTAAAAAAAACATATACGTTCTGTTTCCCTTCTATATTAGCTTATTCATGCATGTGTTTCGTGAAAAAAAAGTGTTAATAATTGAAATTCTTTATCTCGTTTTTTGTAAGTTTAAACGTTTCAATTATGATCGAAATTACCAACTTAGTTTGATCTATATAAATGGAACACTTTCAGTTATTTTTTTGTCAATCATTGAACGGGAGTCATGTTTAACCACATATATCAGTATTCGAAGTCTTCAAAAATATGTTCTTAATATCTGTAAATTGGACTGTACATATATATATTCTAGACTAAAAGAGTTTGTTTTAAATCGTTATGTTACAGATCAACTCATGCAAGAATTAAATGAATTGGCGGGAGGATGTAAGATTCTTCCAACAAGAAAGCTGAGGGAAGTGGATCAAAATACGCCATTTCAAATCAAGTCACTGAAAACAGTAGCGACCAAATATGGAGACAGGATCGTCTTAGAGCTAGACGAATTCCAAATATTTCTACCGGAACGCTTTAAGAATATGACTGATGTTCAGAAGAAGACAATAAATGAGGGAGGTGTTCAATTGGTCTATATGGGGCAAGAGGCCCTATCCACGGGATACAAGAGGCACAGGATTACTTTTTTACAAGCAAAGGTATGTGTTATGAAAAGAAGCAGTTTTATATACAACACCTGTAAAAACCATTGTTCAAAAAATTTCTAATAATGCATTTTATTATTTCAGACATCTCAGTAAAGTCAGACGGAGGAGTTTCACACAGCGTCACAGCAGTACCATCAGACCGCCAAGGTAAGACATAAATTATAAATCTACTTATTTATTGTTTTTTTTTAAAAGTAACGTTATCTTTTTTCACATTATTACTTTTTTTTAAAAAATAAAAGTATCTTGCTTTCATTCAGTCTTATATAAATCATCTTAATACATAGTATATAAAAAACAATAATTTTGTACTTAAAAACACATACAGTTAGAAAAAATAGAAGTCATAATCAACATTACATATAAACATGTTTAAATTTTGATGTCTGTCATGAGCACAATCGTAGAAAAACTTTCCATTGAGATTTATAATTAATATTGGTTATTATTTATATTATTATCATTACTATTATTTCTGTTTATTATTATTATTGTTGTTGATGTTATTGTTGTTAAAACATTAGAATGTTTTTCTTATATGTATTTGATAAAACATACAGCATATATAATGTGTGAAGTATAATATTAACTTTACAAAATTTATCTTACCATAAAAAATTATTAAAAAGTTATAATGCATGCATACCTTATATATTTCATGCATAAGAAACAAGACATTTTACTGCATAATTCGCTTCTCTTTACCTGTTAGGCAGGATAATAAATGTGTTTAGAAAAAAGTCATAATGCATGCATATCATATATATTCCGGCTTAAAAATAAAAAAAAGACATGTTAATGCATAACACGCTTTTCTTTTCAGATTATAGCGGCTAGTAAGGTCGGAATATACTAATAAGATTTGTATTATTTCAGACAGTGTTACGCAGGCTCCTGTTATATCTGGAACGAAGAGAAAATCCTTGGAAACCGATGGGACCTCTGCAAAGATATCTAAAATGGAATCGGTGAGTGAGCAGAGAAAAAAGGATTTGACATGTAACATTATAGAATCAGCATTTAAAAATCGCATTTACACAAGTCAGATAAACAATACATTGAATATGATAGATCCCGAGTTATTTTTGAATGAATGTAAGGCTCTAGTTACCAATGAAATTAGGAATAATCTGACACGATACACTTCAGGAATAAAATTTTGTGGTACGTTAGTATGCCAGTATATAATACAGACTCCTGATGATGAAAAAATTGAATCATTTAATTTTCATAGCAAAATGGAAGCTATATTAAAGAGTACAGATACTACTGAATGGTATGAGAGTAAACTTAAAGAACCTATTCTTTCAAGTATCGATACATTCGAATCAAAAAGTAGTTCCAAATCTCTATATCAGATAAGCTCGTTAGTGCTAAATGCCTGTCAATATGATCCTTTAAATGCAGGATGTTATACAAAGCTTCCGGAATACATAAAGAACAAAAAGGCGGTAACTAATATAAAAAATGAAGATAACAAATGTTTCGGCTATTGTCTGCTTGCATCTAAATATCCTGCAAAGACTAATAAACATAGAGTTAGATCTTACTCTAAGTATAACATGTTTAAAGAATTCGATTTCAGCGGAATAACATTTCCTGTATCTCTTGATGATATTGAAAAATTCGAAAAGCAGAATCAAAATATATCTATTACAGTATACGGCCTAGACGACCATTCAATAACTTTGCTCTATCATACCAGAGAAATAAAAAAACATCATGTAAACCTGTTAAGAATAGGCAATGATAGCAAATCACACTATTGTTTAATAAATGATATATCCCGACTGTTGTCTAAACAGATAAATAAAAGCAAACGTAAGATGTGTATATGTGAAAGCTGTTTGAGGAATTTTTCAAATGAGACAAATTTAGCCAAACATAAACTTAAATGCGAGAAATCTCAAGTTTTAACTATGCCTGAAATAGGTGTAAATGATAAAATTGAATTCAATGCATATTCCAAGTGTACAGCGGTTCCATTCGTCATTTACGCTGATATCGAATCGATACTTAAAAAGGTTCACTCATGTCAGCCATCTGATGACAGTAGTTGGACAAGAACGCTGCAGAGACATGAAGCGATTTCAATATCGCTAAAATTAGTATGCGACTATGATGATTCCTTATCAAAATTCAAAATTTTTAGAGGCCCCAATGCGATTCAAGATTTTTTCAAGGAACTTACTGTAATTGCCGATGATGTCATGGAGGTATATTCACATAAAAAAGAACTGAATATGTCCGATGAGGATGAAACCAATTTTCAAAATGCAAATCAGTGTTACCTATGTAAACATGACTTTGAGACTAATGTGACAAAAGTCAGAGATCACTGTCACATTTCGGGTAAATATTTAGGTGCAGCTCACAATTCTTGTAACTTGAACAGAAAACTACCAAACTTCATTCCAATTATTTTTCATTGTCTATCAAATTATGATGCTCATTTTCTTGTAAAAAATCTAGCTTACGATCAAGAGCCTATAACATGCATCTCGCAGACATCTGAGAACTATCTTTCGTTCAGTAAGAGATATACCTCAGGTGGGAAAACCATATATTTCAGATTTCTTGACAGTTATAGATTCTTAGATGATAAATTGAGCAGCTTAGCTGACATGCTAAACCCCGAGAACTTTAAAATTATTAATGAAGAATACAAAAATCCTATACATCGAGAGTTGATGACGCGGAAGGGTATTTTTCCATACACTTATCTAGATTGTATAGAGAAATTGGATGAAAATGCATTACCGGATGAAATATTCTTTGACGACATAAGTCATGAAGATTACTTGCACGCTCAAACAGTATGGAGAACATTCAATATCCAAACTTTAGGAGAATATAGTGATTTATATCTTAAAACTGACACGTTATTGCTCGCAGACATTTTTCAACAATTCAGAGCGTTATGTCTAAATTTATACGAGCTGGACCCTTGTCAATATTATACCATACCAGGATTGGCATTCGATGCGATGCTTAAGACGACAGGCATTCAAATATCACTAATTACCGATAGAGAGATGATGGAATTTTTCGAATCTGGCATAAGGGGAGGATTATGTACAGTGTCTAAACGTTACTCCAAGGCAAATAACAAGTATATGACTAATTATAATGAGTCTTTACCGTCTAAATACTTATTTTATACAGATTGTAATTCGCTTTATGGTTCTATTATGGGACATGAAAATATCCCTTATGGCGAACTTAAATGGTTAACTGAGGTAGAAATTAACGAGATCGATTTCTTAAAAATACCGGAAGACGCTGAAATAGGATATGTATTAGAGGTCGATCTGGAATATCCTAAAGAAATTCACGATGCACATAACGATCTACCACTATGTCCGAGGAGTGAGATTCCTCCCAATGATAAACATAAAAAGTTGCTAGCTACACTGTCGGATAAAGAGAAATACATTATACATTACCGCAATCTGCAACAGTGCATACAGTTGGGTTTGAAATTGAAATGCATACATAGAGCGGTAGCTTATAAGCAATCACATTGGTTGAAAAAGTATATTGATCTAAATGCTAAAAAACGAGCCGAGGAAAAGTCTAAATTTGGTCAGAATCTATGGAAAAAAATGAGCAATTGTGTTTATGGAAAATTTATGGAGAATGTCCGTTCTTATAAGGACTTCAAGCTCGTTACGAGCTGGAAACAGGCGAGAAAGCTCATATCGCGCCAAACATTTCAACGTTATATAATTTTTGATGAAAATCTTGTCGGAATCGAGTTATTAAGAGAGGAAATTCATATGTGTAAGCCTATATACATCGGTCAGGCGATTCTTGACTTATCCAAATTTATCATGTATGACTTTTATTATAACGTTCTGAAAAAGAACTTAAATGATTTAACTTTGAATTATATGGACACAGATGCATTTCTTTTTGAAACAAGTACTGATATCTATGAATTTATCAAAACTCACATACAGTATTTTGATACATCAAATTACCCGTCGGATAACGTATATGCAATACCTTTGGTAAACAAAAAAGTGCCCGGACTTTTTAAGGATGAACTCTCCGGTAGAGTCATGACTGAATATGCAGGATTACGGTCTAAATTGTATGCTTTTCGTTATGACGGTCAGCTTGTTAAAAAATCAAAAGGAATTTCAAAAATGGGAATGCGCTCAATCACATTTGAAGATTATTTGTCATGCCTGCACGACATGAATGCAACACATTTCTCTAAACAAGTGTCTTTCAGGAGTTATAAACATGACGTTCACACGGTAGAAATGAATAAAGTGGCTCTGAGAGGCTTAGACACGAAGCGTTATATGCTCAAACAATCTCATTCCACTTTAGCTTGGAATCATTATTCAATTGACACAAATACCTTTTCCTCTGAGCATGACTGAGAGTATTAAGTTAAAAAAAGAAATAAAAGAAACAAGATATTTAATGTAAAAAAAGGGGGGATTATTTTTGAAAAAATGTTTATAACCATTGAAATTAAAAGGGAGATTATTTTTGAAAAAATGTTTATAACCATTGAAATTTTTGTGCAGCTTAAATATACATTGTCATGTTGAGGGGAGAGAGGGAAATATTTACTCTTAAGTGAAAGATGCCGACATAGTCAGGGGAATAAATGTGTGTTACATGCTTAAACAATTTCATTTAACTTTATTAAAATCCTTTTTCATCTGCTCATGACTGAGATATTGTAATGTACCTGTATGTGTGAGCCTGTGTGAATTTGTAAAAAAAATGTGCACATTCAGTGAAAAATTGAATTTTTTGTAAAAAAAACTTAAATAAGTGTAGCTTTTTATGCATCAAACAAAAGATGCTAGAGGGGAGGGTGGATTTAAAATAAAGAAAGAAATATTTTCTCTGTTCTTTTCACATTTAACGCATGGATGCTGCATGTCATAGTTATGTTTTCAAGATTTGATGCCATGCTAAAAGTGAAAACAGTTTTGAACACTGAGAAGCCGTGTTCCCATAGTTAAAAGTCTCTGCCTAATATGGGCTCTTACATGTCAGAATTTTATACTCAAAAAAACATTTATAAGTACTTTCGTTTATATACATTATATCTTGTAACAGTATAAACTTTAGATTAATGTTTTTATGTGGCTGTGGGATGTATAGCAATACATGATGATTGTAATTAATATTTCACGATGTGATTGATGTTGGATGGGAATATGGATAAAATTTGATGCCATTGATGCAAAGATTTGATGCCATGCTAAAAGTGAAACAGTTTTGAACACTGAGAAGCTGTGTTCCCCATAGTTAAAAGTCTCTGCCTAATATGGGCCTCTTACATGTCTGAATTTGATACTCAAAAAAAAAAAAAACATTTATAAGTACTTTCGTTTGTATACATTATATCTTGTAACAGTATAAACTTTAGATTAATGTTTTTATGTGGCTGAGGGATGTATATCAATACATGGTGATTGTAATTAATATTTCACGATGTGATCGATGGTGGATGGGAATATGGATAAAAATAACATGATGGTTGGGAATGTGGGGGGGGGGGTAACAAAAATAATAAAACTGAGGTTTATTTGAATAACGTTTCTTTTTATTTCATCCCAAAGATCAAATATACAAACACATCCCGAAATCCTTCATTTTTTTCACAGCTTTTTTTTTTTTTATTGCAGCTACACTACAGCATCGTGTTCTATCCACTCAGCTTTAGGAAAACCTAACCACTTAACAAGTAACTTATTCCCACGTCGGCGCACGACTTTTTCAATCAGATAGGTATCAGGGTACTGAGTTTTTAATAATTCATGACCATAAACTCCTCCCTGTATTTCCACTCCATCACTGTCCTGAAGAACATAAGTAACCGGAATTGTATTCCTTATCCTAATAATACGAAATATTTCAGTGCTCCAATTGGGTGTGTACCCTTTCTCCAGTAAGCCCTTATGTCTAGATATTCTGACATAATCTCCGATGTTGAATTTCTTGGCATTCCGCTTCTCTTTACCGAAATTGTCACGACGATACACGGTGAGGAGCAGATCATTGTTGCTGACGTCGACAGGTCGCATTCTGATCGTCGAATGGTAGGTATTGTTGTAGGTATTTACGATTCCCGGTAGCAGATCAAGCCATTTATGAGAACCTCTAGCCAAAAATTCTCTATGCATCATACCTTTAAGTGTTCGTATTAAACGCTCGACAGCAGCAGCCTTTATGACACTGAATGTACTATAATGATTAATTCTATGTTTAGCCATTAATTGCCTGAAGTGTCTATTGTAAAATTCTTTGCCATTATCCGATTGGATATTCTTTGGTGCCGAATCCAATTGAGCTAATATATTACTCATTGCTTTTGTAACATTAATCCCACTCTTGTCCTTCAGAGGTCTTGCATAAGCCATTTTTGAATAAAAATTAATGGCAATAAGAATGTACTTATAGTTCCTATTTTCTTTTGCATATGGAATCATTTCTATAAGATCTATTTGCAATAAGTCATTAAGACCTTTACTAATTATTTTTCTGCGAAGGAACCTCCGTCTGTCAGGGGAATGTAACTCGCCAGCGATGTTTCGTCTGATCATGCTATTACTTTTGTGGTTTTCAATTCCGTGACGATCTCTTGAATTTCAGATGAATGATTTAAATTTCCAGCCTGCTGCGATGCGATAAGTAATTTGAGTCTATTGACCAGAATGTTAGGGTCAGACCAGTACACATAATCCAGACCCCTATCGGGCACGTGTTCCTTCCATTTGAGACCCGATCCAGTCCTACTAGCAATTAGACCTCGTATTATATTTTTATATTTATATCCCTTGCTCGACCTCAGTCGACCGCTTCTGTTGTATCCCTGTCTGTGAACTAGAGTTTTTTTCAAAATCTCTGAATATGTATCCAGATCATCTTCAGTATACGCTGAACTTCGAGGTACTCGCTTGAATAACAACTCGTACAGCCCAGGGCTAGCCTTATAGGTCTCTTCTCCTATTTGAATAGTGTCGTCTACAAATATGATTCTTTTATTACCTAACTTATAATCAGCATCTTCGTAGCGTACACCATAGGTTGCATCCATATCGCTAGCGCTAGCTGTACGAACCTTCTGCAAATACTTTGAGAGATCGTCATCGTCATAATCATCATCATTTTCTTCTTCTTCTTCTTCTTCTTCTTTAGGATTTTGCTTCTCCTGATTCTTGATTATATTCTTTAGAGGATCGGTTACAGGCTGTAGCACCTCGGACATTATACGTTGAGTTTCGAACTTGAGACCCTTTAGGGAACGTAACTTTTCCCTTATTGCCTTACTGTGTCGGGCGATGGATTGTTTGAGTCTGATACCTTCAGCATCCATCTTTATATTGAATGAATATTTAAATATGTGATGTCAATTTATAGGAAATTTTCAGCTCAATACTTAGAATATGCCCATCTTTTGTACGATTGGGTGGAGCGGTGAAGGTTAATTTATCACCTATCTGAATGGGTGCTGGATAACTTTCAATAATTTCATCGTTTATTGAAAATATCGTATCTGATCTCGTATAGGGATGGGGTGGAGATATCATACTGCAGTCGATCACCTCTCCATTTACAGAAGATTTGTAGTATTCAAGTCCTGATGTTAAGGTGTATCTTTGCGAACTTCCTCTGTATGGTTTCGTTTGCAGTTTAATAATGAGCTGTCCCCTCATTTGGTCTAAAATAGCATTTATAACATTCACTTGCGATTTAAGCACACTGACACTATCCATTGTCGAGGTTATGTATTTATCCAGGGAGGACTGACGATTTACTAGAGACTCGATATTTTTGTCTACTGCCGAAGCAATATCATTAGCCATGGAAGATAGAGCTCTGTTTAATGCAGGCTGCGATTCATTTTGTTTCTTTACAACAAATTGTTTAACAAATTTTTTGGTTGCTGCGTCGCTATCGTCCACAGGATCGGCTACCTCCCTGATTCGTTTCTTTTGAAAAGAAACATTACCGTTCGAATCCTGAATGGGCGTTCTTGCATGTATATAATCTAGCATGTATTTTTTATTTGGAACATCGTCGTCGTCAATTGGAGGCAGTAGTACCTTCATTCTTATCGTGTCCAGAATAACATTGTTTTCGGCATCACGTTTGAATGCATATTTACTTAGAAATTGCATTAGGTTTTCATATTGTGCATCGAGTGAGGTTTGCACATGGTTCCTAAGCATAGCTTCAAAGTCACCCATGTGCTGATATGAAGTCTTTTCGGCGAAAGTTTGCATCCGAGTTTCAATGACAGCCGTAAGCGTATCCACATAGTGTTTAGTCGTTGCATCAGCGGCTTCTTCAGGATCCTGGATGTTGCACAATCGTTTCTTACTGAACTGATAGTTTCCCGAGCCATCTCGACTTATGATATAGCGGTTAAGCACACCCCTAGAGGGTATGATTCTCCTAGATCCGAATCTATCGATACTCATAGCTGGAATGAATGATGATGCTTATTTATTCACTCTGATAAAGACGTCAAAACCGTGTCGGTATCGTCCTTCATTCAAAGGAAATTCAGGTACTATAACAACGAAAGGTCTCGTGTTCGATCCCTGATTACTCTCCCACACTTGCTTACACAGCTCTTTAAATTCTGTATAATTCATATCAGTATTTACGTAATCATCATATATATGCTTTAAGTTGAGATTGTCCTGTCTGAAGAGTACTATCATATTTGCATTATCCCTAATTAAGTGTTTGGGTACTTTTGCATATGACTGTGCCAGGTATACTGCATCGACGTTACGATGTCTACCCATGCTGTAATACGATGCTATCTTGCCCTGTTTCTCATTGATGACATCATCGAATACAAATATCGAATTTTCCTTAGCGTCAGAGGTCGGGAGCACTTTTTCGCCGTCCTCAAAAGTATATACTCCTATATCGGGTATGGTTTTCAGTACTTTGAGCAGATATTGATATTTCGATTGATGTAACGATTTCGAGTAAATGTAGAGATTTTCAAACCTTAGACCATTCTCGTGGATTAACAGATTGAGTAGTACGTTCGTCTTCCCGGCATTGGAGCTTCCCAGTATGAGAGCTCTGACGTTGCTCGGGAAGAGAGATCCATGTCTTCCGACGCGGATGTCATCGTCAAAATCCAGGACTTGTATAGGCAGCGAACACTTTTGCTTCACTACTTCCATCTTGCAACTAAGGTTATAAGCCATATCTATTGATTTTTATTTCATAGTATACGATGAACTCTGGACGAGTTCGGAAGTCTAGCAAAAAAGGTTCTGGAATAATTAATTCATTAATTAACTCTCTTCCTTTTGAGGCTCATTTGCCAGGGTACAGATTCTGCGGTCCTGGAACAAAACTACAAAAGCGTTTACAACAAGGCGTCGAACCCCTTAACGGACTGGACACCGCCTGCCGCGAGCACGACTTGGCCTACGCTACACATCGGGACACCGGTTCGAGACATTCGGCTGATAAGGTTCTTATAGAGAAAGCTTGGAAGCGCGCACATTCCGCTGACGCTTCTTTGGGCGAAAAGCTTGCTGCTCGATTTGTAACCGCCATCATGAAGGGAAAGCTAGCCTTAGGTGCAGGTTTGCGTAAGCGTCGAAAGAGGACACTGCCGCCAGCCGCTAGGGGAGGGTTTTTACCCTTAATCCCACTGCTGGCTGCCTTGGGTGCAGCGGGTAGCCTGGCCGGGGGTGCTGCTCAGATCGCTACATCTGTGAATAAGAAACGCGCTGCAGATAAGCAGCTGAACGAGATGATTCGTCACCATCAGCAGATGGAGGCTTCAGTAAAAGGTAGAGGTCTTAAGCACGGACGCAGGCAACTGAAGAAGAAGAAGAGGATGGGTAAAGGACTCTATTTGCGTCCAAAAAACTCGGGGCGAGGCCTGTACATATCCCGGAAAAAGCGTTAAGCGGAGCAGAGATTGAAGCCTATGCTAAACGTCTACGTATTCCCAACTTTAGAGGCGTGTACATGCTAGATAAACTACCTGCTATACCTAGACATACAGAGAGGATTGTCATTAACTTGGACACTTCGTATAATCCCGGAACTCACTGGGTTGCCATACGCAAGGATGGAAATTTAGCATTTTATTTTGATAGTTTCGGCAACCTGAAGCCTCCGGCGGAGATTGAGTCATATCTCGCAGGAGTCAGAATCATGTATAACAGACAAAGGTATCAAGATTTCGATTCTGTAATTTGTGGTCACTTGTGCTTGCAGTTTCTCTCATAAAACGCTTTAGCTACAGTGTTTGCATGGTCAAAATGAGTTATACTATCACTGTGAGCGGTTCTGATTCCAGCCTCTCTACTTTTCTAAATCCGCCACTCCATCTAGATCCTGATGGTGTTTATGAGATTGCTCTTTTGAATTTTGAGACATTTTACTCGATACCAAATATTGATCAGAGTAATAACCGTTTTCATTTCGTTCGCGATGGAAGGCTGGAGACCATAGTGATTCCGCCTGGCACGTACGAACTGGATGATATAAACAGTTTACTCAAGGAAAGGCTGGAGGTCGGCGATGACTTCATTCTACGCCCCAACAATAACACTATGAAAGCAGAGATTCGATGCCCTTACGCTATCGATTTTACTCAAGAGAAATCGATCGGTTCTATTCTCGGTTTCACCGGGGGACGAATGGTGGAGCCTCATATTCTGACAGAGTCTGATGAACTGGTGAACATCTTTAAGGTTAGCATAATACGCATCGAGTGTAGCCTTGCAAGCGGTTCCTTCATCGACGGCAAAAGCGGTCACTCTCTTTACGAATTCTTCCCATCTGTCCCCCCAGGCTACCACATCTCGCAGGAACCATCCAATCCTATATATCTACCAATCATTGATACAAATCTCATTGATCATCTCAACATTCGAGTGGTAGATCAGAACGGTGATACCCTCGACTTTAGAAACGAGACTATTACCGTGAGACTACACATAAGACGGAATGGGACTAAATTTTAAGAGATCTTGCTATAATAAAAAGCTTATCTCGAGGATGAAGCCTACTCGCTCTTCAGCACGCAAACTGCTAACATCATCTAATCGGAAGTTCCTCGAGAGGTTAGGCTTCAAGGTTCTGTAATGGATGTTTTAGATGTGACGGGAGTTCCAGCATTTGACGATAAGATTAGTAAAGAGGAGGAACACATATTCTTACCTTACAACACATCAGCCCTTGAAGCGAATGATGAAATTAGAATACCTTGCCAAGCTGAAGATTTGTACACGCTTCCTAGCAGAAGTTATTTGTACATAGAGGGAACTCTTGCTAAGCCTGAAGGAGGACCCTCTTCTTCAAAGCTGAGCAACAATGCCATGGCGTTTCTGTTTGATGAAATTCGATTGGATATGAATGGTACTACTATTGATAGAACTAGAAATCCTGGCATTTCTTCAACCATGCGCAACTATGCAGCTCTCAACATTCTGGATTCCAATCGTTTGCAGAACGCAGGATGGACCCATCCTGGAGACGATGTTGACATCGTGAACGCATCGAATGGTATCTTCAACGCTATCGTCCCTCTTTCGATGCTCTTGGGTTTTGCCGATGATCACAGGGAAGTCATACTTAATAGCAAGTTTGAACTTGTTCTCATTAGATCGAAAAATTCTAATAATTGTATAGTGGGCAATGAACCGACTGTTATTAAACTAACCAGGATCGAATGGAGGATGCCAGTGCTGCGACTTTCCGATGCCGAGAGAGTGGAGAAACTTAAACTCGTCAAGTCGGATCAGCCTCTACACGTGGCCTTTCGAACGATGGACCTTCATACTCAACCTGCAGTACCACAGACTAAAGCTTTCACTTGGAACGTTGCAACAACAACAAAGCTTGAGAAACCTCGATTTGTCATAATTGGTGCACAAATCGACAGATTAAATTACCTCGCTAAAGATAGCTCTCTCTTTGATCATTGTAATATCACAAACCTGAAACTTTATCTCAACAGTGAATGTTATCCCTATCATGACATGAATTTGGATTTCACAAATTCAAAGTTTGCTTCTCTATATGATCAGTATTCTAAATTTCAATACTCTTACTACGGTAAGGAGAATTATCCCCTTTTGAAGAGAAGTGACTTTCTGAAATATGCACCGCTATTTGTTATTGACTGCTCTCACCAAGCTGAGGAGACAGTTACTGGAGCAGTTAACATCAGACTAGAAGTTCAAGCATCAGCAAACTTTCCTCCACAAACATCATTTTTTTGTTTAATTATTCATGACAAATTGTTCACTTACAAACCTCTAACTCATGTTGTTCAATCTATCATATAGGAAAAATGTTTTATTTTCTTTCTTTGACTGTCAATAAAAAATACATTACCAAGTATATGATTTTTTTATTGATTTTAGCATACATCTCCTTAACCTTTTTCCTGATACTCCTACCTGAAATGTCATATGAACAGCCTGATTTATGAGCTTCATGCAATTGAAATAAATGTCTTTCAATGTATGGAATTAGTCTCTTGAGTCCAACTATTGCAGCTATGTCTAGATTTATAATATTTTCGTTTAGACAAGTGTTTCTCAAAACTATTTCACTGATTTTATTCATATGCAATATTATATTATAACCATATATTATATTTTCACTGTATGAAACACTTGGGAGCTTACCGTGTCTAAGATATGTTTCAATCACTGACATATTTTCAAGTATTATCACCCAGTCTTCTTTTGTTATGTATACGAATGTCTCGTCAGCTGCTATGATGTATAGGGTGGGGAGTTCGTAGTGGAGCCCTACATTCACATGACAGTTCACACTGATGGAGATGTTGTCAAGCATATACACGCTATTTGGATTCATCTTTCAAGGGCTTTTCTGGAATGGCATCGAAGATAAGTACTATAATATTATCCAGAGCAGCGTCGTTCACCTTCTTCTTGCTGACGATCTTCGGTTTGCTCCTCTTCTTATCAGGCTTCTTATCGGACCTGGAGACATATGTACAGACGATTAAAAATGAAAAACAAAACATAGCTTGCTCTTTTGCCACTATGTCTGTCTTGTTTATTTGTACTAACCTGCATTCTTCTTCTTCTTCTTCTTCTTCTTCTTCTTCTACACATTCTTTCTCGTCCATGGGCTGCACGGTTCTTTCAGGCACAGGCTTCGAACGATCCACATCCTGATAGGGTGGCACATCCTCACCTTCATACATTCTGCAATTACACAGTTTGTATTGTTTTAGTTCTGATACCTCATATAGTAATATCAGTCAAAATGTATTTTTTGCATTATCTTACTTACCCCTTTAACTTATGGTACACATCGCAGTATTCTCCACAACGAAAGAATGTGGTCATTTGATCATGTTGTGAAGGCTCCTTGCAGATGATGCTATGCGTATCACCATTACAATGTTCCTCGTGCTTTTCCAGACAGTGTTGCTTCATCTTCTCGTAATCGGCAAGATTCACCCAGCATGCATTGTCGCTCTCGATAGCACTTTTGATTATTTCACTGTTCATCTTGACGGCTCACAAGTAACTGTGCACACAATTCGATCATACTTTCACCCATCAGACGTGGCTGGATAGGAGACGATTTAAACATGTTCAGTCTTGCATCAAGGTAGGGATGGTGGGGAGGAGGACGTTCTCTGTACACGTGTATAACTTGATGACCTCCTTTTTGTTGACCTTTTTTCGGTCACGTATTGCTCATAAGCCATAAGAGCAATTTGGATGGAATGGGAAATGATTTGAACATGTTGATTCTTGCACCAGGGGAACGACAGTTTGTGGGGGGGAGGGCGATCTTAGTTTTTTTTTTCTTTTTCAAGCGAGGATTGTACATGAAGCATATCCTTTCAACTGCCATCTCTCATGATCATACACACATGCATACGACTTCCTAAGAGATGATGATAATTCTTATTTTTTAACATATTTATGTCATTCCTTACCCACATAAACCGATTTTACACACTCCAGCATTGCAATGATTTTCATACAGATTAGCACAATTCTCTTCATTCACATTTCCAAACTTTCCGATCCCCGAAAAAAAAACATATCGTCCCGCCTACTCTAGCATAGGTTTTTTTTTTCTACTCCAAAAAAAAACAGCAACAACGATTCGACGGTTCCAAAATCCATCCAAGGGATTCTGAAACAATGTTTCAGGCATCTGCGCATCGCTGTGCTGCCTTCCTCTCGTATAGGCTGTTTCAAAAAACAACGATACGACTGTTCCAAAATCCGTCAGGGTTTTTGGAACAATTTTTTCTCCCATTTAAAATGCATTGAACGGTCTTTAAAACAAGCATTCCTGTGCCAGTTCCCGTATTCCCCTACTACTCACGTCTTCGCCGAGTTCGCCCAACAAAAACTATGGTGAATGTTCATCTTTTCCATGACAATGCAAGACCACACGCCAGCCGTTACACCACTGCAGAAATTGAGAAATTGGGATGTCAAGTCTTACCTCACCCCCCCTTACAGCCTTGACAGGCACTATCAGACTTTCATCTGTTCGGGCCACTAAAGGAAGCTCATCGTGGTATTCATTTTGAAGATGACGAGGCTGTGAAAACCTCCGTGCGTCAATGGCTTAGGAAGCAAGACTGTGTGGTTTATCACACTGGAATATATGCCCTAGTTAAAAGGTGGACCAAAACTGTGGAAAAGGTTGGAGATTATATTGAATAGTGACAAATTAATCGTCAATGTGTTAGTTTTCAAGGTATGTAAGTTGGATTCAATTTTCTTGGCAATTAAGGGAGAAAAAATAGGTGGCATTACTTTTTATCCCACCCTCGTATACTTCATGACTTTAAGAGAAACAGCTCTATTTATTGTTATTCTCCAAAGAACCAGCACCGGGTCCTGTACACGCCTCACCAAATGAGTGATGTCATTTTGCAAATGCTTCAGTAGTTACTATTACAGTTACTTCCCTTCTTTAGCATTTCTTTCCGAAAGATGTTCTTTTCAATCCTTCTTATTGTACATACTTAGGAAAGAGAGACTTTCTTTCGCTTTCCCTCGCATGGAAGTCACGTGTACTAAATCGAATAATCGGAACGAAAGCATATTACTTAATAATGCTCTCCTGTAACGCTTCATGAAGCTTAACTATGTGTGCTGAAACACAATTATCTTAAAAAAGAGGAAATTACATCCCCGCTTCATTATTTCTGCAGAAGGAGGTGCAGAGAAATTTAGGCTTTAGCAGTTTCCTTAAAAGCCAGGAAGAAGAGACAAAGAAGAGAGAAAATTGAACCAGTTATTCTCCGTAGCCAATGGCAGATATACATAAGATTCTCATCATTAAAGCACTCCCAAGAAGAGACTGGGGTTTTGTTTCCTTTCGGATTTACATATCTCTAGGCTGGGAACCTACATACTTAAAGGGAATGTGATGCTTTCTCAAGTCTACTTTCTGTTTTTTTTTAATATTACGTCTTGTGGCAAACTCTACCAACAAACACAGACATTGAGAAATGATTTACCTAAGCGTGAAAATTATTAAACTCAAAGGAAAGGTTAGATCTTACATGATCTGAGTTTAAACCGGCGTGAGCCAGGTTGGTTTCTATCTTTAATTTTATTAAATATCTTAGTACGAGAGGACCAGATATTTAAAATAATTTTTATAGTAATGAGTACTAATAAAATGAACTATTTTGGCAGAATTAAGTGCAACTGAGTCTCCAACATTTTAAAACATTAATACGAAGAAATGATTATATAATTTTCCACCAATTAAAATTGCCATATGACTTCTTGTTCGAAAATATAGAAGAAAAGTTAGTTTTCATTTCATATTTGCTACTAAACAATTGGAAAAGCGTCTTCTCTTAATGAAGTAAGTTTGCAAAAACTAGATTTCAAGTTACCAATTTAACTCGTTCCCCTTATATTATCCGTGAAAATTCAAGACAAAATTTAAAGTAAAGATATA
Organism: Mantis religiosa; assembly: GCA_030765055.1. Classification (NCBI taxonomy): domain Eukaryota; kingdom Metazoa; phylum Arthropoda; class Insecta; order Mantodea; family Mantidae; genus Mantis; species Mantis religiosa. The sequence goes on from CM060954.1 coordinate 47,866,198, forward strand.
CCTTGTACAATGGTTACTTTTATCTGTTTTGGAGATAATTTTTTGAAAAACTTGGAAAATTTCAGTAGCCTCGCTATAACATATAATTTATAAACATCCGCATAATTTCAACAAGAAAGAGGAAACCTTGAAGCTCATAGCAACTGACACTCCGTCATCCAACACAAGAAACGGCATCAAACAGAAGAAAACAAAGCAAACCAATCAGAAGGGAGCAACATCTGCAAAGAAGCCCGCTCCCTCCCTCCATCCGTTCGCCAGCTGGGCCAATCAGCGGAGGTCACTCGGCCTATTCCCATCCAGCTATCGCTCCATCAGTCTTCTCCCAGTCATCTCAAAAGTTTCTAAGCAATTGCTCCTGGCCAGCCTGACTCCTCTCTTCGAGGAATGGCACCTCCTACAGGATTACCAGTTCGGGTTCCGTCGGGGCCACTCCACGAACAAGCAGCTGCTGCGACTGGTGGAAAAGGCTGCCCTGGGTTACCAGGACAACATCAAAATCGTCGCGGTATATCTGGGCGTGGACAAGGCCTTCGCCACAGGATGGCACCAGGGCTTGCTGTACAAGCTCAAGGAAGCACAACTCCCCTTCCCATACCTCACCGTGATTAGTAGTTTCCTCCGGGATCGAACCTTCAGGGTGCGGGTCGAAGGTAAACTCTCCTCCGTCAGACCCATAGCGGCGGGAGTCCCGGAAGGCAGTGTACTGTCGCCGTTACTCTTCGCTACCTACATGTCTGACTTCCCAATAGAGCTTCGCACTGTTCTGTGCCAATATGCTGACGACGTCCTCATCTTGGCACAGAACAAAATCGTCTGCTACTGCCTCCCTCCGCTGCAGTGGTCACTCCGGGCCATCGGCACGTGGAGTGAAAGGTGGAGGATGACCATTAGCCCACAGAAGGGCTCTGCCCTTCTGCTGGGGTAGGTACTCCGCTGGCACCCGAAAGGAGACCTTCGGTTGAGGCGAAGAAGGATCCCTTGGGTCCGATCTGCCAAATACCTGGGTGTCAGACTGGACCGCGGCCTCACCTTCACCCCACATGTCCGTGAAAAAATCAGCCTCGGCCATGCAGCGCTCAGGCAGTTGTACCCCATATTCCGATCAACCAGGTCCACTCGCCTGTAACTACGGGTGTATCGTGCGATCATCCCGCCAGTGATCCTGTATGGATGGGAGGTCTGGGGCTCGGTGGCTCGTACCACTATAAGCAGGCTGCAAGCCGTGCAGAACAGGGCTCTTAGGATGATCTACGATACCGAACGTACGTTTGCATCACACATCCTATACACCCATTTTGGCATACCTTACGTTGAGGACGTTGTGCGTGAACAATCGCGCACATTGTATGCCAGAATTACACCTCATCCCAACCACCTAGTTAACACACTAGGTCAATATGACCACCGCGTACCCAGAAGGAGAAAGAGCTACCGTGTCCCTAAAGACGCCCTTGAGTGGTGAGTCCAGCCTCTCATCCCTTCACAACTATATTCTGTCTGTCCCGGCCATATTAGGACTGGATTTGCCTTGTTGGCTAACCCCGCCAGTACAGTCTGTGTGACCTAAACCCGATCCGAACCTAAATGTTCCCTAACTACCCTATCTCTCGCTCCTGGCCCCACCACAATGGACGGACCCTGAAAGCAGGTCGCTCCTAGCGTGGCGGCATCGTGCACTGACCTCCTTCCTGGAAACTCACCCTGCCGCCAGGAGCACTAGCAGAGATCGAATCAGGTCCATCACTTTACATAAGACATTAAAGCTTAGTGGATAAGACAAATTCTATAAGACCGCAAGGGTCCTATCAGCGCATAGGTACCGTGGCGCTCTGTCCACCGTCCGGGAGCACCCGGACGACTTGTTCTCGCTCATGGCTCATGGCTCAACACTTCAGACGCTACTCGAACTTCTCCGAGGAGACTACGACCACGACCACGTCACTGAAGATGTCCACCATAGTTGTGGACGAAACGTCTGGAAAATTCAACTCCAGCAGACCACGGCATAACAGCCCGGAAAACCTACGCTCTCTTATGATAGAATATTGTTATAAATATTTACAATGAAAAAGTCCGATAGGTTTCCCTTAAGGTTTTGATTTGGTAAACTGTTTTCAAACTTAGACGCTACTCTCGAACTTCTCCGAGGAGACTAAGACCACGACCACGCCACTGAAGATGTCCACCATAGTAGTGGACGTAGCGTCTGGAAAATCCAACTCCAGCAGACCACGGCATAACAGCCCGAAAATAACTCTTAGTTATACAAGTTTTTATTTTACCTAAAAGTGTACTTGGGTCTAATAATTTTCATACTCCCGTCATAAATAGTATATTTCCATACAAACTCTGAACACCAGAGGACGAGGAAGAGTTTAAAAATACGTGATGGCCATGTAGGTTTCGCCAGTGCATTTAATATGCGTGTGTGTGTTGTACGCTACATTTTGGAAGATAGTGAAAACTAGGAATAATTATGCCAAAATAAAATCTATTGCTAACTTCTGTTAAACATTGGTTCCGGAAGCAAGGTCACCAACACCGAACTTACGCTTCGTTTTGTTGACCTTAGTAATTGAATTGGAGCTCACACTCAGCTTTTGCATAATTGAGATTTGTAAACAAATATTGATAAATAAGGCAGCAAAGACCTAAGTAAGATTTAAATGGTTAAACTCAGATATAAATTATGAGTCTATTCCAATAAATATATAAAAGGAAGTGTCACACGTGCAGGAAATCAACAAATAAGAGAGGAAGAACAGGAGCGCAGCCTAGTTTCTCCCGCAGAAGTGAGCAAAAAGGAGCTAAGTCACATGAAAAATAGGAACCTCTGAGATGCCAAATAGTGGGTCAGTCGTAAGGCCGTGTGTGCTAGAGCGTTGTCGTGATGCAGAAGCCAGTCACCTGATCGCCATAGTTCCAGGCGTTTCCTCCTCACATCCTCTCGCAGATGCCTTAAGACATCCAAGTAAAAGTGCTGGTTAATAGTCTGGCCAGGGTGTACGAATTCCCGATGACAATTCCACGAACATAAAAAAAGACAATGATCATCGTCTTAACATTTGACCTCACTTGCCTTGCTTTTTTGCTCTGGGAGTGTTGGAAGTGTTGAGGCTCACTTGGTGTCTGGGTCATACCCCTAACACCAACTCTCATCCCCTGTGGTGACTTTGTTCAAGAAGTTTGGATCACGTGCAATCTCTGTTTTCAAGTCACACACATTCATTAGGATGGTTTTGTGCTCCTGTGTGAGAAGGCGAGGAACAAATTTAGCAGCAACACGTCTCCATGTGCAAATCCACTCTCAAATCCGCTGGCACGAGCTATAACTGATTCCTGTCGCTGCTGAAATTTAGTCGATCTTTTGGCGACGATCCTCGTTGATCTTTTGGCAGACCTTTTCAATGTTCTCCTCATTTCGGGATGTTGAAGGGCGTCCAGAACGAGCTTGGTCTTCACCACATATCTCACCACGTTTAAAGCGCCCAAACCACTCGAAAACCTGTGTGCGGCTCATAGCGTCCTCCTGGAAAGCTTCCTAAAGCATTTGGTGTGTCTTCGTTGCAGTTGTTTTAAGCAGAAAACAAATTTTCCCAAACACTCTTTGTTATTCTAAAGTTGCCATAATGACTTCGCAGAGGAAACCCGCCAACAGTCAGAGAAACAAAATACCACACTTGCACGTTCAGCTCTACACTGACGCCGTCTGCACAGCTGTTTCATGAAGGTGTCTACTAACACCATCTAGGGTGAGAAGCCTGCATTACGTCTACGAGTGGCAGCGCCCTCGGAGTCCGGTTTCTTTTGGGTCCCCCCTCGTACAGGAAATAAATGGCTTGGCAAATATATTTAAAGAACAATGTGCGATAAACTCGAGTTATAAATAAAACTGTGGAGCTCAGGTAGATTAATGAACATTATAGAAACGGAAGTAAGAATAGAAGTTACGAAAGACTGCATTAGAAGTTACAACCTAATAAATTCTGGGGCGGAAGAGCAGACTAATCGAAGCATTCCAGGAAACCAGGAATTATTAACGAGGGAATTAGGAATGATAGGAGCTTCGAACGCATTTATAATTGATAAATTGAAAGGTAAGACCAACTATTTGTGAGATTCAGCAATACAAAATTGGAAACAGATATAACGCAGGCAAAAAGTTGCCAGTAACATCTGTTTAAATCAATAATAATTTATCACACGGACGAAGAGAACAAAGGAGTAGGGCAGTTGAAGAAAGAAATAGGCGGGGAAACAATGATTTAATGCATTTATACAAAACGGCAAACTACCTATTCACGTGTGAGTGTCTGAGCAGAAAAGCGATATAAGCAACGTTAAATAAGTAGAGCATATTATTGTTGACGGAGCTGACTTCGATAATCCGATATGAATGTCCAGATTTCTCGTGAAGAAACTGCGTTGATGGAGAACTGTGAACTTTCATTATTAATTAATTAACTAATTTATAGATTGATTTTTTGACTGACTGATATATTTATTGACCGACCATACCCTTCCTCCCTCCCTCCCTTGCTCCCTTCCTCCCACCCTTCCTCCCGCCCTTCCTCCCTCCCTCCCTTCCTCCCTCCCTCCCTCCCTTCCTTCCTTTATTACTCTGCATTACTATTAACCAGGCTTCTTGAGACTATACTGACCAAAATTTGCTGATTTCGTTTTCATTTCACTTATATATACAATTTATTTTACAGAATATATAACTTTATATGTACAGATCAACTAAACCATCTATTGACTAACTTTAAGTAAACTATGCCCGCCTCTGTAGCGTAGATGGTAGCATGTCTGCCTCACTTTCAAGAGGTCCCGTGTTCGCGTGTCGGTCAGCGTGAGTTACTTGGATAACGTTTTTATCCGGGATTTTCCCTTATTAAAAAGACGAATGTCGGGGAACCCTAAGCTCTATGGACCCTGGGAACATTTGAGTTAATTTGATCCGTTTTATTCACCGTCCGATATGACTTGACGTTGGAGAACGTAAATTACACATTAAAAGAGCTATGACTGCTTGGGTTCAAAAGCAGGCTTCAGTTGAAAACATTTTGTATATAAGTCTAATAATGGTCTCACATTTATATTTTTGATGTACATGTTTTTATATTCAACATTCATCCAAATTTTATTTTTACTAAAAAGAGAAGAAATATGTTTATGAGGCGGTTACCTATCCTAACGTGCATAACTCTATTATCAGAACTAATATCCTAAATATTCCTTCATACTTATGAACCATTTTTATAATAGCGTCAGTGGCTATCATGCATATTTCTTTTAAGTTTCGCCTCAATTTTCTCCTGGTTTTCTTTGTTAATGGTGATTGTTCTCATATATTTTCGTTGTATGTTTCATAAGTCGTTCTCCTAGATTTATTTTTCTTGATTCCTTCGTCGGCATCCTAGTAGTCCAAATCCATAGCCATTTTCTTCTAGTCCTATTTGTTTCTCCTTCCTCTTCTTTATCCATCGAAGATGTTGTTCTTCCAAGTCGTTTTCTAAATTATGTCTCTTCCTCTCTTCTCTATGGAGTCATGATTATTCTTACCATTTGCGTACCTCCTGTGTCTGCTCTATCGAAGTGCCTCTCCCTTCCTTCTGTAGATGTTCTTTCAACGTCTTTAAAGACACTTGTTGCGTCATTTTTTCCAATAATGTATAATCATCCTGACTTCTAATGATGTCCCATAATATTTTTTCTTGTAATTTTCTTCTGTCATCTCCCAGCATTTCCGTGTATCATTCACATTCAAAGATAAGATGCTAGGGAGTGTTTTCTACTTCGCAAATAATGCACTTTCTTCTTCCCTCCTTTCTATCCACCCCAAATATTCCTTCTAAGGTCCATGGCCAGATAGCAAATAGAAAAGTTCTTTCATGAGTTGACATGCTTTAATTTTAGCCTTTCCCTGATATATGGAAATAATTCATACACTCGTCTTGAAGTTTCTAACGCTTCCATTCTTACTGCTAGTTAGTGGCAGCAAGAATAAATAAAAATAAATAAATAAAATCTGAAAATTCTCTGTCCCGGTACCTAATTACTAAAACTGGGACATTATTTCCAAATTTTACATTTGCTAAACAAAGCACAATAAACTACATAATAATTTTTCAGATAATATAAACAGAAAATAAAACAATTTAAATAAAAAAAATCATAGAAAGAAAACCAATTTCAAATTAACTAGAAAATTACTGGAATCCAGTAAATAATTTAACTGGCAGCCAGCTAAATATCTACAACTACACAAAAAGAAAAAGTATACCGGAATCCGTTATTAAATACTGGCACCCAGTATAAAATATCACAAAATGATTTACAATTAAAACAACAAAATAACTTCAAAACTTATTTAAATCAAAACTTTATAACATCAAATTAAGTAGCTTATTTCAATCATCTCATTCATACAATTTAAAAAATTATCTAACAAAATTCATATCATATAATTTCTCTACACATTCTATATATATATATTCACATCAACTTATCACATTCAGAACATACTTCAACAAAATAAAAACATTCGATATTATTAATTTAAACTAGAATAACATTTACCTCTTCTTGACAATTATTCATCTCATATCATCTACTCATCAAAATTATCCAATATACTTCAACCAAAATTAATTTAATCAACATATTTAATTCATCTTATCTAACAAAATAAAAATTTTAAAAATTTGCAATACAAAACCAATCATACAATACATCCATTTCATCTCATCTCATCATACAAAATTTAAAAATTAAATTTTTTTTATTAACACAACAAAATCATATACAACATTCATATCAACTCATTTAATCATATAATGCAAAGATACGACCCTCATACATACAAAATACATAAAAAACATCTTTATAATAAGTATACCAAATATATAAAAATTTAAAATTTATTTTATAATAATACAAAAATCAAACATACAAAAAATACTCATTTCATTTGATCAATCATCCAAAATAATTTAACAAATACTTAATACTTAATACTCCTTATTCTCAGATATATAAAAATTAATTAACTCCTTTTTATCATAATCAACCACCATACTAATACAATCACATACAATTATCCAATCCATATACATCTCATCTATTTAACAAAATATTATCCATGATATTAAATCCTATTAAAGAAGAAGAAGAAGAATGCTGCTGATGAAGTGTGAAGAACGGGGAAAACCCAGAAATGGCGACCGTGAAAATGGAAATAAGAAGAGACCTAATTGCGTTATGGCCAGTGTAGAGTGAAGCAAGTTTGGAAACACAGGAGATCCAGGAAAAGCAGAATGAAGTAAATCTGAGGACACAAGGGATTAGAAAAGGGGTGAGAATTAGGCAGGGGTTATCGAGATGTAGAGTCATATTGTTGGGTTAATTCCCTAGTTTTGAAAAGTATAAATATCAATTTGAAAATTTAAACTATTTAAAATTAATATAAATGCATATCTCAGAAGGGAATTCTGTAAAAAGTGTATCAATGAATAATGTGTGGTTGAGTTAGACATGTACTTTTTGTGCTTCGTATATCTCTAAATGTTTACCGGTTATACAAAAGTCATTCGGAAGCTATTCCCATACACCTTATTTGCCTAAAATAAGTCTTAAATATGCGACTTTTAATAAAATTCCTTACACTATTTTCCAGAAAATTAAAACGTTTCAAAAATCTTCCAGATAAAGGCTAGGTTGAGGGGGATTTTCCTAGAAATATTTGTTTAATATCCATTAAAGGACACACATATCTACATACACATCTCGGGGCGTCTTATAAAAATACCTTTCTGTTTGAACTGAGGTTCAGACAAAAGGTATAATTCTGAAATCTCGGAAACACAATGCTTTCTCTACTTAATATGAGTGTAGGTAAATAGAAGAGAGAAGTATAAAGGAGAAGGGAATGGGAAAAAGTTTGAAAGGAATTGTAAAACAACTTTTGACTGAGCGATAGCTAAAATCAATTTGGAAATGGAAATAGGATGATGAAGGAAACGTGGAGGGCTCCCAAAGGAATAGTTGAAAGTACTGACAGACATGGGAAGTAAAGGTTAGAAAGGAATCTGTGACAAGTTACAAAAAATGCAATAACTCTAAATCTCATGCTTAAATACATAAAAAATATCAAATTCAAGACTTCAGGCTCGTGTTATTGACTATTTTTAAGTGCGAAGAAAGATAAGCAATTATAATACACTGACGCACTGCTCCATTGCTGTAAAATGCTGTGAAAAAATATCCTTTGTAATGTGAGCCAGGCATGGCTAACCACTCACCAAAAAGGTGGACTTAAAAGGTTTAAATATCCCTAAAATGCATATAACCGTAAACTTGTATCTCTATTAACATGAAGAGGGTAGAAGAACATGTGTTTCTACAAGTGTGAGTAAAGAAAATAATACGATTATGCCATGCATACAGATAAGTAATTTCAATCCATAACATACAAAAGAGCTCCTAAAGTTAGCAACTATCACACAAACTTACAGTACTTTCCTTGTCCTGGTGTTATTACAAAAATGTAATACAACAGTTTTTGCATATGTTCATTTTTATTGAAATCTAATAGATATAATCTATAATGTTCGCAAAAGTTAAAGGCATATGATGGCGGGCCCTATTGCAGACTCCAGAGAATCCTAAGCTTGCCGCTCCTACGAGCGCTGTCCAATGTGGTATTGTCGCGCTGTTGGAACGGTTACCATGGATTTATCTTTGTTAACAGAAGCCTTTCAGATAACACACCGATTATTCCTGTAATACCAACAAATGTTAAGACTTAACACGAGTTTAGCAATAATTAAAACAAAAATTGCATTTTACCAACAAGTGTTAGCGTAACACTCGTATTAAATATCATGTTAAACTAACAAGCCAAATTTCTGATGTTAAGTCCTTAACAATTGTAAATAGTCAAGATAGCGAGCATGAACTCAGCTGTTGATGTCGATTTGCTATATTTAAGACCGTCTAAATGACATTCATAATAGAGTACGGCCTATGAGGAGAAATGATTTTGAGGAGCTATCCGAAGAAAATTGTTTTACGCAGGTATAGACTGTCGAAACATGTTGCTATGAAGGTTACTGCGGAAGTACAAGAGAGGTTAGAACATGCATCGAAAGGAATTTGGCGATCTCGCCTTTGCTTCAAGTATCAATAACTGCGATTTTATAATTCACTGAATTATGTGGATAATACACTGTCCACCCCTCGTCTTAAAACGTTCAAGTCACTTGCCCTTCTTCGCTCCTCGTTTTAAATTTACGTAATGCTGAGTTAGAACATGCATCGAAAGGAATGTGACTATCTCCCCTTAGCTTCAAGTATTAGTAACCTTGCGATTTTATAATTCACTGAATTTTGTGGATAATACATTGTCCACCTCTCGTCTTAAAACGTTCAAGTCACTTGCCCTTCTTCGCTCCTCGTTTTAAATTTACGTAATGCTGAGTTAGAACATGCATCGAAAGGAATGTGACTATCTCCCCTTAGCTTCAAGTATTAGTAACCTTGCGATTTTATAATTCACTGAAATATGTGGATAATACACTGTCCACCTCTCGTCTTAAAACGTTCAAGTCACTTGCCCTTCTTCGCTCCTCGTTTTAAATTTACGTAATGCTGAGTTAGAACATGCATCGAAAGGAATGTGACTATCTCCCCTTAGCTTCAAGTATTAGTAACCTTGCGATTTTATAATTCACTGAATTTTGTGGATAATACACTGTCCACCTCTCGTCTTAAAACGTTCAAATCACTTGCCCTTCTTCGCTCCTCGTTTTAAATTTACGTAATGCTGAGTTAGAACATGCATCGAAAGGAATGTGACTATCTCCCCTTAGCTTCAAGTATTAGTAACCTTGCGATTTTATAATTCACTGAATTTTGTGGATAATACATTGTCCACCTCTCGTCTTAAAACGTTCAAGTCACTTGCCCTTCTTCGCTCCTCGTTTTAAATTTACGTAATGCTGAGTTAGAACATGCATCGAAAGGAATGTGACTATCTCCCCTTAGCTTCAAGTATTAGTAACCTTGCGATTTTATAATTCACTGAATTTTGTGGATAATACACTGTCCACCTCCCGTCTTAAAACGTTCAAGTCACTTGCCCTTCTTCGCTCCTCGTTTTAAATTTACGTAATGCTGAGTTAGAACATGCATCGAAAGGAATGTGACTATCTCCCCTTAGCTTCAAGTATTAGTAACCTTGCGATTTTATAATTCACTGAATTATGTGGATAATACACTGTCCACCCCTCGTCTTAAAACGTTCAAGTCACTTGCCCTTCTTCGCTCCTCGTTTTAAATTTACGTAATGCTGAGTTAGAACATGCATCGAAAGGAATGTGACTATCTCCCGTTAGCTTCAAGTATTAGTAACCTTGCGATTTTATAATTCACTGAATTTTGTGGATAATACATTGTCCACCTCTCGTCTTAAAACGTTCAAGTCACTTGCCCTTCTTCGCTCCTCGTTTTAAATTTACGTAATGCTGAGTTAGAACATGCATCGAAAGGAATGTGACTATCTCCCCTTAGCTTCAAGTATTAGTAACCTTGCGATTTTATAATTCACTGAAATATGTGGATAATACACTGTCCACCTCTCGTCTTAAAACGTTCAAGTCACTTGCCCTTCTTCGCTCCTCGTTTTAAATTTACGTAATGCTGAGTTAGAACATGCATCGAAAGGAATGTGACTATCTCCCCTTAGCTTCAAGTATTAGTAACCTTGCGATTTTATAATTCACTGAATTTTGTGGATAATACACTGTCCACCTCTCGTCTTAAAACGTTCAAATCACTTGCCCTTCTTCGCTCCTCGTTTTAAATTTACGTAATGCTGAGTTAGAACATGCATCGAAAGGAATGTGACTATCTCCCCTTAGCTTCAAGTATTAGTAACCTTGCGATTTTATAATTCACTGAATTTTGTGGATAATACATTGTCCACCTCTCGTCTTAAAACGTTCAAGTCACTTGCCCTTCTTCGCTCCTCGTTTTAAATTTACGTAATGCTGAGTTAGAACATGCATCGAAAGGAATGTGACTATCTCCCCTTAGCTTCAAGTATTAGTAACCTTGCGATTTTATAATTCACTGAATTTTGTGGATAATACACTGTCCACCTCCCGTCTTGAAACGTTCAAGTCACTTGTCCTTCTTCGCACCTCGTTTTAAATTTACGTAATAATGAGTTAGAATATACATCGAAAGGAATATGCTGATCTCGCCTTTGTTTTGTTATTAAACTTTGCGATTTTATAATTCACTGAATTATGTGGTTAGTACATTGTTTACCTCCCGCCTTGAAACGTTTAAGGCGCTTGTTCTTCGCACCTCGTTTTAAATTTACGTAATACTGACAAGTTGTTTGGTGCTTGTAGTAGTGACATGCATTTGAATTAAATTCTTTTCCAATATTTTCCCCGCGGCATCTTTCTCTTTTACATTCACTGCATCCGTCCTCTTATTTTCCACTATATCCTTACACTTCGTCACCATTTCAATTAATAATTCTTTCTCCGTCGATGAGAAATTTGTCTCACGGCTTTATTTATGATTTTGTTCATCTGTCATTTGTGCAAGCGAAAATGAAAACAAAAGCGCACCGGAGTACGTTTAGAAAATCATCCATAGCCTTCTATAGCTGTGATATTTACAAGTTTCTTGGCGTTAACAAAAGTTTGTTAACATTTTAAGAAAACAAGTTGGTGAAATGCAAGAAATTTAACATTAGTTTTAGCGCTGTGACAATTGTTACGTTACATTTTTTAACGCCGATTTTAACATCTGTTGGTGAAATCGGGCATAAGAGTGAGAGGGCTACTGATGCGCCCCTCGTTCGTGTGCTAAACACCAATGAACGCATCACTTCAACCAATGGAATTCGCAGAAATAAAAAATGACAGATATATTATGTTCACTCCACGTGGAGTAATCAGTGCTTTATCTGAGAGGTATCTATTACCAATGATAAATCTATGGTAACCGTTCGAGCAGCACGATAATACACGCATCTCACGCGCTTGAACTGAGAACATTATTTTCATTAACTACGCTCGGATATTAATATTTGAAATTGCAGATGCCAATATTCTGATCATGACCGTACAAAAGTCCTACCTCTACGATACTTAGAACGCCAGCGATGCACGTTTGATCCTTCATATGATTAATGGTTACCCAACATCCACCATTTCAACACAGATAAGCCTGAGAAACAACACCATTCCTTCCTTTCAACACTAATCTCAAATATAAACAAACACTATACTTATAGCACGCAGTTTGAAATAAACTGTGTTAATGTTCAGTTCGTTTTCAGAGCAGGATTTATTATGTTAAAGTGCACGGCATTGTTAAGGCCTAAGTCGAACTCAAGCTGAAATATTGCTAATATTACATTCAGTTGAAACAGAAAAACACCGATCAAGTTTACACTAGTACTCGTACTCAGGGGGGTTCCTCCATAAGGTTGCAGGTTTGCGCTACACCCACTGATTCTGAATATACAACAGGTGCACTTTGCACATTAAAGCTGTACTTGTTTGCATTGTTTTATATACAAACATGTTTCAATTACGCTTATCGTCTGTAGCTGCCCATGACCGCAAAAGTCAAAATAAACTGTGATTAGCTGTAGGAGGCGCAGGTTTGCAGTGAAGAGTTAACCTAAGATTTCGCCCAAATGTAGGCTCTCTGAGGGGGTTGCGGGAAGGTGAAGAGATGGGAGGGGCTTCTTATACATTGCTTAAATGGAGGTTTATAAACCTAGCTCCTCCTACTCTTAGCAACGGCTATAGCGTGACCTTCAGGCTTAGCTTCTGTATGCTCTGCTTTTCGAACACAGGGAGAATTTAATTAAATGCATGGAGGTTATTCAGAAGAGAGCTCTACTAAACAACGCCACACTTGTTCAGGCTTTTGGGTTTATGGCCACTTTGAAAGATTGTAGTTTTGTATTTTGGCTGTCTTTCTTCTACAAGATCATGCCACATGTGGACATTTTGTACAATCAGCTGCAGAAACGAGAGTGCAATGCAACATTTGCCATCGCCCAGCCAAATGCATTTAAAAGGGAAGTGCAAAAGGTAAGAAATAGCGTGGATATCGAGGAACACGAAGAAACTGCAATTAAGAGGAGAAGAATAGAAGATAATGATGTGAAAAGAAGAGAAGCTCTTGAAGTGTGTGACACTCTTAGAGAAGCAAAGGACAGATTTAGCTTCACGGGGCATCTGGTAGCCTCAACTTTGTTTCATCAAGAAAAATTTTAAGACATTTCCAGAGGATTCCCTTAGAGAAACAATAAGGTTCTATCCTTTTATCATTGGAACAAAACTCCGTAGAGAACTGACTGTAATTTACAGTCGAGAGGAATTTCGTGGAATGTCCGGCGCTTTGTGCTTGATGGACTTCAATAAGGAAAACAATTTATGTACTACATTCAGCGAATATGTCAAACTCCTCCGAGTACTGTTAACTATGCCAATGTCTACCGCTGAAGCAGAGTGCTGTTTCTCAACTTTAAAAAGAATAAAAACTTTCCTTAGGAACACAATGTCACAGGACCGATTGTCAGCATTAGCAATGCTTTCAATTGAGAGAGATTTTGTAAGATCAGCGACTTCAACGCAAAAGTTATGGATAGATTCGCCAGGTCTCAGGAGAGTACAGCAGAGAATCTGTATAAATAGGTGAGTCATTATTACTCTGTATTTTATTTTTCATTTGTGCACCACCAATAATTTAACCCACCAGCCGCCATTGCTCATACTGCATGCTCAGATCGTTGGAAAACGTTACCATGTTGTCTACCATTTTCAGAAATAAAACAATTGGAAGCAGTTGTGGTGAAGGGAGCTAGTCAGATAATAATAAATGAAATTTCCAAAAAATTTAATAGTGAGGCAACCTCTGTTAGGAGCAGACTATGGAAAAAGAACTAGACATTAACAGACAAAGACTGCTTGTTCCTTCTTCGAAGAAAAGAAAAACAAGAAAAAGGAAAGAAAGAAAATGCCTAAACACATCTCCTATGGAACAATCACTGAAGACCAAGCAGATGAATGCATACCTAGTTTATTAGAAGACATGAAATCACAAGTGCATATTACAGTTATGTCTCAGAAATCAAAGAAATGCAAACGCAAGTGAACCCTTTAAGATGGCATAGGAAAGCTAAAGATGAAGCATTTAACGAAACATTTAAGAAAATCAATGCTTTCAAACGGCGTTGATGAAAGCATAGAAGTTGACAATCATATAAATCAAGAATATTTTAAAAAGAAAAAGAAAAATAGAAAAAGAAATACGATGTAGAGCAAAATATCTATGTATTGAGAAAATGAATTAATATACAGTTTAATTTTTTTATAAAACAATAACATATATGGAAGAATTTCCGAAACCTTTGAATTACTAAGCCATTATAAGCCATTATATGTGTTAAAATGAGCGAGAACTAGCTAAGAAAGGAAGTTAAATTCACAAAAGAGCCACTTACTATCACTACTTCACTGAGATTATCATAGTTGTCCCAATGATTTATACACAGAAAGGCAATTAAGGAATCGACACATAGCAGCGGAAAATTTTCCATGTGACGATTGGACCTTCTTTAAACGTCCCCCGCCCGCCTCGGTAGCGTAGATGGTAGCGTGCCTGCCTCACGTTCAACAGGTCCCGAGTTTGAATCTCGGAGTTTTCCCTCGTCCTTAAAGACGAATGTCGGGTACCTGTAAGCTCCATGGAACCTGGACGCATTTGAGCATAATTTCATCCATTTCATTCATCGTCCGATATGACTTAAGGTTGGAGGACGTAAAATTACAACAATAACAACAAAAATAAACGTCCTCCATCGTAGGCTATATAGGAGGAAGGGTGAAATGGCTGTACGGTGATCAACTGAGACCAGAGTCCATAAAGCTTGTAGGAATTATTGTTCACAAGATATGAATTAAACATCGTTTTCCATCTTTCCATACTTCTTTTATTTTCACATGTAGCCAACACAAAAAGGTAAAGCAATGAAATTAATCTTCTCAAAACAAAATTTCTCTATTTCAGGACAAGAGAAAAGACTTCGATTCGAATTCAGGATCTCTTTAATGTGAAGTGGACGTGAAGATGGAATAATCAGGTGATGAAGTATACAGAGAATCTCTCCCTGATTGGCTAGTTCCTTATTTGACGCAGATAAAAGCATGAAATTACCAATTTCTATGCTTACATTTTAAGCAAGCCCACAGTCGTGTTTGTGTCCACGTCACCATTGTGAATGTGTCCATCGCGATATCATGATATCTGCTTCAATGCTTATATTATGCTTAAATCTAAGTTTTATTGTGAATGTCACCCTTACATCTCCAGACATTATTTGCATGTTAGTAAAAAAAGAGTGTTGCCGTTACACATAAATTGGCACGTTGAAATATGGGAAAGTCAATAAAATTCGCTAGAACATGATGTCCATGCTACATTCATTAGGTACGTACTGCCTGCGCCATCAATATTCGAAAAGCAATTTCCGGGACTTGTCGTTCGCTGTTGTTTAGAGGGCGGTGCCTTGCAGAGCGTGAAATTCGATTACACTTCATCTAATTTTCCAACTTGTTGAAGAAAGAAGGGATTACAGCGCATTTTCTCTACCGAAGCTATTCCATCCTTTAACAAAGTTATGAAAGGGAACTGAAAAAAGCTTTTCCATTTGATTGTGACATGGAAAATGAGCCCACGCTGAATCTTGAAAGCATCCAGCTAGGGGGAGAGGGTTCTCTTGTTCACTTCAGGGGAATACTTCCTGTAACAGATATATCTGAAATTGTTTATTTGATGAGTTTAGTTCCGTAGTATCTTATTTTCATAGAACACGATACATTCAACACATTTGCTTTCCTAAAAGAACCAATACTCTTAAGAGTTACATAGAATATGTAATAAGATATAAGAGCAGAGGCACATATTCAGTAAATTATAAACTAAGGAATACCGATAAACTGAAGCAACGTATAAGCAGAGAGGAATCAACTTGAATTATGGAACATGCAATTAAAAACCAACGAATAAAAACAGTTCTGGAGGATCCATGAGCAAATAGAAGGAACAACTTTGGAAGCAAAGCCGACAATTCGACAGATTTATGAACTTAACAATAATAAAAAGAACAGGGAGGCTAAGGAGGTTTATTTTGTACCCAAATTCTTCGGAATGGATACATGACCTTCGCAACAGTTTTTACTGTATGAGTTGCAAAAAGTGATGTCTGAAGACGAATTTCTAGAAGACCAGCCTTGTGGCGATCATTTTGCAACAGTATGTCTGTCGCAAAATGGGAGTGATGGAAGATGCTGATGATTAGTTTGTCACCTTTGGTGTCGATCTTATAGAAATCTTGTAGTTTCCGCGGCAGCTTTAGAGCAAAGTGCGTTCCCTCTGGGCGCGGTTTCGGTGCATAGGAATTGATACTTCAAGTGTTGGAGAATAAAGAGCAATTCTGTTCTTTTAAGTATTGTAGTTTATATTCCACAAAACAATTTCAAATTATGATACATTATAAATTATGTATCTGCTGTTATTTAACAAGCAATGGTTGTTGCATCGATGAACTACATTTTCCTTGCACACGCCACTAGTGCAATGCAAATGCATTCACATAAAAACATTTTTTGCAGACTGACAGAGCGACAGAAATAGCACGTCTTTCTCTTAAGGCAATTGTTTGCAGAAGGACGCTAAGCTCAAATAATTCTGAGTTCGCTGACCGCTACGTCACCATAACAACCAAATTACATCTCTTTTACTATGTCATGCCACCACTTTACATAATCTCATTCTGCAATTACCAATAACGATAATATTATATAACACTTAACTTGCAGTACATAGTCTAATATATAACCTGATTTTACACTTCTATTTTGGTACAAATTACTCTTTCCAGAAGGAAAGAAACGGAATGGAAGGAAGCAGATACAATTCAGTGAGGCTATTATCGGAGTTTATTTTTAAAGCCTCTGTCCTAACAGTTGAGCTATTTATTTATCAAATTTGCAATTTTTATTGGTTATATGGCTGTATACACATTGGTAAGTCATTTAAATTCTATATATCCGATAAACCCCGAATGAAGGACCAAACGAACTTCTTTCATAAAACAATTGTGTCTGAAGCCCCCTTTTATATTTCTATTTGTTTTTTATTCAACAACTTTCAGTGTAAGGACAAATTGTTTTCACCCAAGTATTTAGAGAATGCTTCGGTTAAAACAAGCTTGGAGTAGAGAATCGAAGATGGTATTTGTAAACTCTTGTCTGTAAACATTTTCAAAGCTCCAACCATTCTCCATAAATACTATATTTAAGTTAGATGCAGTTTCTCGCATGCATAATACCATACAATTTTGCACTCCAATAATTATTATAGTTGTATTTCTACATTACTAAGCCTTATTTCTGCAATTTCTAATTTGGTTTATGTAATACAGTTATTGCCCGATTTTAAAAAATAATGGAAGTGCTACGGGTTTATAAAATTTAATATATATGACAAAAGCTTCATATTTTAGATGTCCGGACTCTGTATAGCCTATAGATTTAATATATGATTCTATGCACTTAGGTATAAAATGAATTATTTTTAAATGAATACTTAAGAATTATTACTTTTAAAGAACAATTAGCAGTGGCATTTATGCCTAAAATTATTTTAAGATTAAGACCACAACCTATACAGTCGTTTCTGTAAATACTGTTTTAACGTTTCATTTTTCTCTACCATAGCTCTATGATTGATACCTAAAATTCACTTATATGAACTAAGGTATTTATGTCCGCTGAACCCCGGAAGAGGAGCTTCACAAAAAATATGTAAATTAAAGAAAGAATACAAAAATGAAACTTCTAGTGTTTCTATCAACATCTTTCAAAATGTTTCGATCATCATGCACTTAAGTTAGGTAGCTGGAGAGTTTGAGTCCGATTGATTCGGAGGTTCGCGAGGAGATTCGCGGTTCGAGTTCGGCGTCGAATGGTATGTTTGTGTCCGTTTTAAGTGTACGGCTACATAAACATATAATTACAAGCAAAAATAAAGAAAGGACAGGAAATTTATGAAACGTATCAGAGCAACTTTTCTAAATATTTTTCCATCTTTAACTACCCCTTACATGTAAATTTTTCGCATTTTTATTCTATTCTCAAAAATATGATCAGTGAAATGTAATTTATTCTGACTTAATATATAAGTTGCAAGCGTGCGGTAAAACAAAATTCTAAAATTAGTTAAATCAGTGATGAATACTTTCTTGTTTGCATTTCGAGTTCTGCGTAAGTAATATTAAGAATGGGGAGATAACAAACAAAGTTGTTTTTATTATCGGTCCCAAGGTGAGTAATGTCCCCCTGATGCGGAAAACAGATTATGTAACATACATTATACTGGTCGCCAAATTAGAATGTGATTGACAGTTAGCAACCACATGGAATAACGGTCCAAATAAATGGGAGGGGATGAGTACGTCATAACGGTTGTCATAGTAACGATTAAAATGGCCAATTAGAGTCGAGACGTTTCCATGACGTTAGACGCTAAACCTTGGTTGCCGATATTCTAACACGTGCTTAGCCTGACTTGCAGGTGAGCGAGTTACGCAAACGCTGCAATAAATACAATACCTAGGTTTTTATTTCTCTTCTGATAACGCTGCATAAACAGAATACCATCACAGTTAGAGATCCTGTACTGGCAAGTTACTTTGCATTTTACTTGTGGCAATTAGGCTTGGTTTACGTGTGTGTGAGTCCGTGTATCTGTGCGCGTGTTGTGATCATTTGCAATTGTGTTTAATAAATGTTTAATTATGTCTAAATATAGTGACAAGTAAAAACCTGAACGTGCTCGGGAACCAAATAAAATTATATTTGGTAAAGGTATTCCAAATAAAGGACATACACGGGAAATAATATGCTCTGTGAGAGAATACTTCGATGAGGAGAAATTGAAAGGGGAGTCTAGTATTCCATTCTCTAAGGTGCTTGATAGGACTTCATGTGCTCTAGGTATCAGTAAGGGCATTAAGGTTAAGACTAGGAAAGAAAAGTTTTTTAAACAAGAAAGTTAGACGTTGGGGTATAAATTAGGAACTACCGGGAAAATTATGTAAGCGGCATTTTCCCACTTCAATAAGCATCAAAATGTCACAGGTATGTCTCTTTTGTTATGATTATCTTTACATTGATATGTTCTTGCATGCTCTAGCGTTTGCACGTAGGTCCACGACTGTACTACTGTCTTTGTGTACAACATTATAAATAATTAATAATAATGACAATAATAATAAAATACCCATTGCAGTCGCAACTGAATCACCCTCACACGCGTAGTGCTATCGCGCTCTCCACGTGGCAGCAATAAGCGGCAACGTCGCCTCTATCTCCGGACGAAATGTCAGTATAAATAATAACCCATGACGTAACAGCTTTAGTGGGTCAAGGCCTGCCAACTCGACTGCCGTCCTCACGCCCACATACGGAAGGCAGAGGTGGGCGATTATCCAACCGGTGCGGGGTGGAGATGTGGTCAGCATATCGGCACCCCGAGCCAGGGTTCGCTAGCTATCGTAGCTCCTTACTTTCCTCATGATGCTGAGTGGGCACCGGTCCTATACCCGGGACTTAAAATCCAATCTCGCGTTGCATTCCCTGGCAGGCAACCAAAGCATGATGCCTTAGCTACTACGCTACGGCGCAGGACTTATGTAATACTACTGTAAATAATGGAGAACTGCAAAATTCTGTTCTTTAGATAATTTTTGCAATTTTATTTTATTTCTGAGATGTACGAGCATGGTTTAGCTGACTTATGGGCCTCTGCTTCGATTAATATCGATTGATAACTCTTCACTGCTTGATTTAGTAAATGAAGCAGTTTTCTGTATACTCATATCTCGGTTACGGTTTACTCAATATATTGTGTGAAAGTTGGCCTTCTGCACCTTAGATAACGCGGTTATTTAGCGTTAACCGGAGATGATTTGTTGGAGACATAGAGGGAGGGGAGTACTTCATCTCGGGCAAAGAAACACTTATGGTTAGTTTAATTCTTTTTCTCTCTCAAAGAGTAATGCTTTTGTGATACCCAATATGTTGCCGAAGAAAGGGGAATGTGATCTGAGAATGCTAGAAGAAATATTTTGGCCGAGAACGGTAATTTATGTTTTTATAGTGGCGTGACTAACAACATTTAAATGATGGATAGTCAACATGAAACATTCAATGCCATGGCCGGGATTTGAACCACGGATCTTCTGGTTTCCATCTAGTAGCTCTAACCCATTGAGCTACCATGGTCAACGTGCGGTCCTGACATTAAATTCTCCATTTGACTCGTATATTTTCCCGGTAGACCACTAGGGGCTCTCGCATCCGAGATATACCGTTTGTGGCGGCTTACTATCGTAAGTACTTGAGTCCCAGGCTTCATAAACTAAGGTTGACTCTATCCATCAAAAACCTTAGCTTACATACGGCTAGTGTGAAGAAATGATTAATTTCCATCAATTAACTAAAACATTTAAGTGAGTTTAACAATTTATGTATCCGAGTCTGGACTTCCTATGTTTAGAACCGTGGCTAGGATATAATAGCCCTCAGGGTTAGAGTGCAATAAGGTAATTCCATTAGAAAATGAGAATTGGAAAACTATTACTAAAAATCACCGACCGAAATAATTATCATTGGGAATTATGTTAGCCGAAAAATAGCCTCAAGTCTCACTGTATCTCTTTCTCGCAACTAGTCATAATGCAGAAGCTAGGCTTTGCTTTGATAGGAATATGAAAAATGTCTACACACCAGTACATCGCGACTTAGTACGAAGCGTCGTTGAGGATTAAGTAAACACTTGCGCTGTAATAAAATCGGTAACTTCAACACAAACAACCTGTTAGGAAGGTAAACAGGGATTAAGTAGTGAAATTTGCCGTTCTCAGTCGGGAATTAGATGGATTTCAGCAGAGAAACTGAGCCTCGGTACATTCTGACAAACCACATCGGGAAAGCGAACGTAAATTAGAGAACGTCTGACCATGTGTCTTTTACTAATTAGAAGCAAGAGCTGCCTATTTGGACAGCAAATTAAATGCATTTACGGTGTTTGATACAGCAAAACTAAAAGTGAAGATAATGTAAAACCGGTGGCCAGAGAAGTAGCATTCTTGAAATCACAGTTTTAAATAAACTCACCACACAAAATGAGCTCTTTTTATTTTCTGTAATCAGCCAGATACTGTCACCAGATCTTAAGGTTCTCCTCATGCCTCACCGCGACATGAGGTACTACTGAAGAAATGAACAATAATGTTCGCAGGTTCATTGTTCCCTCATTCTGCCTGGAAACTAATAGACCCAGACAAGCTTTAGCCTTTTATTTTAAGAATTATTTCTTAGACAAATGCCAGCATTTATGTGTTTGGCGATGTTATAATTTCTGATGCAACTTTTAATATATGTGTCTTTGACGATGTGATAAAGGTAGATTGGAGACAGATTTATAGAAATGTTAGTTAATCTCGTGACAGTAACATTTACTGTAGAATTATAAATCCCAATTTTAACTTTTAAAGTGTTTCAAAGCAATCTGTTTTCCTTTGAACCTTCTTTGAAGTTATAGGTTGATTTTTGATTACTACTGCCAAAGGAGTACGGTGAAACATTTAATTATTCAGTTGAGTATAATTATTTAAATAGTATTTTTGCCGATCGCATTGTTGGTTTGGAGACGCAGCAGAGCTAGAGCCACAGGCTAGAGCTATTGCGCGTAGGCAGGAAAGAAAGAGACCGATAGTGGTGCGCAGCGCTGGAACGCTTGCCGAGAGAGAGAGTTGGGAATAGTGAGATAAAGAGACAGAGTAGTCTGGAAGTTTCATTCTTTTCTGATGCCGTCGCAATTGCTATCGAATGATCTATTGCGTTCTAGAACAATGACTGCAGGTATAAAACTCCGCAAAGAGTTAGAGCGGAGACAGTTGTCAGTCAGTTGCAGCTGTGCAGTACAGTTGTGTTGTAGAGGTTTTAACTGTGCCGCAGAGAATTCTTTTAGTCTCCAGCAATGCAAATAAGGTACCTGAAATGTATGTGCTGGCTTACACAGTGAGACAAACACAGCGAATATGTGTGGCAGAGAACGCCTGCTACACAAGGAGCAGACCGTTAAAACATACGCCCTATTCACTCTGTAGACTGAAACCGAGAAGATTCATTCACTAAAGTAGAAGTCCTCTGAATGTTTTTGAATGGTCTGTAACTTTACTGACATGGGGTGTCATAAACCTGTCTAGGGAGGGTGTGGAAACCTTCTCCAAACCCCTGCGTCTCAGGCCTCAGAGACTATCTCTTCTGTGGAGGACAGTGACGAGACGACCTTGAAGACTTGTTTGTCAATGTTACGTTGTTTTGCTGCTGCCAGGGTTGTACAAAGCGTCTTTTTACTGCAATAAAGAGTGTTTTAAATTTCTGCAAGCAAGACTTTTGATTCTACCAACCCACGAAGTCACGATACTCTTTTTTCTGCAGTGTAGCAAATCGAAACCTTATATCAAATGGAAATATCCAGTATTGGCAAACTATATTGTTTACTGGGCATATGTTAAGAAATATCGACATTCTTTGGGTTTTCGTGTTGTCTTTCAAAGACCGTGTAATTTCAACATATACAGGAATCTTTTTTCGACATTTAAACGTCGCTTAGGATTTCTATGTGTATACAATTTTGTTGTGTGGCAATTAGTTTTAAAAATACACCATTTCAATAATAATGTTTCAAAGTATATGATAATATTGTCCAAAATTAGCTATTTGAACCTACAATATGAGTTTCTTTTCTCCATTCTGTTGATTTTCGCGATGTTGGTGACATATAAAATATTAAGTCGACCCGCTGAGGCGGTCCGGCCTGTAGCAAACCACATTGAGCTCTCCCTTGTGCTCAATACCTCACAATTAAGGATTGGTGGCGTGAGGAGGTTAAGGAAAGGGAGATTGTAATCGGTTCGAGGTGACATGTAGCTCCCGCATGAGAACTCTCATCTGGACTTCAGGAGTGGGTGCGTCCTGACTGGTTGTGGGTTGAATGATGACACATTGAATCTGGTACAGAGAAGTTCATTGTTGTCCTTGGCCACCTTTGCTCGCCACCGTAAAGTCGTCGTCAGTATGGGTGCTGTGTTTAGCGTCACTGTCAATATTGTGATGTGAAGCACGAAGGCAGTAGCACTGCGTAGTCCAAATGGATATATTTATCGTCTTTCCTATATATTACTCTTTGTGCTAACGCTCACTGCAGAGATTGGTAGATACTGCACTTTGTCTCGGTGCATGGCGCGGAGGTGTACTTGTTAGGCGGCGCTGAATACGCCTCCGTCTCACGCAGAACTCAGGACCAAAGTGTTCTTACTAGCAAAACCTACTTTCCGCCATCACTTTGAATTAGCCTCACTCTAGGTATTTCTCGGGGTTTGCACCATCACATGAACAAATATCAATTTTCTATTGGCTGGTAACTATCCCCACTTGAGATCAGTGTTCAGAATTTCCAGTTTCGGACCTGATATCAGAGGCGCTTTCTCTAACGGTCCGCATGCAAAAATTTATGCGGAAGCATGCGTTTTGCGCGTCGGTCAAAATCTTATAACCTTTTGTCAGAAGCATGCAGGGGATTTTAACAATGGGTTGATTTCCGACTGAGAGGCACCAAATTTGCGTTGAGGGCAACACAGACAATAGAGTAGGGTTGTCTGTTTACAGAGATTGCAAAGGGAGTTTACTGAGCTTCGTAGAGTGGTATCGTCACTGTGGCGCTCCGGAGTATATGCTAGCATTATGACATATATTTATTCTAGTATACGTCATTTGTGTATTTATATTTATTCGTTTGTTTATGTTAACGTCTTTCTGATATGTCGTCTCAGTGATCCTAGGTGACAGGAGCTGCGTCACCGCTTCTTAACATTCAACTATAATGCCTTTTCTTTTGTATTCTCCTTATAGTTTGAAATAAATCTATAATAACTTATTCCAAAAAACAAAAAACAAAAAAAAAAAAAAAAAACAAAAAAAAAAAAAAAAAAGAAAGAAAGAAAGAAAAGAAAAGAAAAGAAAAAATGGCAGAAAAGCAAATATCTCTTAGCCAATTAACTATATTGTATGATTTAAGTTTTAGACAGTGACTGCAGTCAATAATTGTTTTTATTATATCTTTATCTCCATGCAACTGCACTAAATAACCGTATAACCCCGCAACACTATATAGTGTGATTTTGTTTTCATGTGTGAAAATTTGGGACAAAATGCCCTTGATGAGCGGTATCTTTGGATGTATTAATATTCTTCATTTTGCCATAGTTACGAAATCTTTAGTTGCTCGGGTAAGGATGGTTTTCTAAAGCACAAACTGTTAGGAGATATCGCTAGAGGTAATGTAATTTAACCGTTAAAGAAAGTATTTGGGAAGCCGAATTGCAAAGCATGTGTCTGCAAAATCGATTACAGCTCGCCCCCTGCTCTGTTAAAGGGGATTTTATTCCTTTTTCAAAGGCAACGGAGTTAACACCCGAGGCATCAGCTTTTCCCCATCAGTGATGTGCATTAACCCAACGTTATCGCACAGCGTAAAGTCTGTTCTGAAATGTTGGTGTTGATATGCTGGGTTTAGAAAAAGCAAGCATTAGTTTAGTCATGTATCACTTTCTTTCTTATTTGTACATGACTTTTCTATCTTTTTGATATAGAAAATATGTGCAGTAGAATAGTTAGAGTACTGCCAATTAACGAAAATTCTAAGCCACCATCTATGCGCATAGGTTACTGTTTAAGTACTAAATTTTTAACATGAGACACATAGAAAGAGATTTATCGCTATGAGTGTTATTGGGAATCATGCGTTTTAGCGCTCGGATGAAAAATCTCTGAGCTCCTCCCCTTTCGCCGTTCACCTAGACTTAAAATTTCCTATAAATTAATGTAAATGTGTGGGAAAAAAGAATAAAAGATTGGCTCACCTAGGACTAGTGTAAGGGGTACATGATAAGAATCTTCAATAAATGTTAAGTAAACCGAAATACTGTAGGAAACTAAGAACTTCGGCACATTTAGGTACACTTGGCCTCATGAGATGTGAACGAATAGCTCTTAAGAGCGTCTTTGATATCTTAAAGTTCTTAATCAGTTTATTGAAAGGTTTATAATATTTGAAGAAGGATCAAAAACTGAAAATAAATTTGTTACCATTTTCAGCTTAAAGTTTTCTTTAATGTTTTAATTGAGGGAAGAGATGTAGTATTATTAAAAGGTGAATAATAATTAATTGAGTTTAACTTTTGTATCATTCTTTACACCCGAGGATGTAATGTATATCAGCCCGCCTCGATAGTATAGGGGGCAGGTGTCTGACAGAGTTCAAGAAGCCTCGAGTTCGAATGTCGATCAGGATGAGGTATTTTATTCAGGCTTTCCCCTTATTCTGAAAGATGAACGTCCGGTAAATCTAAGCTCTATGAATGCTGCACTTATTTTAGGATTGTTTCACCTATTTCATTCATCGTCCGATATGACTTATAGTTAGAGAACGTAGACTGGAAAGAAATCTCTGTTGTTGCTCTATAATGTTGACTTTTCAATGTTTGAAGTCATATGTCATATTGAATGTTATAATTTGTTTGTGCACTTGACAGATAATATTTTCAAATATCATCAAAATAAGTAATAATATTTGATATAACAAGTTATACCTATACGACAAGAAATGGCATTATGTATAACACACGAGGGCTTTTCAGTAAAGAATGCTCATAATTTTTTTACGGACATAATTTTTCGCACTAAAATTCAAATTTATTATATTCCGTTAGCTTAATGTAAAATAAACACGCCGTAGTAGTTTTATTGTTGGTACTCCTGGTTCCCGCCTGTGAGAAGCAGGTAAGTTCAGACATGTCCAGTATCACTGCAATGGAGGTAACATGCAGTTAAAGTTGATGTTATAGGAAGATCCGGAGTTTCTTTCAAACGTAATCACTGCTGATGAAACTTGGCTACATCATTTTGATCCTGAGAGCAAACAGCAAAGCTCAGTGTGGAAATCTCCTTCATCATCAACGCCCCCAAAAAGCAAAAGTGGTTTCTTCTGCTGGGAATGTTATGGTCATCTCATTCTTTGATATTCTTGGAATGGTTTATCAGCATGTTGTACCTGCACACACATCAGTAACTGGACAATAGTACAGAGATGTCCTGAAAAAATTTGCAAGTTCATATCAGGCGCAAAAGACCACATTTCCGTGAACAGGCTGGATGCTGCACCACGATAATGCGCGGCCGCATATTGCCTATGTTGTTGTTCAATGTCTTGCAAAAATCAACGTGCAGTGCATATCTCACCCTTCTTATAGTCCGGATTTAGCCCCATGTGACTTTTTTCTATTACTTAACTTGAAGAAATAAAAAAAAAAACATGTGATCATTCTTTATTGAAGGGCCCTCGTATATTGCGGACATAAGTTATTGATTACGTATAATGAAGTACAAATTGGGTTAGTTATGCCCAAACACTAATTTCCTTTTGGCACACTGTATTTCCACCACTTTCTTTTAAGTTTTGTAAAGAATCTGGTTCTTTCAATACAGATGCTAGATACAAACTCTATCGATAGCTCGATTAGGGAAATCGTTCGAAATTTAAGAAAGAGATTACAATTAACTGTAGAATGCACGCTTCCTATAATATGTTTAAAAGAAAGTTAAATGTTTTTTCATCTAAGCGTAAGCATATATTAATAACATTGTAGAAATTAGAATTTATTGTTTTGGTTTTGTTTATTATTTTATATTATTATGTTTAAAATTAAGTATAAAAATATTTAAATAAACATAAATATTTAATAATTTTCGTAAATGCTACATGTGGATTTATCTACGCTTGAAAAAACATCATTTCTATATCATATGATTATATTAATAATAATCAGACATAGGAATACTTGAGCAGTTGGCTTCTAGTTATCTACACCCAAGCCATCAAACTACAAAGTATCTTGTAGTTACAATGGTTTAAGTGTAAGTAAGAAAGGCCAGATATAACTGGCAGGCATATAAAACACGGTAAATGTTCAAAGATAGGGGATGGGCAGGATGGTTTCTATCTACATTCTCCCTGCCCTTACTCCAATGGAAGTTCAATTTTATTTCCTTCTGTTGTGGTTAATGCCTAATCCCTGTTTCACATAACCTTGCCCCGCTGACATGTATCACTCCGCGTGCAACTACCTTCCACCTCACCCTAATTGGCTAATGCTTTCGCGTCATAGGCCACAGGCGGTGCCTTCCCGTCACATTTAAACCTGCAGTAAACGTCATAATAGTTGCCAGGAAGATGGATAAAATCATACAAATAAGAATATGAAGGCATACAAAAATAATGAAGTTTATAATGAAACTGAGCAAATTGAAACTGAATGCATGAGCAATGAAACTGAAACAAGTTTATAATAAAAGGCCTTGGGCCTTTTCCAATGGGATTTTTTTAAACCAGCACACATACCTTGCAAAACTGCTTGTCTTTCAGTCTTAAAAGTTGTGTCACGCCATACTTGTGTGTCCTTCATTCACCCAAGTCTCGTCAAGGTACTATATTTTGCGACCTGTATCCCGGTACAATCTGATTGTCCTTCACTAACACTGCAATATCGCCCCTGGAGTGGTAAGTTTTCCTGTTGTCTCAATTTCAAGTCGCGATGTTCCTACGCATCTAACACTCACACCAGTAAGTTCAGGGTAAAGCTGTTCGACTTCTCTCACTGACAAAGACGAATTCTTCTCTGTGAGTGCACTAAACATATGCACCACAATTCCTTTTTCGCCGCTTTGTAAAGGTTTTCCCTTGCGATGCTTCAGCGAAAAACAGGAGGTAGACTCTGCCATTATACATTTAATAAGTACACGCACAATAAACGATAAATAAAATAATTTAGCCCTGCACTCGGCACAACACACCTTCGAATGGCGATCTATGACTAATCCAGTTCAAAACAAGGTCAGTGATAAAATTCATATAAACAAATATGTCATCACGTGCTATCCTGCCAAATGAAAGATGGACTGGAGAGCAAAGAAACCTCCTCTTTATTTCGCTTAAGAATTAACATGCATTTCAGATAAATCAACCGTGTTGCGTAATATATTTAATTCATACAGTTAAGAAAATGTAAATTTGACAAGTCTCTTCCAGCATATAAAGATATATGACCAGTTTAAATAACGAACTATATTTTACCGCTTAACAGTCTGCATCACAACAGCAGCCAATTACGTGACCGTTAAGAGATACTGGGCAAGCTTAAGTGAAACAAGGATTAGTAATTCTTATGCCTGTTTACATATCGGTGCTGGGAGTCGGTACGGTAAACAGATAAGCAACGCACTCATAGGAAGCCCCATCACCCGCAAAACCTATCTGCAGAATTTCTGGGCGTCTCTACATCTCCAAAGTTTTGGAATAATATCTAAACTTTCAGAGATGTGTAAGCAAACCCCTTTATGACGCAAGACCACCAAGTTAGTGAGTGGGAAGATGAACGTATAACTATTGAGGGAGTTTCTAGTGCAACAAATTGCAGGGGATTACAGACATTTATGTTCGATTACACAGAGGATAAACTGTGCCGAGAAAGAAGCTACGCATTGCCACTACGCCACTAAGTCTTACATGGTTCAACTTAGAGAAGAGACAGGGAAAACTGTACTGGATTATTAAGTAATACGGAAAACTGAGTGAAAAGACAATGTACATCTAATGTTTTATTATTCTCATTTATATCTTATTGTTCCCTTATATTTTGTCAGTCATTTGTTACAATTTTAGAATTATTGTTTTCAAAGTTTCTCCATATATTACTCGTACATTATCCTAACAATTATATTGTTATTAAAATTTGGTAGGGTGATTAAAACGAACTACCAGACTTAGATCCTACAATTTAGAGCTTATTCAGCTACATTTTCTGAGGCGTTTGATGTAGAGAACCCAAAATCTGCGGTGGCACCGAGCCACAAATGAATTCATTTCCAATGCTTACTCTTCCAAATGTCACTGTTCACATGGTTCTGTATTTAATTATGTCAAATATTTTATTTTATCCACTGTTTCCTTATGGTGTCTCATTGAAACATCGAGTAAAGACGAATTCAGAAGGCTAAATGTAAGAAATTCTTGATGATGTAAATTTTCCCTTTAACTTAGTGTCCTGATTTAGCTCTACTCGACTCTGTGATAGTGGAATGGGAACTACTTGGGAGGATAGACTCACTCAAGAGCAAAATGGTGGTAGGTAGCAAAACACTGCCCCATCCCCGATGGGACAAATGAATAACTGTCCTAAATCACCATCCGTGCTAGAGCTTGACGTAAGTGAGGTAATACTAAATGTGTCTGCTGAATATATTAATGAAATAAAACGCAGTAGCTGCTAACGGCATCCATTTACATTTTATTAAGTTTAAAAATAATGAGTCGAACATAACTCTTCGGCAGTGTATGACCCTTTTCAGGACTCAAAATGCCACGAGAAAAACACATTAGACAAAAGCAAGGAGTAAGCTTTAGAATTTCTTTTCCTTTCTTTCACCTCGCTTTTTTCTTTCAGTGCTGCACTCAGTGAGGAGAGATCTTTTATTGTGACAGATAATGAAACGTGCTTGTCTAAAGCGAAAAGATTCAAACAAAGGATGCTGACTTTGAGAGGTCAAGACTATTGTATTGTGGGACAGGCGAAGAAATTTTCCCTTGAAAAATCTGAGGTGAGCAATAAATAAATGAATAAAGAAGTGCACCATGTGGCCGCAAACTCAGAACGTCCAACTTAGTCGGCATTCTACAAAATATTTGTTAATTTTATAAGTATTTAATTTTAGGTTAGCATCATAAAAATAACTTACAAGATTTCCTTGCTCCAAATTCATTTCTAAATATTTTAATCATAATGATACAATTTAAATATAGTGTGATCCATATACATCTGAACCACTTCAATAGGCCATAACTTTTGAACCAATAAAAGGACACACGTGCAACTTTAGGGAGAATATAATACACAATTGAGAAGTTACATTACACTACTTACATCTCAGAGAAAATGTTGGAAGTGTCCTCCACCAGCACATTACATGTTTGCACTCGTCTCACCATATTCTCTGAAGTTTTACGGAGGCCCGGTTGCATAAAAATCGCTAACTGCAGTTCATTTATAATCGAAGATATATATTTATAATCAATCAATTCGCGTGGATTGTAAAATGCTGATCTTAGATCAGATGAACGCCGTTCAGTACTGATCTGAGATCACAAAAACAAATGCGGCAACATCGCCAAACACGTTGCAACTTTCGTGTTGTATCCAAAGGATTCGAGAATTATCGGAACTATTCGACTGTTTAATTCAACTGCACAGAGTAGCCAATCTAGACATAACAAAAACTAAATTAATCTTTCGCTTTATGCTTATTTGTCCTAGAAATAATGTTATTTTAAATAAACGGTATAAGAATTTACTCCATATTGAAACAGTATTTATCAAAGGTTAATCATTTGACTAACTTTATCTCCATTATATGCCCAATGTACATCTTTTTCATTTTCGTCTGTTTACAATACTGTGAGTTGGAAAACATAAACAAAAATGTGAGGCAAGTGAAGTTTTATGTTTTTATGTATATAAAAATGTAAGTTCAAGCAAAAGAGAAGATGCGTTGCGCTAATTTTAAATCTCGCATAATCCTTCTTATTTCACGCTTTTCCATAGTTATCCTGATGAAAAGAGCTGCAATCTCCCTTGTAACTTTGTGTATTGTTCTACACACAGTCCCTTTATTTATATTAAATACATCCCCAATTACATCTGGAAGCTTTCATTTGCATAGAACTGTAACGTGAGCAGGATCATAAATATTGGATTGATTGCATAATTCCTCAGGATTTGTGTTCTTAATTGTGCATGTAGCCTATGCTCCAGTTCTTCAACTAAATGCTTTGATAGTCGAAATATCATTTTGAATTTTCTGTCATTTAGTTTTGAGATGGGATTTTCTCTATGTTGGAAAATACGAGGAGACCTTTCAAATTGAAATTTCTAATCATCAAGATATCAGAGTAATCTGAATTATGAAAATAATAAAAATGTATAGGCTTTGTACACATAAAATGCAAATTTAACATAAATTTGTGAAAGAAAGAGGCTTATTTTCATAAAAGTAATCACAAACATGCTTTATTTACTATTTATTTAAAGCTGCACTACTTATTTCTTCTCAGAAAATATTTTGTAAATTCTGCAGTTCTGCTGATCTAAGTTCAATCAAGTTAACTGTAGAAAATTCACCAGTTAGGTTTGATATTAGATCAAGAGGCCATGAACTTAGATCAATGTTTATACAACAAAAATTCGAAGTTCAGCTTGACTGAAGATCATTTCCATATGCTTGAACTTAGATTATCTTTTTGCAACCGGGCCGGAGAGTATCCTCGCCAATGTTACTTATTTCGGTTCGAATGGATTCCTTGAGAACCTCAATTGTCCGTGACCTATTCTTGTACACTCTATGTTTTAAATACTCCCACAAGAAAAAATCTGGTAAGATTAGGTCAGGGGATATGGGGGGGCCACAGACATTTTGAGATTATTTGATTATCAAAGAAAGGTTTAAAAGTTCCATAGCGTCATTAGATGTACGGCAAGTTATGCCATCTTGCTGGAAATAACCTTTTCTCAATTTGATATCATCCAGCTGCTCCACAAATGTCTTGTGGGTACCCATATAAACCCTGATATGAATCTACAGTCGGTTCGAGGAAAATTGGAGCAAAGATCCATAGATGCTGGTGGAGGACACTTCCAACATTCTCTCTGAGATGTAAACAGTGTAATGTGATCTCCAAATTGTGTGTTATATTCTTCCAAAGTTGCACGTGTATCCTATTAATGCTTCAAAAGTTATGGGCTATTGAATTGGTTCAGATTTATATGGATCGCACTTTATAAAGGTAGTTATAGTTCAGCCCTCTTTCCTTTATTAACATAAAAGAATAAAGAAAAACAACATAGTAAAACACTTCCCTGGGTCGAAAATTCAGCTTAAACCAAAACATAAATTAAACTGAGTTTCCATTTATGGGTGCTTTTTAACTGACATTTCTCAGCGTTCCGTTTTATATTGAGCAAAATATTGCTGAATTTTACCAGAAACCTCTTTATCAGGCTGGAGGTTATTTTTCGTACATGCCATAAATCCACGATATGGAAAGAACCGGATTTGCTATCTTAACACGTAGTTAAAATTTGCTACCAATGTTTGAAAAACCCACTTTCCTCCCTTTGGAATAGACACCGTTCCAAGAAAATAGTTTTCAAAACCAAGACTCATAGATTCCTCTACATCACTTTGTTCAAAAGCAGTGTTGCGATCACTTTCTTGAATTACTTCATCTTCCTCTGATTCCCCGCTGGCAATCAGGTTCGTCCTCTGGCAGTTGAATATCTTCAACACTTCCTCTGGAGTCATATTCCTAAGAAGCATCTTTATTGCTTCACTATAATAACTATTAATATTACTGCACGCACGCCGCCCTCACACGTGCTTAATTATGGCAGCATGACAGTAAAATGAAATTACTTACGTAGTCAGGTGTGACATTGTTGAACAAATACGAATATAAAAAATGCTTTACACTTGCAAGACAGAATGTGACTGTATCAACACATGCTCAAACGCACAGTTAATGAATAGCAAGCGCAACAGACTGATGAAATCATTAGCAATGTTGCCATATGTAAAAATATAAGACTGGGGTGCTTTATACCCCAGTGCGCCTGCTCTTGGGTAAAATACCCCGCCTAAAAGGGCTTATATTCTTATTTATACTGTCTTTAACGTTACAAATCTTGAGGTTTATATCATGGACAGAAAAAAAATATTGCTGCAAAGTGGGACTTGAAATATAGAACAAAGGATTGGACACAAGTAAGTCACATATTGTAATGGGGCTATTATCTTATTTATATATTATCGGAATAAACGAAAAAGAAGAGAAAATAAAAGTCCTCTACAGAGTTGTCAAAGCAACACAATATTTCCAGTCCAAGTTCAATAAAAAGTCAAACTTTACATATTGTGACCTCCTGAGTTCGTAAAGTTAAAAGCCTAGTTTGTAGAAATTCAAAATGATCTTTATTTCCGTAGAAAGACACACTCTACACCCCTTTGCAGTAGGATGGCATGACATATAGCAACACAGTCTCTCGTAGCTCCACCACAAGTAAATGAACAAAAGAATTTACTCTCATTTTCTTCTCGGGGATGCAGGCTGTAGCGGTAGGCTTATCTGAGAAAACAGAAAATAAAGATCAGACACTTTGCCTAGCTTTCTTGCGCATCTCAACAACCTTCGACCTCAAATACAGTTTACCATGAAAGTGGAGAAGGGTGGAACTCTTCCATTCCTGGACATTCTTGTTTCAAGAAACAGCAACGGTACACTGGGGCATGCTGTATATCGCAAGCCTACACACACCGATCTCTATCTCAACGCTCATAGTTTTCATCATAAGTCTCAACGACAGGGAGTTCTCAATACACTGGCCCACAGAGCTTTGTCTATCTCTGACCCGAGACACCTAAAACAAGAATTACAGCACCTGAGACTCACTTTCCGTCAAAACGGCTACTCCGAATATGACGTAGAAGCCTTGATCACCAAAGCTAGGAAAGGGAAACCTGTAATACAGCAAGCGTCAGATAAGCCTACCGCTACAGTCTGCATCCCGTTTACCGGCAATCTATCCGGCAGAATCAGCAGAATTCTCGCCAAATACAACATCAGCAACATCCACAAGCCACCTCCGAAGATTAAACCGCTGCTGAGACCAGTGAAAGACGAACAGGACTTCCAAGTTCCGGGAAATATGTGTAGTGTTTAACGCCCGCTTTTACCACTTACGGCACCGCAGGCGGTGACACTGATGATACATGAAATGAAGATGGAGCACCGATGGAATGAGATGGCAGGGGAAACCGGAGGTCCCGGAGAAAACCAGCCCAGCGCCGTGTTGTCCATCACAAATCTCAATTTGCGGTCGCCTGGGATCGAACTCGGGCCGCCTTGGAGACAGCAAAATCTCGGGAGTGTACCGCATTCCCTGTGAATGTGGGACACCGTATATAGGACAAACCGGAAGGACGATCGCTATTGGAATAATCGAACATGAACGGAGCATTCGTTTAATGCAGCCTGAGAAGTCTGTGCTGGCAGAGCATTGTTCTGATAACGACCATAGAGCCAATTTTCGGGAGACGATCATGTTGGCTAAATGCAACAGTTACTGGGAGCGGAGAATTAAGGAGGCTTTGGCGATTTCCTCTGAAAAGAGCACGCTTAATCGTGATGCTGGATTTCAGTTCAGCTCCTCCTTGAAACCGGCCTTAAAAATGGAAATCCGTCGAATTAAGAAGCAAAGATCAATACAGCTTCATAATCAATTTCAGTAGTTACGTTTCTTTGACACAATTTTCTATACTCATGCCATCTCCTGATCTAGCATTTAATTTACTGAAAACAGTCTTTTGTTCAGTAATACGAATTTTGATAGTGTTTTGTCTTTGTTTATAGTTGTGTTATATCCAGTATTTCATTTGTGGTTATAACATTTTATAAATATCCTGATGATGGGAGAGATGCACACTCCCGAAACGTTGATATCTAATCATCTTTTCACTTGGCTGGCTGCCCGAGAAGAAAGTGAGCGTATTCGTCGTCAGGAAATCTTCAGGTCTTATTTCATAAAATATTTTACCTTCAAATCAGTATACGGTTATCAGTTCTCGACTCAAATGTCCAAACAAACAATAAACAACTCACTGGCTCAAACTAAAACTCCTAGCAGATCCCTGCCATCTCCTCACGAGCCATGAGCGAGTGCAAGTCGTCCGGGTGCTCCTGGATGGTGGACAGAGCGCCACGGTACCTATCCGCTGAGCGGATTTACCCGCGCGGTCTTATAGAATTTGTCTTATCTCCAAAGCTTGGATGTCCGTGTAAAGTGATGCACCTGATTCGACCTCTGCTGGTGCTCCTGGCGGCGGGGCGAGCTTCCAGGCAGGAGGCCAGTGCCCGATGCCGCCACGCTAGGAGCGGCCTGCGTTTCAGGGTCCGTCCACTGTGGCGGGGCCAGGAGCGAGAGGTCGGGTGGTTGGGAAACATTTAGTTTGGGGTTCGCGTTTGGGTCACACAGTGGGACTGGACTGCCAGGGGTCAGCCGACAGGTCAAATCCAGCCATAGTGTGGCCGAGACAGAATGTAGTAGTGAGGGGTTGAGAGGCTGGTCTCACCACCCAAAGGCGTCCTTGGGGAGGTGGTAGCTCTTTTTCCTTCTGGGTACGCGGTGCTCCTCACGACAACTCCCACTGCCGCATATATACCCGAGCTGCTGTTTCTCGAAGGCTGCCGAAGTTTCTCGAAAGTTGCCGAAGCTGCACGGCCTTTCGTGGTGCAACGGGAAAGTTCAGACTCTCTGTGTCTCTTTCTCCCTCGGTTGTCGTCTCTCTCGCAGCAAGTGCACAGTGCTCATCGGTCCGCGGGCGTGGCTTGGACGCTATCTGTCTCTTTCACTCCCCGTTTCTATCTCTCTCGGCGCTCGTCTACAATGCCTCTCGACATTATATGAAGGTTAATAAACTACAGAACTTTTACTGTTGTATCTATTTAGTATTTGGCTATAGTTTTGGACTTGTGGTGGATTTTGGTATTATATATCCAGCCCAGTATTTACGATTGAAGAAAATCCTGAAATAACCACAATCACGTTGATCAACACACGAGATCCGAATCCGGTGCCTCCCTGATTAAAGCCGCAAACACTGCCTTCTGCCCCTCCGCCAGATACTATCAGAATTTGTTAGAAGGGGAATGTAGTACGCAGTTCGAGTTACTTTCTCTAATGTGCTTTCAAACTCCGAGGGGAATATACGTATAAACAGAGGAAGTTATATCTGGCGTGCTCAACCCTTATTCATAATAATTAACAACTGAAAGTTAATATCTCTGGAGTCATATATGAGGCAGACACGCTGTCCCCACACCAATATAGGTGGGCTAAACAAGCTTAAGCAGAAATATATTGATTTCGCATCAATTTACATTAGTTAGAAATTTTCCTCAGCATGCTAGATCTATTTCAAAACTTTATTCAAACTTTAAAATCTTGTCTCAATCAGTAAGGAAGCAATGAGTTCAGAATAATAACCTTGATCTATAATGGTGTTATTAAGTAAATAATAATTTAACCTGTTTCTTATGTAATTGCAGCTGTTAATTTTAAAAATGAAGTGAAACTTTTCCTCCATCCATCATTTCTTCTAACGTTCACAATAATAATTTTGCTTCTTGTTTATAATCAATAATTGACGTACAGCTGTGTGAAAAGTTGAATTTTAATATTTGTTGAGTGTTGCTTGTGAATTCACGTATTGAATTTCCCTCGCAATACTGTGATTGCAAGTTTATACAGGAAAAAATGTATTTTGTTCTGCTTCCGTTGTGAAATCAAATGTGACTAAAGTGCATAATACCATAAAGTGTACAAGAAGCATACTTCGGTAGGTGTTATTGATAGAAAGTATATCTGTTAATTGTGTGTTGAGCTAACTTTAAATACACAAACGTAATAATTTATTATTATACTTGT
Organism: Mantis religiosa; assembly: GCA_030765055.1. Classification (NCBI taxonomy): domain Eukaryota; kingdom Metazoa; phylum Arthropoda; class Insecta; order Mantodea; family Mantidae; genus Mantis; species Mantis religiosa. The sequence goes on from CM060954.1 coordinate 47,903,021, forward strand.
GAGCTTTATTTTCACTAGATGGACCAGAATAACATATGAATCCATAAATATTCTGCGAAATGTGTAGTACCATTAACTCTCGGTAAAAGGTTATCGCCAGAAACCTTTTTGCAGTCCTTATTATATGGTTTGAACCCAAGAAAATTTGATAAAAATGCTTATTCTACACTATTCCAAAGGTTAAGTTCAAAGTTAAGCCTCACTGATAAATATTCATGTTTAGATTAAAACATTTGATGCGTGATAAGTTTTGTATCACTCCTAGAGCTCCTGCAGCATGCAACCAGCTTAACCAAGAGATGTAACTTCAAGAAGTGCTCAAGAAATCTGGAACACCATGTGTGATGCAATATTCGAAGGGTCAATAAATACGAGGTACGTTCAGAAAGTAAGTTCCGTTTGGCAATAAAATTAAATTGTGTACAGATACAGAACAAATATTTATTGCCCCCAATTCTAAAAATCTTAAACTACTTTTCCACATAACTGCCGAAATTTTGCAGGCATTTGTCATAGCGAGGCACAAGTTTTTGTATACCTTCTTCATAGAAGCTTGCCGCCTGTATCTTCAACCAGTTGGAAATATTTTCTTTCAGCTTTTCGTCATTGTTGAAGCGTTGACCGCCAAGGAAAGATTTGAGATGCAAAAACAGATGAAAGTCGCTAGGAGCGAGGTCAGGGCTGTACGGAGAGTGGTCAAACACGTCCCAGCCAAATCCCTGTAGGATGCTTTTCACCGCATTTGCAGTGTGTGGTCGTGCGTTGTCGTGAATAAGCACAACACCTTTTGACAGTATTCCTCGGCATTTATTCTGTATTGTGCGGTGCAGTTTCCTAAGTGTCTCGCAATAAACATCTGCTTTCAATGTTTGACCACGCGGTAAGAAATCAATGAGTAAGATGCCCTTCCTGTAGGGGAGGGTTCCCGTAGGGGAGGGTATCCGACCCCTTCAGCTGCTTTTGTGCGGGCGCTTCGGATCCTTAGCACTCATGGTACCTCTGACGTTACCAGAGCAACCTCGGGCCGAACATTTGAGCCACTTCCTGAATGGGAGTTGTTAGGATTGGGTTGGACTCGAGGGCGCAGTGTGTTCCCGAAACCCGTGGGAAGTCGGGTACCTCCGGCCAGTCCTCGGCCGCCCGGAGGGGGCAGAGGGTTGCCTAAAAGGTCCCGGGTACTAGTCTGCAGAACTAATAGAAGGTGTGCTAGATCACCAGGCGGCCCTACCGAGGTTTCCGGTAGTCTGCCCTGCGGGGTTGACGCGCGTTAGTGGCGTTCCACCCGTCTTGACGTTGTTGTCGAAGGGGGCGGGCTTTTTAGACTCAAGGTATTGCCTCAAGGAAAGACCCCCGGAGTTTTCCATCACTTCCGGGTAACAGAGGCCGGTGTCTTCGAACTTTCGGGTAGACCTCGTTTGACATGTCCCAGAACACTGTGCACATCATTTTTCGAGGTGTCAAGATTTATTTCGGCTTCACCTTTGCTAGGGATGAGGTGTGCCTCCATTCTATTGACTGACGCTTACTTTCAGGGGTGTCGTAGGAAACCCAAGTTTCATCTCCTGTGACTGTGTCAGTAATTCTTCAACACCTTCATCATATCGGGTCAAAAACTGAAGTGCACTACACATCCGTTTTGTTCTGAGTTGCTCAATAAGAATCTTTGGCATCCAACGTGAGGAAAGTTTACGAAATTTCAGTTTTTGGGTCACGAACTAGTGATCGTGAGGTTTGGGATCTTGTTTCCTGGATCTTGTCATCTACCGCGTGAACCAGTTCTTTTGTAACCAAAGATGGACACCCTCTTCGTAATTCATCGTGCACTTCACTACGTCTTTCATTGAACTTTTGTACCCATCTTCTGACCATTGTATCATTCATCGCATTTTGCCCGTAACATCGCAAATTTGCCGATAAATTTCAATTGGTTTCACTTTCTTGGCTTTCAGAAAACGAATCACATCTGATTTTACAAGCGGCGGGATTTTCAATCGACACTGACATTGTAAACGAGCACAACAAAGCGTACGTGGCTGACAGGGATATCACAATGACGCACGTTTCTTCTCCTTGATACAGAGCGCCTACCGCGCATGTGCGGAACTGCGACCGCAGCGCTGCAGCGGAGATAAATTGAAACAGAACTTACTTTCTGGACACCCCTTGTTTTATAATGCAGGTAAATGGTTTTATAATATGTGTACACAAGCTTGTGCTGTTTCTTACGGTTGTCGAACTATCGGAACTGTGACGTTTCTCTCGGCCACACTGTAATTATGTAAGTTAATGAAGAAAAATTGTTTCAAATTTTTGAGTACCCTAATTTACAAGTTTTTTATAACAGTATAATTGATAAGAAAATTATGCTTGAAACATTTAGTTTACGAACACCTTTATATTAAGTGATATATTTTGGTATTATATTTTTGTACTCGATTAGAAACCTTTTCCGGAAGGAATTAATAAGTTTCTCGGTCAGGGTGAGATAAGATTTTCCGGGGTTTTCCCTTATCCTACAAGATGAATGTCGCGTAACTCTAAGCTCCATGGACCCTGGACTCATTTGAGCATCATTTCACCAATTCCATTCATCGTCCGATATGACTCAACCTTGGGGCGGACAAAAAAAAATTAACATGCGTATGGCCCATTGTTATGCTGTCTACCAAGATTCATAAAAATGGTCCAGACATTCAGAAAATAAAGGTAACGTAAGAACACACATAGACACACACAAACTCAGAGAGAAACAAATCATTATATATATATAAGGGCGCTCAACTACGTCGGTCATCAGCGCCCTTTAAAAACTAGTCATGGCAAAAGCCAGATATAAAACTTTCTAAAAACTATACAAGTGTACCAAAACCTATTAAAAATACACGTACGTAAAAAACATCAATCAAAACCTACTAAAAATTTCGCTCACTAAATCCTAAACTCTAAACTAGACAAGAATCTAAAAACCTTCTCCACGGGTCTCCACGCACGGCCTACACGTGGGTGGGCCTGTTGACCGTCTCCCTCAACCACGAAGAGGAGCCCACACGAGGGAGACTGTTGGCTCGGGACCCCGGGTGCGCCACTACCCGTACCTACCGAAGTACGCCCCTGGGGGAGAGAGAAACAAAGAAAAATTGAAAAAGTATGACTTAACTTTAGGGTAGTCGAATATATACCATATCAGCTAAAAAAAAAAAAAAATAAAGAAGTGTTATACTGTATAATATATTATACATAATTATAAGATGCATACAATTATTCTCAGAGCATTACTTAAACATCTGGAACACATTTTCTAGCTGCCTCCTTTATATTTGAGCATTTTAGTGTAAATGATTAATTTCGGAGATTAAATCTTTTGTTCAATGGTTCCTTTCGTACTGGCTCCTGTTCTAATGAGGGTTAAATTTACATCCATCCCTTATAAAAAGGAACATTAGTTCGGAAAAGTTATCCTAACTCGTGATAGTAGAAGAAAAAGCGGACCCTTCAGCTTCTACCAAAGTTCCATACTAGTAAGTTAATTACTACAGCTAAAAATCTTCTGCGAAGTAGTTTTTCTTAGGGACAAAATTAAAGATACAGTAAAGAAAACTTTCTTTCTCTCTTTCTCCTCCTCTACTTTGAACTGTGTTTCCTCTGTCACAAAGCAAGGAACAATTCTCCTCCCTTGGCACTTTAAATATGTGTGTACAGCATATATAAATTATGGAATATAGCTTAGAGTTTTACATTTTGTGTTTCCTTTAGATGTTGAATTATGCATTTTTCACAGATATATGACATATTTATACAGCTTAAACGACTTGTATCCTCAAATATTTCTGTGAAAAAATACTATATTTTTAAATGAAAACCTATAGGTATACATAACCCATCAATGCCTAAAGGACAAAGGCCTCCTGCCACTGCAGGGAAAATGAAATGTGTAGTGTTTAACGCCCGCTTTTACTGCATACGGCACCGCAGGCGATGACACTGATGATACATGAGTTGAAGATGGAGCACTATTGCAATGAGATGGTGGGGAAACCGGAGATCCCGGAGAAAACCCGCCCAGCGTCGTGTTGTCCACCACATATCTACCTTTGCGGTCGCCTGTGATCGAACCCGGGCCGCCTTGGTGAGAGCCAAGCGGTCTAACCACTGAGCCACGGCTTGGCCCCACTGCAGGGAGTTGCTGCTATGAGCTCATTAGGGTTGCAACTCCTAAGAGCCTCACGCTTTATTGATGGTACCTCCTTATCTTCCCATTGGGGAGGGGACCCACCCCCTTCAGCTGCCGAGGCGCGGGCGCCGCAGACCCTAAGCACTCGTGGTACTTCTGACGTTACTGGAGGAACCCTGGACCAAACTGCCGAGCCTCTCCCGTCGGGGAGTTGTTAGGATTGGGCTAGACTCGAGGGGGCAGTGTGTTCCCGACATCCACGGGGAATTGGGTACCTCCGGCCAGGCTACGGCCGCCCGGAGGGGGTAGAGGGTTGCCTAATAAGTCCCGGGTACTAGCCTCTAGAGCTAGTAGAAGGCGTGCTAGATCACCAGGCGGCCCCACCGAGGTTTTCGGTAGTCTTCCCTGCGGGGTTGACGCGCGTAAGTGGCGTATTCACGTCCATCCCGTCTTGACGTTGTGCTCAGGGGGGGGGGGGCTTTTTAGACTCAAGGTATTGCCCTTATGAAGGAGCCCCGGAGTATCCATCGCTCCCGGGTAGAAGGAGGCCTGGGTCCTTAGTCCTACGGGTCCAGGACTAATGAGTTGAACCTCTGCACTTAAGCTCCTTATCTACTGTGATGACTATTAAATTTCTATATTCTATACACCGTCTACTCAGATCTGTGTTAGATTATTTTATATTTTGTGTTCTATAACCTAAGTTCCACTGAACTTAAGGTTATGGATATTGATATTTCTATAACTTGAACTGTCTTAAATTTGGTGATCCATTTTTTTAAGTTCCCTGTTGTGCAGTTCTTTTGTAGTTTCCTACTTCTCTTTTAATTGCACTTCGACGTAGTTCTGACACTTAACACTAACACTTCTGTTGCAGACTAAGAGGTGGGTAGCTGTTCTTTTCAGTTTTCTCCAAGTTTGTCTATCCTTAGCCTGTCTCGTCCATAGTGTTCCTGCTGTCCTCCTAAAGTCGTCTGCTCAGAGTGTCTTCAGTCTCCCTATCGATCTTGGCCCTATTCTCGGATCCCATCGGCCGGGGTCCATTTTGGTGACGTGCCCTCCCCATCTCCATTTCTGCTCTTCCACCCAAGCAGTTGCGTCAGTCATACCTGCAATCTTTCTTATAGTCTCGTCTCGTTTGATAATCTGTCTCGTATTGTTATGTGCAATATTTTCCTCTCCAGCATTCGCTGACAAATCTGAAGCATTGCTTTTTTGTTTCTTCGTTAGAGATCAGGTTTGGCAACCGTATAATAATACCGTTAGCACACAGGTTTTTATTACGTCCTTCTTTAAGCTTAAGTTAAGGGACCTATCTTGTAAGATAAACCTGAGGCATCAAAATGTCTTCCACGTCAGGTTGATGTGCCTTTTTATCTCCAATGTGCAATTGTTTGCCCCAAGTAGACGAAATATATGAATCGTTATGCTATTTTCCATAGCTTAGATCTATATACGAGGGCTGTTCAATAAAGAGTGATCATAGTTTTTTTACGGTCATAATTTTTCGCACTAAAATTCAATCTTATTATATTCTGTTAGCATAATGTGAAACAAAAACGCCGTATTAGTTTCATTGTTGGTACTCCTGGTTTCCGCCTGTGAGAACCAGGTAAGTTCAGACATATTCAGTATCGCCTACCGCTGCAATGGAGGTAACATGCAGTTAAAGTTGGTGTTAGAGAAAGATCCGGAGTTTCTTTCAAACGTAATCACTGCTGATGAAACTTGGCTACATCATTTTGATCCTGAGAGCAAACAGCAAAGCTCAGTGTGGAAACTTCCATCACAAACTCTCCAAAAAAGCAAAAGTGGTTGCTTCTGATGGGAAAGTTATTGTCATCTCATTCTTTGATATTCATGGAATGGTTTATCAGCATGTTCTCCCTGTACACACATCAGTAACTGGACATTACTACAGCGATGTCTTGAAAACATTGCAAGTCTATATCAGGCGCAAAAGAACACATTTCCATGAAGCAGGCTGGATGCTGCACCACGATAATGCGCGACTGCATATTGCCAATGTTGTTGGTGACTATCTTGCAAAATTCAACGTGAAGTGGATCCCTCACCCTCCCTATAGTCCGGATTTAGCCCCATGTGACTTTTTTCTATTCCCTAACTTGAAGAAACGCCTTCGTGAGAGGCATTATCCATTATCAGAAGCAGTGGTGAAGGCTCCGGAGGGGATTTTCAACGATGTCTCAAAAAATGGTTTCCAGCATGTCTTTGAAGCCTGGTGGAAACGCTGGGACAGGTGCATCGCATTAAGGGGAGACTATTTTGAGAAGAAACATCAAAATTATGTGGATGAGTAAAGATACGTTGTCAAAAAAATTGTAATCATTCTTTATTGAACAGCGCTGGTATAAGGTGTATAGTCCAACGTAGTGTCTCGCTTGTCACTGAAATTCTTAGTACATCCGCACAGGCATTTGACTTTGTGTTGGAAAAGTTGCCTAACATGCAAGGCATTCACACAGAAAATGGAGATCTTCCAATTCTTAGCAGAAGAACGTTTGTGAGCTACCAAAACGTGTTTGGACTGTGCTTTATTTGGTCTATACTGAAGGTAAGCTTAGTACCTCTTATCATTGTAAATGTAAGACTGAGGCATTAACCAATGGCAATTCCATCTTTGTGGTGCGAGGCAACACATGCACGATTTAAGTCAAATATGGATTTCTCAACAGCGTGTTTATCTCCCATTTATAAATATAAATAGAAGATTTGTGCGAAATTAAGTTTCTCGGGTTTATGCAATATAGATTAAAATTTGACTGCATAATTCACTTTACGCTTTATATGTGACATGCGGTACCTTATTTTCTCTGTCTTATATTATTAATGTATTTGTGGATACTTTTCAGACTGAAAGTTCATTTTGCTAGCTAGCCTACGCGCCACGTGTATACCAATTTACTTCTTCCCTTTACAGCTAACATCACTTCAAAAACTTGACACAATAACACACTTTGAAATAATCACAGTAGATCAACACGTTAGAATCTCAACGTTTCTAAGACAACTTACCCTTTAGTAGAACAGTTCAAAACCCGAGATCTTTTATGAAATTTAATAAGATATTACAAGGATCAGGAAGTGGAATACTACCCTGTAAGCCGAGAGCATAACATTCGACTGTGTTACCGTGGTAGAAGGTACTATATATAATAGGTATGTAATATCTCAAATTAAATTACTACTAGTCTGGAGCAACATTTATATGTGATTAAATAAGCAGTATACTGTCCACCCACTACAATAAGATAAGGAGAGCAATGTGTGACGTAATCACTTTGCTGTGCGCTGGCCTTCCGGATATGATACTGTTAGGTTCATATAAAATACACAGTGCTGTCACATAGCTCATCCAATGCATAATACCTATCACCGCAGTTACTGAAACGAGCACTGGATTCGATTGGATTACAGTAAGAAGGAGATTCGCCACTGTTACCAGTCTTGATCTATTGTAGTCCTACCTGTGCTCCAAGTGGGTCATCCCCGGGAGGAAGGATAAGGCGAGAGGAGACAGTGCTGCCGTCCCTCTGCCACGTCAGTACAGAGGTCAGGGTCGCTGCACTTGACCAGTTGGAAACTCCCGGCAGACCAACACAATTGGCAGCTCACCTGACTAAGTTCGGAAACGGTCTCACCAGACCGGGCTCGGAGACCGAAGACGTCCTACGGGGCAGGAAGTTTTACTTAGGGCATATCGTCCTGCCATAAACCGCCGAGACACCCGAGGACAGTTCTGCCCTGATAGAGACCACCAGATGAGAGATGATGTGAAAAGATAATGAAGATGAAATGAAGAGACCAGGTTCGTGCCCGCCTTGGTAGCGTAGATGGTAGTGTGTCTGCCTCACGTTCAAGAGGTCCCGAGATCGAATCTCGGTCAGGGTGAGTTACCTGGATAAGGTTTCTCTGGGTTTTCCCTTATCCTGAAAGACGAATGTCGAGTAGCTCTAAGCTCTACGGACCCTGGACTCAATTGAGCATGATTTTACCCATTCCATTCATCGTCCCATATGACAACGCCGGAGGACGTAAATTACAAAAAAAAAAAAAAAAAAAAAAAAAACAGGAAATAGCCATCCTTCACCTGGTGATCCTGGAAAACCCTCGAAGAAACCAATGGGTCAGATAGATTGGCGACGGGAATCGAATCCGTCTCTCCCGAAAGCGGACCACAGACAAAACCATTCCACTTGGCGAAACGATCATTAAATCTGGTAGCATAGTGGACTCATATGCACTCTCATATGCTCATTTGTTTATAAACAGCTCCACTACCAGAGCAGATAAACAGTTCAAGTCGTTCTCCCTCTTCTGGCCCCGTTTTTACATGTACATACTTATGAATTAAGAATGGGTTTATTTAGGATACAAGGTGACGTATGGCTCCTTTGTATTAGCTACCCCATAAACATTTTCTTAAAATGATATTCTGTTCTCCCTTCAAACGAGGAAAGCAGTATTTATGCCTGATTCTTAGAATAACAATTCTTAAAGCACCTTAAGCTACATGATCGCTGATTAGACTGACTTGGACCAATATTTTCAGTTTTGAAATCAATTTAATCTCACTGTCTTGGATTTCATTTGTGTAACTTTTTGAGGTTACTGATACACAGGTGTTTGAAAAGACGCTGGAGTTTGGCATTTCGTAGGATCTGCATGCATTTTAACTTTATACACTAAAGAAAGTAATTCTTAGTCATTAATTATTTAAGAGAGTGCTTATGTATAAAGTATTCACAACACGTCTGAGCAAGCTGTCTCCTAAATTCATGTTTAAACACTACCGCTAGCTACGAGGCCATATATAGTTTCCCTCCATGTATAGGACATTTTGCACAATTTCCTCTCATAAGTCTGTTAGCTCGACCGAAAAAAAGACGTGATAGATATGCATAGGCACAGGAAGTCTATACCCATTAGAGCCAGGATGAAAATAAATGCATTAGAACTATAACTGATTTTATGGAGCGATCCTCCTTCCTGTGAACTCCGCTGATGTTTTCACACAGCATTCACGAAAACTTGTTTACCATGGTTACCCTTCTTTTACTCTATTTATATTAAATATTGGTTTAAGTCTACATAACTCGAAGCTGTTTACGAACTGTTGTGCCTTAAAAATAAACAAGGCTGTAGGTCACATGTTTCGTTCTTTTATTTTCTTTTTTCTATCACCTCTCTAACATTTTGTTGCTGAAAAAAATTTAGGTGTATTCTGAAGTGATGCAAAGAATTGCCTGCCGTACTCTGCTGTATAAATAACGAACATTTTTTTAATTGCGTCCTCCAATATTAAGTCTCATCGGACGATGAATGAATTGGGTGAAATGATGCTCAAATGAGCCTAGGGTTCATAGAGCTTAGAGCTATCCGGCATTCTTCTTTCAGGATAAGGGAAAATCCCAGAAGAAACGTTATCCAGGTAACTTATCCTGACCGAGATTCGATGATTTACTTCCGGACATTAAAGAGAGGCTAAAATTGGAACACATAAAACCAAGAAAAGGATTTTTTTCACTTTGTTTCAGGACATGACCTATATAATGTATATCTAAAAGGAATAGGGAAGGAGAACTGAGATTTATGTGAGCAATGTAACTGTTTAGATTCGCCTGAAAATGTTATTTTTGATTGCAAAGAATATAGTGAACAAGTAGAAGACAGTCGAAGGAAATTTCTAGGAAAATCTTTATGGAACACGCTACTACTCTTGAAAACGCTACTACTCTTGAACACGCTACTATCTACGCTACCGAGGCGGGCACGAACAGGCTTGCTTTGTGCATTTCCAAACATGCCCATTTGAAATAAACAGGGCTGATTTGCTGTGAAGATGTGATGCTTTTATATCAAATAAACATGGTAGTTTGTGCTATTAATTATTTGGGGTACTTCAAACAAAGTGAGCTATCCAATGTAAGTTATGGCAGTGCATTTTTATAACTTACCCGTAGCCAGTAAACGAAAATATAGGTGAGGGAATTATTATACCAAATAGGTGTGAATAACAGAATTCTTGATGAAATACTGAAAATAGAGTGAGCGTTGTTAGAACAGAACCACTCAGTGAATGACTCCAGTCTCACGTACAAGCTACCCAGTGTTGACATGTGAATAGTGTGCTGGAGCTACCAAAATATTCATTTTATGCTCTCGCCTCTTTTGCATTTTTTATTACCTGTGTTTCCGGTATCAGGAAATGCTTCTTACCATGTCAGGATACAGAAAACGTGAATACTAGGACGTCTGGTGTGTATTTCTAAATAAACTCTCCATACCTTTTTCCATGCAATAAATGAATGCAATAAGGTAGTTTCTTTGATATGCTACATTATTATTAGAAGAAATATGGGGAAGTCTAGAAAATATGAAATCATTACAATTTTATGAACAAATAAAAAGAAACTGGGGACGCGAAGCATATGCAGATTACTGCAATAGGCTAGAGAGAAGGGCTAGCTTGGATGAGAACAGGGACAATATTTCTAAGAGGGATAAGTGGTAGGGAAAAGGAAATTTGTGAATTGTGTGGGAGAAAAGAAAGCTAGAACACTATGTAACAAAATGCCAGGAGGTTGCAATATATGGGAAAATGGTTTGGGAGGAAAAGTGGGGAAAAGTAGAGAAGAGGATAGTAGCTATAAAAATGTTAACGGGCAGGGAGCAAAAGAAGGTAAGAAGTATTGGTGAGTTCTTACAGAAAGTAAAATAAAAATGGGCAAGAAATGTAAATAATATAAGAAAGAAAGATGGGAGAAGAAAGGGGCTAATTAAGTAACAAGGAGGCATGGAGTTTAAGAGCTACCTGGCAGAGCAGAACACCAGGGTGTTTTAAACCAAGGTGGCAACATGGTGAACAAATAAATGTAGCCAAAAGTTGTAAATTTTGAAATTTTGGAACATGCACAATAAAGAAACAGATAAATAGATAAACAGACACACAAACAGAAAGTGGACAAACGGACAAACAAGTAAATAAGTGAATGAGTGAATGAATACATGAATACATGAATGAATGAATACATGACTGAATGAGTACATGAATACATACATACATACATACATACATACATACACGCACGCACACACATATACATACATATATACATACATATGCATACACACATACATAAATAAATGACAGCAAAATAGAAGAAAGAAAGGGAAAGCGTAAAGTAAATATAAGCATTCATGTATAAACTTAAACTTGGGATCTACTGCCGTAGCTGAATTAAAATACATACTGGGAAAATATTACATCCAGTGGTTGTCGTACTAGCTTATCTTCCCAGGGTTGCGGGTTCATATTTGGCTGTGATCCCTAGAGATCCTAAATACAACATACAAATATATTATATTTTAAAAAAAGACAACTTTTCAGATAATAAACTAATACAAAACTCCGGCATTTATCAAGTCAACTGTGCGATCAGATTTACATTGGTAGAACCAAAAGTAATTTAGAAACCAGGGCGAAGGAGCATTTCTAATATGTTAAATATAAACAGATGGATACGTCAGCAGTGGCTATCATATTTGGTCATATAAACATGGAATAAATCCAGAAGATAAATTATTAAAACAACTAAATGAACTGATAGAGTTTATGAAATGGGAGAAAATATTCGCTTGAAAAATAGAGATGGTGTGATGAATCCCGCCAATATATATCCTGCCAATAGATGTCGCCAATAAGTTTGTGTTGGCCGCAGTCGATGGCAGTAAGATAGCGGAAACAAACAAAGACTCCTGTATTTCCGGCTGAGGATGTATTGGTACGTTACGAAACCGTATCCAGAAGGAGTTTACAAAACAGGTAATTGATCTAATGAAGTGCGTTGCGTAGTTTTGTACTTTATTCATAATACTTTGATTGCTTCTCTGTCAGTAGCTTCAGTTTTTTTGCAAATCAATCTTTTGTGCATATATCTCTAATTAAGAATAAATAATCTTATAGCATACTCTAAATTGGTGCCCACTATCGTAAAGCATAAATGATTTCACACGAGTTTATAAATGTGTCTCTCCACAATCCCAGAAAGCCCTTTTTTATTATTTTGTAAATGAAGTATGTTTTGCATAATTACATAATTGAAATAACGTAAAATTTTAGGCCTCTTAAGTGCTTATCTCAGGATTCATCCTGTTGGTCAGAGGGTCAGAAGCAGACCCAGTGATCTCATAGTCGTAGATGCAAATCCCTCCTGGACCAGTAGTTTTAAGAATGGTTGAAAGCGAAAGCCCAATTTTGCTTGATTTATGGGCAAGTAAAACAAATGTGAGATGAAATTCCAGCACACAACGGAGCTGATATGATCCTGGTAATGAAAAGGGTTCCTTGTTGCCTTCCTGTCATCCTGTTTTATTTGTTAAACATTTTGCACCCTTCCCTCTGACGAGGATCGGCGCAAGGAGATGTAAAATGAAGTTGAAAGTGAATGAATATTTCATATAAATGGCTTAAAATCAGGTTTAAAAAAGTAATGTTACAACCATCACCGTTATTTCCGTTAAAGGTCCTCTTTATGAAGACAAATTTTAAACGCCTATTCAACTGAGGCAATTAAAAAATAATAATTAATATATGCATTTGTAATTGTAACTGTGAAATCTTGAATCACGTCGAAGGTAATTTCCTCAGTTGTGGAGATTTTTATCTGTTTGTTTTGGAGTGTTGATCTACTTGGCCAGATGCTGGCCTACTGATCCAAAGCTTACGGGTTCAATCTCAGACAAGACCCATGGTTTTAAGTGTGCTTAAAAGCGATGGTCCCATGTCTACATATCAGTAGCCTTGTTGACACGTGAAAAGAAACCTTTGTGTTTAAAATCCGGCACATGATCATAAAGACTGACAACGTCGTTAAGACAATATATTTAGCTGCCCCCCTTGGGGGCTCGAGAGTAAAGGTATGATGATAGCAACCAGATCTGCCGCATGACCCATTAACTCGTAGGAGAAAAGCACTGCAGCTGTAACTCGAGTAATTAGTTTATAGCTACTAAAGTGAAACCCTTTCATAGAGGCGGAATTCAAAATATCCCTTCATTTCATATCGAATCATTGGTTTGTTTTTGCGTTCCTGGATTATTTTACATATATGGAACTAATTCTGGCACAGAACATTTGTTACCTCAAACCGTATGCAATAAAAGTACCAGTGTAATAGGTGAAACAAATCTGAAACGTTACATTTACATATATTTGTCTGCTTTTTGTTACATTTATACCCCGCCTTTAACTCCAATGGTCATATCAGCAGCCGTTCTTCTTTGGTACATATCGAACGTGTTAACTTCTATTCGTCAGGTTTTTGAATCATTAGATCACGCACACATTCACACTCTCATTCATACTTACACACTCTGGGGATGATGAGGAATTATTTTCCCACCCTCTTAGCCGGGAATCAAACCCGGAACTCCTAGCACGACAGGCAGGTGCTCCACCGACTGAGCTATGGGGCCAGCTATATCTTTGTCTTCCTGTCATAGTCTTTTTACAGAACATCTATACATTGTTATTGTTATACCTGCTTCAAGTTAATTGAGATAAACGACTGCATTTCCCTAGTTTCATTACAATTTCATTACACAAAGTGATGTGAGTTTCAAACCGCACGTTGATTTATTAAGAACGTTACTTTAACATAACTATTCTTTGGCTTTGCTGGCCCTCTCACCAACTTCTGACATTATTTATGTTGCACCTGAAGTATCTAATACTTTGCAATTTCTCCCTTATCTCAAAATGGATATTGCAAAAATGCAAATTGTGTATGTGAAGGCAAATACAGAGCCATAAAATTTACATGGAGCACACTTTAGTGACTCACGAGACTTTTATTTCGAAACTTTCCTGACTAGTCTATAATTTATTTCAGCCAAAAGCATTCTTGAAAGTATTAGAAAGAAACGAATCAAATACCAAGAGACATATAGCTACTTCATTCACTTCTAAAACTTTTATCATGTGTGAAATGGACATTAGAGCGTGTTTTATCCATTAAGGGAATGCATCACTGACTACGTCTTCTTAATTCTTTTGTTCATTTGCCAGACAATTTAGTGAGGTTTCAGTTACGTAAACTTGGATGAATTATGACATTTTAAAATATAAAGATTTTAAAGACATTATTGTTTAACTATTCGTAGCCTGCAGAACTGTGAATAATTTTTCTTTACAACTTTGGTTCATACGAAATTAAAAAATATGAAAAGTGGGTACTAAATGGCAAAAGTGTAGAAGTGGTCAATGAATTTGAATACTTAGGAGTATGGTTGAATAACAATGGAAAGTGGGGAGCACACAGGAGAAAAATGGAGGTAAAAGTAAGGGCGGCAATAAATGGAATAAGAATATGCAGATATAAGCCAGAAATGACAACCAAATGGTTAGAAAGAATGTAGGAAGCGCTAGTTGAATCCAAAATGTTGTATGCAGTGGAGATCTGGGGGGGGGGGGGGGGGGGGAGCACAGAGGTAAACAAAACGATGGACCAAAACTACAGAAGGTTTTGTAAAGAGCTACTAGGCTTACCAAGATCAGCACCTAGGGAAGTAGCTTTAGTAGAATCAGGAAAGACAAGAAGAAATGGAATAATAATAGAAAGAGCAATAAAATGTTGGTGTTTGGCCAAAGAAGAAAGAGAAATTATTAAATTATGCATGAGACAGCAGAAAAGATTAGTGAACTCAAATAGTTGGCAGGCAGAGATATATACTCTCGCCGAGGTCTACTTCCCATAAGCCCCAGCCCCGTAGGACCGGGAACCCGGGCCTCGTCTGTTATTTCCATTAGGACAGCACCTATTTTATAAGCTGCCCCCCCCCCCCGTCTGCCTTACGGCAAACAGGACGGATGTGGATACGCCACATACGCGCCAGTCCTTAATGAACCAGCTACCAAATAACCTTGGTAGGGCCGCCAGTGTCTAGCTCACCAGCTACTAGCTCTGCAGGCTAGTCCCCGGGACTTATAAGACAACCCTCTGCCCCCTCCGGGCGGCCCTGGCGACCTGGCCGGAGGTACCCAATTGCCCGTGGGTGACGGGAACCAACTGCCCCCTCGAGACCAACCCAATCCGAACAACTCCCATGCGGGAGGGGCTCGTTATGTTCGGCCCGAGGTTCCTCTAGTAACGTCAGAGGTACCACGAGTGCTAGGGGTCCGTAGCGCCCGCACTTTGGCAGCTAAAAGGGACGGATCCCTTCCCCTACGGGGGGCAGGCAGAGATAGGAGGAATTATGAAAAAAATAGGAATGAGAGATATATGGAGATTAGAGGAAAGGAATACACGCGACGTGGGTAAATTAGTAAAATGCTGAATAGAAGATATAGAATGGCAGGAAATACGGGGAAGTCTAGAAAATATGAAATAATTACAATTTTAGAAGCAAATAAAAAGAAATTGGGGACGAGAAGCATATGTAGATTACTGCAATAGGAAAGAGAGAGAAGGGTTAGCTTGGATGAGAACAGGAACAATGTTTCTAAGAGGGATAAGGGATAGGGAAAAGGGAATTTTTGAATTGTGTGGGGGAAAAGAAAGCATAGAACATTATGTAACAGATTGCGAGGAGGTTGCAATATGGATAAAAAGATTTGGGAGGAAAATGGCAGAAAGTAGAGAAAAGGATAGTAGCTATAAAATGTTAACGGGCAGGGGGGAAAATAAGGTAAGAAGTATTGGTGAGTTCTTGCAGTAAGGCAAGGTAGCAACAACGTAAAGACAAATAAGAGTAGCCAAAAGTTGTAAATTGTAAAATTGAGGAATATGTGCCATAAAAATCTAATTCTAATCATACGAAATTATTTTTAAAAGTGTTTTGTTTTACAATTTCAACTGATGTATGCAATCAAATTCTACTCTACTCTTGAACAAACTATTTTTATGAATGCTTATTTCTCTATCTACTTCATACTAATTGAGAAACCTTTTGCAGTAATTACCTCAGAGTACATTTTCTTGTATGTGAGAAGGGGATATTAAAATACAGTAGACTATAAAGCGGTAGTCAAGTCTTTGACTAGATGGTCGCTAAGTCCTAATGGTTTTAAAATTATATTCTCTTTGAATGGCTCAAAGAAAAAAATGAATAAGTTCTGCTCATTTGGGAGAAGTATATATAAATTGGAAAATTCAGACAAATAACAAGGAACATCTTAGAAATGGTTCACCCCATTAGATGTAAATTATGAGTTATTTGCAACTTCTGTGTATAAAGATTTTGCTTAGCACTTACAGTTTTCAGGTCATAAAAACAAATCAGAATAAAGACCTCTGAGGACTTTCCCAGAAAATTATAGATATTGTAGCAAGTGACTGTATTAATTAATACTAGCCATAGTTAATAGAGCTTCAGTAGTACGTCTGACGTCACTCCCCCCACTCCATCACCTCTTGGATAAAGTTTGTGTAAGCCTGTTGCTTGCTCTATCTCTTGGACTACGCTTCGGCCTGGAAAGATGGATTTGTGCGCACCCCTTGAGGCAAGTAACCGGCCCCTGTGGCCACCTATTTAATCTGCTCATTTGTAGTAAATATTCTTATTAAGTGAATTGTACCTTTAATTAGTATTATCATACCTTTTGTAGGAATGAACCTGATACAAAACCCAACCTCTCACAACCATGTGTATGCTACCTTGATCGACTCTCCCCGTGTACTATCTGGCCATGTATTCCTTACCTATCCAGTACAATCCATGGTTAGCTCGTCACAATATACTCTTCAAATACCTCAAAGGCATGATATTTTAATCAAAATGGTTACCACCGTTTTAAAATGTTCCAGGTGAAGGACAGCCTGAGAGTAGATTTTCTTGAAATTACTGTTATCGCAACCTGGAGTTGGTTTACTAAGGAGTAAATAACAACTTTGGTATTTAATCGAATATTCATTTTTCAGTTATACTGTTTACAAATACTTTTTTATTTCAATTTACGTCCTCCACGTAGTCATATTGGACGATGATGAAATGGATGAAATGATGCTCAAATGATCCCATGGTCCATAGAGCTTAGAGCTACCTGACATTCGTCTTTTAGGATAAGGGAAAACCTTGGATTAAACCTTATCCAGGTAACTCACCTTAACCGAGATTGGAACTCGATGCCTCTTGAACGTGAGGTAGACACGCTACCATCTACGCTACCGAGGCGGATTTCACAAATACTGCACGCACACAATGAACATTTTACTAAAATTACTTTATTCAGATTATGGGGATTCTAAAGTATATATTCCATGGAAATGTAGATATCGAAATTTTTGATAAGATGTTATATTTTTCTTTACGTATTAGGGAAAGTAATATAACACTCAATTGCCCAGAAGAGGTTCAAGCGTTTAGGTGATACCTTTGATTACTTGAATATTTAGGATGCGTATAAAAGTTTTAGAATTCGGCAACATCCCATCGCATTTCAACAGTTTTAAAATGATAAAATGTAACTAATAGTACCTTTTTATATACAGGATATAAGTGATACAGATCCATATATTTTGATAAATATTATGAAGCCACTACGGTGTGTTACTTTTTCTCTTCATCTACCATTTTTCCCACCAACCAATTCCATAGATTGCTACTTGGTCGTAACCTCATCACAAAATGAACAGCGCCTCTCAGTACAGACTCTCCGATTTGCACGCACGAATTCATGCCTCAATACATAACCTGGTGCCGAGGTAGTGTACGGACACTGGCTTTGGTAAAACCACTCGAACTTAGCTCCTTTGCCACGCCTTCCACTTTATTTTCCTCTCGGTGGCAATAAAGCACTGATGGTTTTAGTCTGCCAAACCTGCTTAGAGGAACTAACCAAAATGAAAGAGCACAAAAATGAAGCAATTATTAATAACGTAATATTTATTGTCAGCTGTCCTCAATTACTAATAACATTTTGGTATATAACACTCCTAACAGCATGGATAAACAAACATTATATCAAAACTGAAAAATTTCTAAGTTATACCACGGGCATACATTTTACGAGGGCTGTTCAATAAAGAATGATTATAACTTTTTACGGTCAGAATTTTTCGCACTAAAATCCAATCTTATTATATTCTGTTAGACTAATGTGAGAAAACACGCCAGGTTTCATTGTTGGTACTCCTGGTTCCCGCCTGTGAGAACCAGGCAAGTTCAGACATGTTCAGTATCGCCTACCGCTGCAATGGAGGTAACATGCAGTTAAAGTTGATGTTAGAGGAAGCTCCGAAGTTTCTTTCAAACGTAATCACTGCTGATGAAACTTGGCTACATCATTTTGATCCTGAGAGCAAACAGCAAAGCTCAGTGTGGAAATCTCCTTCATCACCAACCCCCCAAAAAGCAAAAGTGGTTGCTTCTGCTGGGGAAGTTATGGTTATATCATTCTTTGATATTCATGGAATGGTTTATCAGCATGTTGCACCTGCACACATATCAGTAACTGGACAATACTACAGGGATGTCCCGAAAACATTTTAAGTCCATATCAGGTCCAAAGTACCACATTTCCGTGAAGCAGCCTGGATGCTGTACCAGGATAATGCGCGGCCGCATATTGCCAATGTTGTTGCTGAATATCTTGCAACAATAAACGTGAAGTGCATCTCTCACCCTTCCTATAGTCCGGATTTAGCCCCGTGTGACTTTTTTCTATCCCCTAACTTGAAGAAACGTCTTCGTGGGAGGCATTATCCACCATCGGAAGCAGTAGTGAAGGCTGCGAAGGCGATTTTGAAGGATCTCTCAAGAAAGGTTTCCAGTATGTCTTTGAAGACTAGCGGAAACGCTGGGACAAGTGTATCGCATTCAGGGGAGACTATTTTGAGATGTACCATCAAAATTATGAGGATGAATAAAGGTACTTTGGTAAACAATTGTAATCATATTTTGTTGAAGAGCCTTGTATTTATGTACTCTTTAAATGGAAATCTAATATTGAATTTCAAGAGAATTTGATGAAATTTCGATTATATTTTATCCTTAAGATTCTATTTGAACTACTTTTGGAGTTATGCTCTGTACGAAATGAGACAAACTCTGTGGCGGTAAGGATCGAAGTGTTAAGTCGCTCAGCCAAGCAAACGAAATGTCAGATATCTGACATAGATCCATACTGCTCCGATATACAGTGCAGTTAAAACTCTTGAGATACGCTGTTAAAGAAGGTGTTTGGTATGCTCGGCGGTAGTATTCGACAGGGCTTAAAGTTCTAAAAAATGAAACAATAGGTAAATCAGCCTTTATCGACAAAGATTCATAGCACGTATATTAGTTCTCTAATTACGAATTATCTGAAGGAGCTAAAGGCACCTAAATTCTGGATCAGAAAGGTTAGGGTAGTTCTTCGTTGTTAGTTTTTTGAATTCCTTACCTTCGTTCTATTAATATGTGGGGTAAGTAAAAGTATGGAAGAATGTTTGTAACTTTATTGTTATTTTCGTGTAATGAAAGAGAAATGGCTAGAAGGCCCAACGCTGAAAGACAAAAGTGGAAGGTGAAGAAGAAGTGGAAGAAGAAGAAATAAATGTTGCCATAGAATAACTAATTCATTAGTGCGAAGATCTTCGCGTGCAACAATATGCTTTCTCAAGGAGATTATCCACGTGTGACTGTATTGTGAAAACGTAGAGTCAGAATGAAAAATTCAATGCCATAGTCGGGATTTGAACCACGGATCTTTTGGTTTCCGTCCAGCCGCACTACCATTGTGCTACTATGGCCAACGTGACTCTACGTTTCCACAATTTAGCCTACACACGGCCAGTGCGAAAGAACAATTAATTTCATTAATTAACCTAATAGTGGTTAACTATAAAGCCCGGGCCTTAAAGTACTTACATGTAGTAAGTAGTTGTCTCATGTGTTTATGAGAACTTCTAAGTGGTTTACCGGGAAAAAACGAGTCAGTTGGAGAATTTAATGCCATGTCGGCACGTTGGCCATAGTAGCACAATGGTAGTGCGGCTGGACGGAAACCAGAAGATCCGTGGTTCAAATCCCGGCTATGGCATTGAATTTTTCATTCTGACTCTACGTTTCCACAATTTAGCTTACACACGGCCAGTGTGAAAGAACAATTAATTTTCAACTAATATATTATTATACCGGTGCACACCTCTGATTCTGCGGCTACTTGGAAGCGCCATAATTATTCTGTCAATCAACCTTTAGACACTTGACTTTCGTGAACTCCTGACCACTGGTTTTGTGATTGACAGTGCATTTTATTCAGTTTCAGTTGAGAAGACATTAGCATTACTTCAGAAGTTTCTGCAGTGCAGTGCTGTGGAGAGCTAAATAGTAAACTCTGGGAGCTGTCCCCTTATTTGGGACGACAATGTGTCAGTGTATAAATAGTTCAAGACACACTAAACAATTTACTTTTATCGGTTTGCTTTTGTGCCATCCTATAGGTTCATTTTAGTGCTGGTAGAACCTCATACACGGAAAATATGCAGTATTTTCTAGTATTGTTGGCTATTAATGTTTATTAACAAAGCTATTAAGGATTAGGTCATTCGGCCTGTTCCCATCTTTGCTGGGCCTTCCCGGATTTCTTCGTGCTATGGGTTTATAATTTAAAGTCTTACTTGGCATTCTTGTACAGTCCATCTTTTGTAGATGTTCTTCTCAGTTTTCTCCATGTATTTTAATTTTATCATATAGTGTCGCGAATGGAGGCGACGTGCACAAAAGGTTCGGTGCGGAAAGACAAGAGATAGTGCCGCGCGGAGATAAAGAGCTTGCCGAAGCAGATAAAGATAGCACGGAAATAAAAGGCATGCCGAAACAGATAAAGTTAGATAATTAGAAGGTTCTGGTGCTGTCTTGTTTGTTACAGAAAATATCGGTAATTTCTCGAACAGTGAGCAGAGCCATATAAGAGCCGCGAGTTGAAAAGAGTCGAATTGGAATTGAGAATCGTCGGCGTGCAGATGTTTTGAAAGTGAACTCTTTTGTTTGTAGTCAACGACCTTGGAAGGTTGTAATTGTGTATGTTACGCAATTCTGCCACTGTATGGCTTGACCAAAGTGTATTTCTACGGAAAAAAGGAACATTTAGAATTTCTGCAACTTGGACTTTTAATTCTACGAACCCATAAAGTCACTATATGTTAAAAACGTTTTACTTTTCCTTATGTCCTGGTTTCTTATTTTATCTTTTCTTGTATGTACCAATACTGCTCTTAAAAATATTAACTCTGTAGCTTGAATATGACTAAAATCTTTTTTGTCTTATCAAAAATTTACTTCCATTTATTAGAACTGGTATTGCTATTATGTTGTAAAATTTTAATTGTATTTCGGCTCTTGCTGTTTTAAATATTTTTTGAACCATCACAATCATTATCAACAAAATTATCATTATTATTAATTGTGTTGTTTCAAACCAAGAGGGAGATTTATATTGCATCGTCAGTGGGCCTTATTGGTTTCGATTCCCCTGACCGATTTTTGTTTCGGTGATTTCTTGGCTCATTGGCCGAATACTAGTAAAGACAGTTATGTCCTTTGAATTGTTTGTCAGTCCATTTTACTTCATATTTAACCTGGTTTCAGAGTTGTTTTAGAGTTGTAAGTGCCTATGGGAGGCGTTCAATGACAGAGGTAAATCTTAGTCCTCCAAATTGACGGTGGCCTCCGAGTGCCTGTAGCCCAAGGGGCATGTGTAAGCCCGCAGCAGTTGAAGGAGTCTACCACAGGGGAGTTTAAATTTGAAACTGTAAGGAATAATGCCCTCTGCTGTTCTTTTCTCTAGGTTGGCCATCCTCAGTATGCTCTCATTTTAACTCTTTCTCCCGGGTGGCACATGGCGCAACGTCAGAAGCATACGTACAGAAGAGCTTCCATTCGTAAATGCCTCCCGTAGGGGAGGGGATCCGTCCCATTCAGCTGCCGAGGTGCGGGCACTCATGGTACCTCTGACGCTACTAGAGGAACCTCGGACCGAACTGCCGAGCCCCTACCGTAGGGAAGCTGTTCGGATTGGGTTGGGCTCGAAGGAGCAGTGTGTTCCCGACACCCACGGAGAATTGGGTACCTCCGGCCAGGCTACGGCCGCCCGGAGGGAGTAGAGGGTTGCCTTATAAGTCCCGGGTACTAGACTGCAGAGCTAGTAGAAGGTGTGCTAAATCAACAGGCGGCCCCACCAAGGTTTTCGATAGTCTTCTCTGCGGGGTTGACGCGCGTAAGTGGCGTATCCATCTTGACGTTGTAGTCTAGAGTGAGGGGCTTTTTATACTCAAGATATTGCCCCATGGAAAGACCCCTGGAGTTTTCCATCGATCCCGGGTAGCACGAGGCCCGGATCCTTGGTCCTACGGGACCAGGACTAATGCGAGTAGATCCTCTACACCTATATAAATTCCTAAATGCTATATACTACTTCCGAAACCTATGATACCTATGTTCCGATGTTGGCAGAACGTTTTATTAAGCATGCATAGGTGTGGTGTATATTTTTGTATTGATTTTCACTTCTAAGAAAACATCAGACCTTTGCAGCTTTATTTATGAGCAGTCTCTTAATTTGAATTTTTAGTATGATAGTTCCTATTATTAAGTCTTATAATCCTATCTACAAAGAATGTTCTTTCTAATTTGAGCACCACTTCAGCTCGTTTTAAATTATGTACTTAAATTTAGTTCATATTTAGTGTTAGTTTCTTTAAATACTCCTTGCCTGTTTAGAATTTTATGACTGCAAATCCTAAACTCTGCTTTTGTGGCTTATCTTTGACCTTTTTTTAAGTTCAGTATATCTGTGGCTATAATCCCAAGCGGTGCAGAGCAAAGTTGCATATAACACAGAAATAGCGAATTGAATATCCAAGGAAAAAAATGAATGGTGTAACCTAAGGTGGAGGGAGCTGGCGAGGAAAGTTACGGTAACTTCCAATCTGGATGGAGATTCGCCTTTAGCAGCGTACCTCCCCGCCAAATGGGTTGTAGAAAAATGTTATATCATTTAAATATTGCTGCAGGAAAGGAGAGAGCGTGCCAGAAAAAATCATTCAATATAGGACTACCGAAGAGGAGAAGGCTTCTTTAGTGAACTACATGAGGGCGTGTCTCTGCCTCAGCTATATGACAGAAATATGAATGATAGCGAACTTGCTATTTTTATGCGAAATGAAACATTTAATCGCTAGCTGCTAGAACTACCGGCAGATATTGGCGCATATAAACGAATTATTACAGTGAAGTTGTATACATTAATGCTCTCAGTTACGTTAAATGTTTTATAGGAATAAAGATTTGACAGTACTTTTTCAATGTTTTATCCGCAAATCAAAATCCGCCCAGTTTATTGCTGTACCCGTACTTTCAGTTCCACGAAATCCAATTGTCTACTACATTCTTGCACTGAAACAAATATCTTGAATTCCTTAGCAAAATATATTTACCGAGTTAATGTATTATGGATACTGTCTCACAAGTAATGTCGTTTTTAAAGAAAAAAGATTATATGAAATGTGTTCTAACAAGCAATTTTCATAGTACAGACCATCAGATTTTATGGACTTTGAACCATCGTTCAGCGAGGTTTATCATCCCACGATGGGGGGCCCCGGGGTAGCGCGGTGGTTTCGTTCGCGGCTTCCGTTCTAAGGGTCCCGAGTTCGATTCCCGGCTCTGGGGTTGGCGATTTTAAGTCGGCCCTATCCACGCCTTCACCTCTGTCTAGCACACGTGAAGTATCCCCTATGCCCAACGTGGTTCGGAGTCCACGGTAAAAACTGTAGGTCCTCTCACCTCACCGCCATCTTCACTATCACCCTATCATCGGAGGTAATGGACACCGCCCTCTGGGTGCCTCCACCTGAGAAATGGGTCCGGTCATCACTTGGTGGGGTGAGGTTACCCCGAAGGCCAAGGTTGCCATGTGGGGAGTGTTAGTAACTAACTAACTCATCCCACGATGGTACGAGTCTCGGTTTTTGATGCGTAGAAAATAGCACATGGATCGAAAAGGATGGTAATCTGATGGTGTGAGATCAGGGTTGAATGCTGGGTGAGGCAGTAGTTTGAATCCTCCCAATTCCTGAATACTTTCCATGGTTGTTCATTCAGCATGTTGCATTGGGCTCATTGGGTCCTGCATTGTCCAGTAGCAATAGAACTCTCTTTCCGTTAGCTAACTGGGTATCTCCGTCTTTATTTCATGAACTCGTTCCACTTTTTGAGAATAAAAGTCCACATCAATCGTCCACCCGTTTAGAATAAACTCCCAGTGAATCACAATTTCACCAGACACCCAAAATTATATTGGGACCGAACTAATTATTTTAGCGATGATTTTGGCGGGTTGGCGAGGATCAAGCCACTGTTTCAAGGCAGGTATATGAACATTGATCGTCACCATTGGATCGTTTTCCATATTACGAACACATTATTTTCTACCCTTACTGCTTTTCTGCAGCCATAAGCACAGCAGGATACACCTTCTGCCCTATGCAGATCCATTGCTGAGGATTGAAATAATGATAAGGGGTTGTCTTGCGCTATGATCTGAGGCTCTAGGGTTAAGAGTTGCTGGGTTTCTTAGGTAAAGACAGTTGGTCTGGGTGGTTAATAGCTATAGGACTTAGAGGTTAGGTCTTGAGGTATGATCTGCCTAGCAGTTGCAGGGTTTTCACAGTTGAGGCTGTTGGTCTGGGAGGTTAATAGCTATAGGACTTAGAGGTTAGGTCTTGAGGTATGATCTGCCTAACAGTTGCAGGGTTTTCACAGTTGAGGCTGTTGGTCTGGTAGGTTAATAGCTATATGACTTAGAGTTTAGGTCTTGAGGTATGATCTGCCTAACAGTTGCAGGGTTTTCACAGTTGAGGCTGTTGGTCTGGGAAGTTAATAGCTATAGGACTTAGAGGTTAGGTCTTGAGGTATGATCTGCCTAACAGTTGCAGGGTTTTCACAGTTGAGGCTGTTGGTCTGGGAAGTTAATAGCTATAGGACTTAGAGGTTAGGTCTTGAGGTATGATCTGCCTAACAGTTGCAGGGTTTTCACAGTTGAGGCTCACGGTCTGGGAGGTTAATAGCTATAGGACTTAGAGGTTATGTCTTGAGGTATGATCTGCCTAACAGTTACAGGGTTTTCACAGTTGAGGCTGTAGTTCTGGGAGGTTAATAGCTATAGGACTTAGAGGCTATGTCTTGAGGTATGATCTGCCTAACAGTTGCAGGGTTTTCACAGTTGAGGCTCACGGTCTGGGAGGTTAATAGCTATAGGACTTAGAGGTTATGTCTTGAGGTATGATCTGCCTAACAGTTGCAGGGTTTTCACAGTTGAGGCTCACGGTCTGGGAGGTTAATAGCTATAGGACTTAGAGGTTATGTCTTGAGGTATGATCTGCCTAACAGTTGCAGGGTTTTCACAGTTGAGGCTCACGGTCTGGGTGGTTAATAGCTATAGGACTTAGAGGTTATGTCTTGAGGTATGATCTGCCTAACAGTTGCAGGGTTTTCACAGTTGAGGCTGTTGGTCT
Organism: Mantis religiosa; assembly: GCA_030765055.1. Classification (NCBI taxonomy): domain Eukaryota; kingdom Metazoa; phylum Arthropoda; class Insecta; order Mantodea; family Mantidae; genus Mantis; species Mantis religiosa. The sequence goes on from CM060954.1 coordinate 47,928,710, forward strand.
GGGAGGTTAATAGCTATAGGACTTAGAGGTTATGTCTTGAGGTATGATCTGCCTAACAGTTGCAGGGTTTTCACAGTTGAGGCTGTTGGTCTGGGAGGTTAATAGCTATACGACTTAGAGGTTAATTAATAATAAATAATGAGGTATGAGGAGATCCATTGCTAATTGCTTTCAGATTCGCCCGACGAGTGTTTCGATCTGCATAATGCTGAGCAAAATATTGTCAATTTTTGTAAATTATGTTTAACTAACTTTTTTCACAATTTCATGACATGTCTTAAATATTACAATTAGTTGCTTCTTACTAGTAAGAATAATGACTTTGGGGTCAGCGCACCTATCAATATTACAAAGTGCTTCTCTTGAGCAGAGAAATACGAAAGCGAGATGTCTCACTCTTCAGTGGAATTTTATTTTAATTGACCGTGGTTGGTAAAAACTTCAGTGTCCTATAATCTGAAAACAATAAGTCTCTAGGCAGACATCACCTGTAACAGAGAGATAATACTTTGTCCACTACGTATACTAATACAACGAAAGTGGACCTCTCGTTCTCACTGCGACATGAAATGGACCTATTGTGGCGACCATTCCCAAAAGGAACGACAGGAGACAAAATAGGATCGCGGAAGTCCCTAACAGTTTCAGGCTCAAGGCACAGATTTTTGATGCAGTTAAGCTGAGAGAGCAATTAACAACCGGACGACAAAATAGTCCTCTAATTCCCTCGAAGATCACTATTTGCTTTGAACAATGTTGCAGGATTATTGAGACACGTAAGCTCATCAGGTTTGTTGTGATGTATGACAAGAATTGGAATTGTTTCACGGATAGCTCTGTATGTCTTCTCGTAGTCAGGTAAGCAGTGAGATCTGCAGCGTTGTAAAGGTACACACAAGACAATAGCTCATGTCGTTTCTCTTCGTTTATTTCCCTGTTAATGACGTTGTCTGACTTGCTTCTGCACTCCTCTTACTCGACGCACAATTTGTATTGTGTAGGTCGTTTGATCATTTCTCCGTATTTCTAATTGCGACAACTATCTCCTACCATAACTTCGCGTGCTTCTTTTGTTTGTAGCTCTTACCAGTCGCGATATATGCATATTTGTAATTCTCCTTTTAAACAATGACATACATGCTGTGCACTTTATCATAGCGTATCTTTTCTTTGTAAGTGTACGTCTGAACGAGATCGAATCTAACAAAGAAGTGTTCTGAGCAATTTATGCCCCCCCCCCACTATCTCTAGGATACTTCCCCTAGGCCTTTACTATTTCGAGTCTTTCACGTGATATACAGCGAGCTTTCCTCAAACTGAAGTAGCTATTGTCATTACTTCCTCTCTCTTGGCTAGTAACTTCTTAGAAAGTGCATCTGGGCTTATATTCTGTTTCTTGCATTTATACTATTTCTGCTTCTACATTATACATTAGTCATTTCTTAATCTATGATACCACGTATTCTATTGTATCTCAAAATATTGAAAAGCCTCAAGTCACTCTGTCTATCCTATCCTATTAGAAACCTCATGGTTTCTGCTTTAGCAAGCCTCCGTACCGTTTTCCAGCTTCAGTATACACCAAGAAATCTGGAGCCAGATCTGAAAGATGTGAAAGAGTTCATTGATTCTGAAATCTGCATATTTACATATAAGTTCGGGTTTTGGATAACACGGCCGAGCCGTGGCTCAGTGGTTAGACCGCTTGGCTCTCACCAAGGTGGCCCGGGTTCGATCCCAGGCGACCGCAAAGTGAGATTTGTGATGGATAACATGGCGCTGGGGCGGGTTTTTTCCGGGACCTCCGGTTTCCCCCGCCATCTCATTCCACCGGTGCTCCATCTTCATCTCATGTATCATTAGTGTCACCGCCTGCGGTGCCGTATGTAGTAAAAGCGGGCGTTAAACACTACACATTCATTTTTTTGGATAACACACCGAAATTTTCAAGAAGATCTTCAATTTTAAACTAGCCCTTTGTTGAGGAAACTGTCTTTATATGCCTTTAATGATTTTCAATAAAATTCCACAAGTTTAACTTGTATGATCTTGTATTTTCCGCGCATATTTCTGAAACCTTTTTCCTCCTGAAAGAGCTTAGAATAAATAAGAATAAATTAGAATGAATGTTAAAGAGTAAGCAATGACAAAATATTATTTAAGTAGACTTGATAGAAATACAGTCTGTGCGGAATGTCTTTATTCACTGACAAAATTTTCGTTTTTATTTCGTATTTTCAAATAGATATTCTTTTCTTTTCAAATGGTAAATCATATTTTTTTTCTCTTGTTTATGTAAGGAAAATGTAATTTCAATACCACAGGGACGCTCATTTTAATACCATGGTCATTTAGCACAATCTATCTTTCTCATACGTAACCTAAAAATGTAGATGAGTAATAGGATATATTTTCAAGTGATAAAAAAGCGAATTTAATATGAAGGCTATTAGCACCAAAACTAATTTTGCGTATGAAACATTATTTTATGTGATTCAATCTACCCGAAACAGGTGACCCAAAAGCTTAACACATGTTCATATTGTCGCGAAACCGTATCTAGGATCGCGCGGCTTGTTTACTAGTCGGCCAAGATATGAATGCACCTGAAGGAGGGCAGCACTGTTTTGTTTACCACATGAAGCTTAGGGAACCGCGCGGAGTGAGGGTAGCGAGGGGAAAGGTGATACTGGGAATATAGTCACACTATTAAAACAGTACACGCCTGATGATGTCTTTAGGTTAGTTCTCGGAAGCAGCAAGTCTGGGAATGTTTGTTTCAGGTCCTTCATCTGCTATATCCGTGTCACTGCGTCCTTTTGTCATAGCTTTCAGATTACTCAAAGTAATCGAAGTATATATTTTTGCTGGAATCTTTGTTTAATTCCAGATAGCTCTATAGGGTTAAGGTAACAGTGCTATGGAGGAAGGCGTAGGACTGTAAACTCCCTTTGTTCCATCATTAAATCAAGTCAATAAACAGGCTTTTTAATAAATTCTCACTATCTCTAGAAGCTCACGTTTTGTCAGTTATGGATCGTGTTTACTTTTCTTTTGTGTTAGCCAATGAATAACCTGTGCCTTTCGAGTTGAAGTGTTAGGGACTTTATTTTCCTATACGATATGGCAAAGCAATGCTTTCAGGTAGAATATTTGATATTAATTTCTCTTCTACCCACTTTTTATAACCTACCCATTTTAATTTCATCACGTTTATCTGCTGATTTAGATTTTGTATCGTAAATCAATTCAGTTCCCTCAATAAATCCCATTGATCCTCCTGCATGTGCAATTGCTCTTTGACCAGCACAGTATTAGTCAAAACACCTGGTACTTCGTCATATTGCTAGTTACTTCTTATTGAGTATAGACCCAAGCCTCGTCTGTATAAACTACTGGTTTACGTGGCCCTTTTTCATTTTTAATAATACCCCTTAAGTACTCTGCAAGTTTTGGAACTATTTTTGGTTTCTCCATTAGCACAGATCGTTTGTTTTTCCATTTATTAAGTTGAAATCTATTTTTTTCAATATTTTTCTAAATGTTTCTTTGCCACCCTGAAAGTTTATTTATTATTTAGCGAAGTTCAGGAATTTCCTCAAAGTAGGAATTTCCTTTTCTGTTCATAGTACTCCAAAAATTTTCTACGCACAACGCACTTATCAAATCCATCAAGAGATATGGTTCTGCGTGATTTTCGAATTTTCCTCGAAGTAGTAACATTAACCTGAGTTGATGAAGCATTTTATGTTCATGATGTTTCTCCCAGGCTTTCCCACTATTTTTGCTGTCCCAACTGCTGCTTTTTCAAGGGGTACGAGTAAACTTTTCTCCTGCTTTTCTTGTCTACTGAACTGTATAACCTGATATATATGATATGATTTACATCAGAATGGTGTACTTTTCTTGTTTTTAACTTTGTAGGTGCTTCAGTAATTAAACTCTTCACAAGCACACGCCAATTTTATCGCAACGAACACTGCAACTGCCACTATACTATTCGAATTTTAAATGCATAAGAAAAGGATCGAAGAAGCACCGTGTTGAACTGCACTATATCTGCACGTTACGTCTCGGCATTGTTGATGTTTGTGTTATCCGCCCACTTGTAACGTAACTGTTTAGTAACGCTTCTCGCCGAGTGCATTGATATCGTGGTCGACTAGTACACATAAGGAACTCATAGGCGGGCAGTGTGAAAACCAAGAGCCGGCAAAGATAACACGCAGATAAAGGTCTGCCTGCCGAAACAAACTCAGATAAATGGAAATGTCTAGTTACTTCTGGACTGATAGAGATTGATCGGGTTCTGGTTTATTTCAGAATAATGTAGAAATTATCAGGAGATATATAAGCGATTGCGCCACGCCAGCCGGACAGTTGTAAGCAGAGAAAGTTGAGTAAGCCGTTTGTTATTGCCATCCACCTTGGAAGACTGTGTTGTATATGTGATGTAATGTTGCTACGTGAGAATTGAACAGTGCATTTTCACGGAAATAAAGAACAGTTAGAATTTCGGCAAACTGGACCTTTAATTCTACGAACAATATGGATAAAAGATCCAGATTTCCAAAAGATCCAAAACGGATATATGGTGAGATGGAATAAATGTGAGGACTTACTCCCATTAGTCCTGGACCCGTAGGACCAGAACCCGGGCCTCTCGGGTATATTTACGGTAGGACAGTATATATTTTATAAACTTCGCCCCGCTGCACACGGCAGACGGGACGGAAGTGGATACGCCACTTACGCGCCGGTCTTTAATGAACCAGCTACCAAAAAACCTTGGTAGGGCCGCCGGTGGTGTAGCACACCAGCTACTAGCTCTGCAGACTAGCACCCGGGACTTATGGGGCAACCCTCTACCCCCTCCGGGCGGCCAAAGCCTGACCGGAGGTACCCAAAGTCCCGTGGGTGGCGGGAACACACTGCCCCCTCGAGTCCAACCCAATCCGAACAGCTCCCAGAGGGAGGGGCTCGAATGTTCGACCCGAGGTTCCTCTAGTAACGTCAGAGGTACCACGAGTGCTAGGGGTCCGCAGAGCCCGCACCTCGGCAGCTGAAGGGAACGAATCCCCTCCTCCCCTACGGGAGGTGAGATGGAATCCTAAACCTTTCCTTCCCAAATTTGCTGTGCCATTTATCACTTCATTACCTATATCTAAGCATCACCGGCTGTAGTACTCATGGCGCTGAAGCAATTTAGTGGGATGATGGTGGATGGTGATGAATTTCTCACCTTTGGTGACGAACTTGAAGTAATCTAGAAGTTTCCACTGCAACTCTGGATCTGTAGGCGCATCGGTAATTCTGGAGCGATGATTTCTTTTTCCCGGGGTCGTAGTATCGGAATTGAGAAATATTAGATTCTGCTGCTGACTGACTAACTTATTAATCATACTTTTCCAAAGAAGAATATTTTATTCCACATTCACAATTCGATGCTTGATTTTACAAAATCTTGAAGATCATTGATAATTGGCCTTTCTCCTGCTACTAATGATGCAAAATGCTAATTATAAATTAATAGCACACTAGCTATTGATGCCTCTATTATGCATCCACAAATGCATTCTTTTATAACTCCTTATCTTCACACTTGCAGAGTAATACTGGTATACGTCTATACTCTAGGAATGTTCCTTGCAGAAGAAAGGTCTTCAAGACACATAAAAACTTCCCCTCATACGAAGTTGTCATGGTTATACATGGTTATAGATCCCCTACCTTACATTATATCTCTATTTCATTACATACCCGATATTTAATATAAACAACCAACTGAAAGTTCATATGGGCCTCACCCTATATAAGACATTACTAAGGCCAATCATCACGTACGCAGCCCCCGTATGGGGATATGTTGCTAAAACCACATAAATAAGCTACAAACGTTACAAAACAGAATAATGAGAATAATTACAAAGCAACCGCCGGTAGCTCCGGCCAATCTGTTGCACAATGAGCTAAAAATACACACAATTGAGGAGTTTATCAAAAAGATCAGTTTTAACGTATATAAGCGAAAAGACCAAAATGACAACGAACTAATTCAACAGCTAGGAACTTATGAAACCAACCGTAATAAACATAAAAGACCATTGTCCATATTTGAGAGGACCATTGGCATCGGAAACCCAGAAATTGACATCCAAGAGTATCTAAACTCACTAGTAAGACTTCCATAGAAGTAGTAAGAATTAACCATAACTATACACCGCATCCACACAATTGGCAGTCCACAAAGTCCTTGCTCTTAGTCAAGGCGGCTCCGGAGGGAGGGGTCATTCTTCTCCCTCCACACTCATTCGACATTGGCATATCAATCTGGACCACGATTTCATATTAGAATTGGACACAAATCAGACGCAGCTAAAGCTTAGAGATACCACTGACAATCGCACAGTGTGCGAAGTAGAAACTACCACTCTTTAACATACACTTACATGAAATATATATAAACGAGTGACCAACGCTGTTTTGGCGATCTCTACCAACATTAATGACACACCCTAATTGTATTAGAGTGAAGAGCATTAGATAATAATTACAACGTAATGACAACACTAACCACAGATACCCTAAGTACGCAAAAAAACAAGACTTCTCCTCTATTGGAGGAGGCAATTACTAGGGTAAGACCGCGTTTCCCGCAGGAAACGACTCTACACATTAACACCACCTTCACCTTGAATCCTTCACTTTCACCTTGAATCCGCAAGGGCATATTCAGGGCCTCGGCTATGCTTATGTCCTAGCAACAAGTCTCACCTCGGTAACGCCATACGGCCTTACCTACACATCCTCTCCATTAATCCGCAGGTGCATCTAGCGGTACTGCCGGAATTCCTCTCCAAACTAATCTCCAGTGGAGGTTTTTTTAGTGAGTAGTACCTTAGGGTGAAGCTCACACTCCTGGCTGTGCCATCCCAGTACAGCTGGGGTAAGTCCATAAATAGATTTTTCCTCCACAAAAAAAAAAAAAAAAAAAAAAAATATATATATATATATATATTTCAATTCCTTTAACTGTTCTTTATAACAACATGAAATATCTGCTACAGCGCTTATCACAACATGAAAACATCTGGTTTGTTGGAACTTCATGGCCTTCTGCACTTACTCTAAACAAACTATTCTTCCATCATATTATTACGCCACCTCATTCTAAACATGATTAAGATTTGTAGAAATGGTTTTAATATATATGTTCCTGGAGTTATAATGGAAATCGGAAACACAGAGGTTTTAAGGGATAGTTAAATCTCAAGAGAATGTTACTTTGTGATAGCTTAAAATACTCTTTCTTTTTATATGACTAAAAGGGAGAAACGAATAAATACTTCGCATTGGCGGAAAGTATATAATTTATTTGAAAATTCAAACCTATAACAAGGGATATTTTGAAATGGTTTACTACTGCAATGTATTCATCATAAATTTTTCTGCTTAAAAAGATCTCTATTTTCTTTTTTAAATATATCACCAAATTGTTTATAGAGAGACATTAATTTTGGTCACTTATGAGTAGATGGAATGCTTTAATATACTTAGGATTACTCACTCAATCTTCCGGAATATTTTTTCATCCAGATTCTTCGAGACATCTTCAGCGGGCCATGGTGCAACTACTGATAGTAGTACTAGCAGTAGCTGCAACTGATGTAGGTATGGTAGTTGGCGCTGAAGATTTCTCGAACAGTCTGGATGAAAATATTGTGACTTGTGTGACTATAATTAAAAGTCCAATTGCACAAACTCAAAATGTTCTTTATTGCCACCGAATTACAGTTGGAACACTTGCCGATTGCATAGAATTACGTAGCGCACACAATTACAACACCAGTTTATCTGTCACAGGTACACTTCACACTCGCAGTTACGTACAACTCCTCTGATACACGTACGCAGTCTCCCAGTCCGTTCTCGAGCACTACACTCCTCACGGCTGCTCGTCATGAACTGACTCGCCCACTGCAGGCCTTATATACGAAGATCGCAGTGCCTGGAAGCTTCGCGGCTTGGAACATCACTCCGATTGTTCCAGACGTCAGGGGGAGGGGAAAGAGACGTACAGCGGCTAGTGATGCTTTTCCAACCATCCCCTCCGCGAGCGCTACACAGATAAATGGATAGGCGTGGTCTAAATGCTTCCTGTCTGGCCGATACCTGCCAGCTGCCAGTCGGTCGTGCCTTCGGATAATTGGGTGACAATATGTTCCGGAGGATTGAACATCAAAAATGTGAGTGAGTAATCTTAAGCATATAAAAGCATGTCATCTACTCATAAGTAACAACAAATTGGTAATGTTTAGTCTGTCAGAATGAAAAGGGCATCAGAGGATACTCCCAGAAAATTCAATGTGTACATTTTATTTATAAAATGTGTACTTTGTAACATGGTGTTTTTTGTACATATAATTTTTACAGTCATATATGAGGGAAAAAAACCTGAGAATCATTCCATGTAAAGCGTACTTGTTGAGGGAGAATTTCGTGACGCACTATTTAAATATGCTGAGTATTGGCATTTAACCAATATTCCTTATTGACGTATGCTTTTACACACTCACATATACGCAGATGCATCTGTAAAATATATTTTTATTTAAGGGTTTCCAGACGTCCGTTTGCAGTGAAATCTCGCCATCAAATTTTTAGGTGAGATGCAGTACCTTGTGTATATAGTGAATAAAGTAAAAAGATTCAATCACGGTATAAAGCTTCCCCCATCCTACAGTTTGTATTGTGTATCAGTCAATGAATGTATCTAAGTATGCAAATGCTGTACGGACTCTAATTACTGATATTACATTTAAAACATTCTCATTAACAACTCATGAAACTTTAATTTCCAATGGTAAAATCGGTAACCTCTCAAAGCTGCGTATTCCGGGGAGCATTTCATTAGCAGATGGAATCTATTACACCAGCTCTTTCAGCTGAATATGTTGAACATTTTTCAACGTGTTCTTCCGTTTCAAATATATAATTCAGAAGTGGTTTCGAACATGACGGGCATGATTATCGCGGTACATAAATTTCGCTGCAACTACTACGGGACGGATATATTTCAAACAAAATCGATGTGTGTATTCACGTTTTTTTCACCCTCTCTCTCTCTCTCTCTCTCTCTCTCTCTCTCTCTCTCTCTCTCTTTCTCACTTGCAATGTTGGTTCATGAATATGCAAGAATCTCATCGACTTGCCACCCTCTGGCGGTGAAATTGGGTAACGCAGTGCAGCAGTGGCACACCCTACGGGAATGGGGTAGGCGCCGATGTATTTATCGCAAGTACGTGAGTTGACTAAAGCCTCGTTCGCCAACTTGCAGAGCGTGTTAACAAGAGAGTTCTCCACAAAGAAAAGACGAAGAAAAAAAAAAAGCTTATGTTGGATTAAAACTTCACACATAGCCAATACACGTATTGAGCTAAAGAGGAACATAACACTTAAATGGCATCGATTTTGTTTCTAATCATTGTCCAAAGTGTCTCAATTTCACATAGAGAAAACTTATTGCAGTTAGAATACTTAAACTACTGCATTAAACTATTGTTCTTAATCTTCTTTCTCTTTTTGCTATTGTTTTGCCCTCATGGTTTAGGCAAGCTTTCCTATTGAACTTTCTTTCTTTCATTATGCAGTCAAGCATCTTTCTTGGCAAAGTAGGTGATAAATATCTAATATGTGTAAGCTGATATAAATATTGTGATGGCATGTGTAAATAAACGCTAGTGCACATACTAAGAAATTTAAATTTAACTGAAATAAGAAAGAAAATAACGTAATTATAACAGAAATACTTTAAATGGCATGTGATATAATATGGTACAATGTTATATATGTAAGAAGAAAAAATTGCCCCAGCCGTGATACAGTAAAATATGCTAGCCAATTGAAGAACTTATAATTTGGACTTAAGCAATACAGGGTGTTGAAAAATCAACATGTATGAGAGCAGAACCAACAAGAGAAGGAAAGAGAATTCTCAGATATAATTAGCAGTACAGGGAACTGGATATACCTGGTGAGGCAGCTGCCCCTATTTATTCTGACCTATGCAACACGCAATTTATAGTCTTATGTGAGAACATTGGCCTTTTAGCACAAAAACCGTTATTGCAGCTCTGTCCTGCTGTTCGGTAATATAAGCACCCAGCACTGATACTCACATCACTGAATGAGGACCAAGAAGCTGCGAAAAAGCTTAAATAAACGTTGCCTTTTCACGCATATAATACAAGCAAGATAATAAACGAATGCTTTCCAAGAGCAACATAGAACACGTGACATCTGGCCTAGATGCTTAAGTGCTGAAATATGGTGATGAAAGAGCTAGATCCGAAACGACGTCACATTGCTTTGTGGTTTTTGTTTCTCCTAGTATTTATTGTCTGCATTTTAGTTATTTATTAATTGTTACTATTGGTTGTTTTGCGAGCCAAAGACGCATGAATTACAACGCAATAATTAGGGATCTACTGGTAAAGTCTCTCTAGTGAACGCGTGTGCAGTTGGCCCCTCAAAGGAAACTACCCTCCCGCCCACTACTGACCGACATATATCTATCTCCACACTTCAGAAATGGAACACTGTCGTTGAGGACTAATGGCAACCCTGATTTTATTGAAATGACAGTCGCATTTCTACTCCACGTGGAGTCTCAGCTGCCTACAGTTGATCTGTTTCATTACGTGCAGATATTCGTTGTGTGTCACGATGTGGAGACCGCGGGAGGGAAATGCAGTGGTAAATGCAAATGAAGTAGTATATAACTTTCAGTCAAGTGAACATAATCAAAGTGATGACAGTAGTGTGAATAACTGGGCCGAGTTATATTACTGGAAAAGCCTCAAAAACAAAGTTATAACGGGAAGAATTTCTAAACAAATTCAAGTGCTTGTTTTGAACACACATAAATATGTGCGGAAAAATAATCTTGGTAAGGGGTCGTGCAATTAACCTCATGATAAATTCTGGCTATTCACAGAAATACAGTAAGAAATATTGTGACGAAAGGAATACCAAAGACGCCGATTAAGTGTGAAAACAAAAGGAAACGTTTTTCTAAAGTAGATATTTTCACATGCGACTTAATTCGCCGAGAAATTTATAGATTCTATACAAAAGGGAGAGCGCCCAACTTAGACGAATTGGTGGCACATTTGCAAGATATTTGTGATTTTCATTATGGGCGCTGCACTTTGCGCGGTCTCCTAAAGGAGCTGGGTTTCAAATACCGCATTTTGAATAACTTAAGGGATATTGTGGGATCCAGTAGAATTCTAGCTTGGCGATATAAAGTTTTCAGAACTAAGGAAGTTTCGCAGTAATAGAGATAAGATAATCTATTTAGACGAAACCTCGTACGATACCCATGACGTATCGAGAAAGGTGGCAACTTTGCAGAAAGGTCTGGGAGAAGGAGGGCCGGTGTTCTAAAACGATTATAAGGGTTCGTCAAGGGCAGCGGCCGACGTGCACATGAGTTAACTAAACATAATTTATTAGCTCACCATATAAGTTGCGCCGAGCTCACCCTATAATCAGGTAGGAGAGGCCTTTACCCTTCAAAGGGAAACTATGGGCTATCTTTATCTTTAATTAGGGATTATGTTTAAATTTGTGACCCTTATAATCTGTACCATATCTGGTGTTGTAAGCCATATTATGTAGTTAGCTTTCATTTTAGTTACACTTCGACAACATTTGATGCTTAAATCGTATGTTTCACTTTGGATTTGTGAAATGTTTGAAACCTGGTTGAATGGGTCAAGCACAATACCGGCTACAAAATATTTCCTAAGAACTATAAGTTTATAACCATTTACATGGCAATTATTGTACTTTTAAAACATCTGTAATGTTATGAAAAATGCTACGTGTATCACAATATCAAATTACAGACTCCGTGAGGCAAAATAAAGGCTGTGCCACATTAGATACACTTATTTTTTGAAAGAAAATGATCATATGTTCTGCTGGAAATGTATAAATTGGTGCAACCTTATAAACCTTAAACCCTCTAAACATAAAAAGCGGTTGGTGGTTGCAATGGTAAGTTAAAATTTGTATGCATTCTAAATTTTCTGTTTACATTTAGGATCTAATTAAATGTATTTTAATATCACTGGAGCACCGGAGTGCCGTATTTTAATGCAGGGTAAAGCTTATATTAAACTTTCTAATTGATGAAATGCAATTAGTAATTGTAATATTCATATGAATTATGAATCACAATGATAATTTCAGATTTATTGATGAAATGTCATTGATAAAAACCCAATAAAATTATCTCAGTGTAGTGTCTCTCCCAATAAAAAAACTTGTGAAACTTTATTATATCGACGTAAAAAATACGTAATCCTAACACAAAGATAGCAATGATTTTGTAAATTTTATGGGTTTTCATGGCTAGGACCAATACTATACCAGGGTGGTCTTTAGTTTGTATGGTGATGTAAACAAAAGCTTGTGTACCTGTTCGACTGTCTTGGTTGTTTGCGCTGCATCTCTATGCGGATGAAAAATATAGTTCGCATATCATTTTAAAAGACTTTAACTCTAATGAAAAGGAGTAATGAACTAGTATTCACACTGCACTTGCGCAGTTTAAAAGCAGGAGGTGGGGACCAGTTGTAGAGTCTCTTTAGTAAACTCATGTACTTCATTTGCACTTACCACTGCATTTTCCTTTCACGGTCTCCACACCGTGACACACGACGAATTTCTGCACGTAATGAAATAGATCAACTGGAAGTTGGAACTTTGGCAACTGAGACTCCACGTGGAGTAGACATGCGACTGCCACTTGGAGAAAATCAGAGTTACTATTGGTCCTCAACGACAGTGTTCCATTTCTGAAGTGTGGAGATAGATTAGTGGTCATTAGTGGGCGGGAGGGTAGTTCCCTTTGAGGGCCTAACTGCACTCGCGTTCACTAGACAGATTTTACAATATGGTTGTTTTCGTGCAAGATGTAGACATCACAGAGGAAAACCGTTAAAAAGTGGTGAAGAACAAATTGTATTGAACGTGTTCTGCAATTTGCGTGAATAAATCCCGACTTTAGCAATGGAGGACATAAATTAGCAGATTATACCGCTGTATCAGCGCCTAGTGTTAATGCCGCATGAAGTGGCTTTCTGCTTCAAGAAAGCATAAAAAAGAAAGAAGCCAGTTGTGGAAGGTGAATATAATTAATTTGTTAACGTGCTATTCGTGGAAAGGTTCACAGCTTCTTTTAGAGAAACGAGACACCACAAAGACACCACAATTGCAAAAGCAGTCGAAACAGGCAGTTTCGACGTAATCTGGGCCACCAGACCAAGGAGTAGAGTGAGTGCAAACTCTGATCTTTATAAATGATAACTGTACACCACGGAGTATATCACAAAGCAATCACAGATTAAAATTAACAACTTTTCTATTTCATAAGAGAAAGTCAACAATAAGGGTGTTTGTATGGCAACAGCACATAGGTCATAGCAATCTTGGATTTTAAACCACTTCACCAAACGATATCAGAGAACTACACTTCAAAAATAACAAAGAACTAAGCAGGGGCTTATGGATATTCTGAACATAGTGTGACGGGAATTACGGATTTACCACTTGTTTAAAACGAAGACTAAATTGGAATAATTTACTTTGGTCAGAAGAGATATGTTTTAAAACTTCATATTATTATTAATAACGTAGTTATTATTAATAATAAAAATGATGATGGGGTGATGATAATTATAATATATGCATATGAACTACAATAGATAAGAAAGTATGAACGAGTAAATTGTAAATATTGTAAATATTCATAGTTATAAGAATAGTAATAAGTTAGTGCTAGGTAGTAATTTACAAGATAAAAACAATGGCATATGGAGCTACTGTTTAATATACTTAGTATTAAGAATGGGATCTCCATAGGCATACAACCATATTGCTAGTAAGGAAAATAAATGTACGGAGATCTCAGAAACATGTAGAAAAATTGTAAATATTTAACTTTATTATAGCAACAATAGGTTGGGGCACTGAAGAGCAGTAAAACAGAAAAGTATTATTATTGTAACTCAGAAGACTAGGATGTTAACGTATAGCAAGCAAATTATAAATAGTCAAAAAAAAGCTATGTAAGTATAGCATGTAGTACTGCTATATTGTAAGCAATGGAACATACTTTTGATTCAGCCATCAAAATTTTAGAGAAGTCAAGCTTTCGGCCATTGTAAACTTCATAACTTTGTTCAGGAACCGAATGAAGTGGAGGCATGCCACTTATTGGCAGGTTGAGTACAGCCCAAGTAGTGTCACGCATGTATTTGCCTTTCTTTGAGGGTTTAATCACTTCAGTGATGGTATATGATGTTTCTAGAGTGGCTCTTCGATGGCTGTTGGTCAAGGTGCAACGTTCTATTATGTGCTTCAAATGGGAAGATTTTTGGAATCCAGCTAATCAGATGCCGTATCAGACTCAGCGTTGCCAGCTTGTTACCCCACTCCTTTTATATTTCCTTCTCTCTCGCACACTCATACAACATGTAGGTGTCCTTGACGCAGACGTAAGGGTAAGCGAATTGTATTTTACAAACTTTTACAATGATGCAGTTGCCAAAATCAAAATTGGAAAAAGCCTTTTCGCAAATTATGTATATTTTAAATATAACTATAATTATAGTTTACGAATTACCTGTTTTTCTAATCCAATGGAACTGCCAGTGGGTCATCCATATCGCTGTCAATGTCACTTCCGTTAAGAGACAATTCGTCATTGTCACTGTCTTCATCGTGTGAGTCTTGCAAATTTATGCTTACAGGTTCCAAAATCTCCTCACGTGCTATTTGTTTCTTAAAATCGTCTTCTTGAAGGTTTTCTACATGCCTCACGCAGGTTTCCCAGTCCTGTTGTGTTATATTGTCAATTTCTTCGTTAACAAGTCCTTTACGTCCGTCAGTTTAAAAGTATTATTTCTGTTTGCAATTCCCTTTTTATTTTAGCCAACACCAACTCAATTGGATTATATTGGTAGTGGTAAGGAGGAAGGTATATTACCTCGTATCCCGTTTCCATAGCAAGTTGATCCAGATGATACACTTTTTCCGTGTATTTAAACGGAAGTATTCTTTGCAATAACTCGTTTTTAGTTTCTGTTTCCGAAAAATTTTGAAGAACGTGTACACCTTAAAAATAATACTTCGAGCCAGACTTCGCAATAACTGCCTTTTTGACTCCCCACTAAATTCACAGGAAGGAGCCATTGAACTATTTAACTCTTATTCTACTGTTGTGTAAAGAACAACTGAATTATATTGATCTGAACTCTCCAGAGTAAATAAACACTTCTTATCCAGCATTCATTCATAAACATAAGCATACAGCATTCCACAGACTAACAGGAAATGAAGTTAATTGATGGAAATTAATCATTTCTCCACACTAGCCGTATATAGGCTAAGATATTCCATGGATAGAGTCAACATGAAAAATTCAATGCCATGGCCGGGATTTGAACCACGGATCTACTGGTTTCCGTCCAGTCGCTCTTAACCTTTGAGCTACCATGGCCAACGTGCCTTCCTGACATTAAATTCTCCAGTTGACTCATATATTTCCCGGTAGACCACTAGGGGCTCTCGCATCCGAGATACACCGTTTGTGGCGACTTACTATTGTAAGTACTTAAGTCCCAGGCTTCATCATTTAACTCTTATTATTTTAGTTAATTGATGGAAATTAATCATTTCTCCACACTAGCCGTATATAGGCTAAGATATTCCATGGATAGAGTCAACATGAAAAATTCAATGCCATGGCCGGGATTTGAACCACGGATCTACTGGTTTCCGTCCAGTCGCTCTTAACCTTTGAGCTACCATGGCCAACGTGCCTTCCTGACATTAAATTCTCCAGTTGACTCATATATTTCCCGGTAGACCACTAGGGGCTCTCGCATCCGAGATACACCGTTTGTGGCGACTTACTATTGTAAGTACTTAAGTCCCAGGCTTCATCATTTAACTCTTATTATTTTAGTTAATTGATGGAAATTAATCATTTCTCCACACTAGCCGTATATAGGCTAAGATATTCCATGGATAGAGTCAACATGAAAAATTCAATGCCATGGCCGGGATTTGAACCACGGATCTACTGGTTTCCGTCCAGTCGCTCTTAACCTTTGAGCTACCATGGCCAACGTGCCTTCCTGACATTAAATTCTCCAGTTGACTCATATATTTCCCGGTAGACCACTAGGGGCTCTCGCATCCGAGATACACCGTTTGTGCGGGAAATATATGAGTCAACTGGAGAATTTAATGTCAGGAAGGCACGTTGGCCATGGTAGCTCAAAGGTTAAGAGCGACTGGACGGAAACCAGTAGATCCGTGGTTCAAATCCCGGCCATGGCATTGAATTTTTCATGTTGACTCTATCCAAGGAAATGAAGTGTTTGCTCTTTCTTGAATTTAGCACCTTGACTTATTCACAGTATTTATTTTATCCGTCATGTCAGCAGTTTAAATTTAAGTTCTGAGTAATAAAAGTATATGTACATACATACACACCAACCACTTTGAGCTCTCTAGAGTAAATAGAGATTACGAACCATTCATAAACAAAGATATAATATTACCAGACACGTTCTGCCAGGGCAGCAGGAAATTTATTGTTTCCTCTCGCTCGAATTGGATTATTCAAAGTAATTCATTTTTCACGTCATGTCAAACATTTACGTTTCAGTTCTGAGTAATTACAAACATACGTACACGCATACATGCCAACCAATAATGATATTCATACAGTGCTTACGTTGCTATTTATTGTTATAATACAGGTAATAGTGGTGTATTTATTTGTATTAGAAAACTATTTGAGCTAAAAATATGGGCTTTTCGTGGTTATGTTAGATACATTACTCTCTACCTTCCACATGGATCAGTTTTGGCGAAATCTGAATTTTTGTCTTAGCGCGAATAGTATTTCGTACATATTGATTAGGTTGGCGCTCGTCACACATCACTTAGCGGGAAT
Source organism: Mantis religiosa (assembly GCA_030765055.1). Taxonomy (NCBI): domain Eukaryota; kingdom Metazoa; phylum Arthropoda; class Insecta; order Mantodea; family Mantidae; genus Mantis; species Mantis religiosa. The sequence continues at coordinate 47,945,748 of CM060954.1, forward strand.
GCAATACGACAACACCGCAGGACTCCGATAGGCTGCTCACCTAGTAGCACTCAAGGAAAAACACCTTCCCATTTGAAACACATAATAGTGTATCACTGGTGGAAGTGTAAATCAAAAAATAGGTTGAAATACATTTTTAAAATCCAAGCATCCTTTAGTTGGATTCTATAGAAGCTCTGATGATGTTGCTCCGATATTACTCGTATATGCCCGCATGCGGTGTAAAGAAGCCAGTGATGCCTCAAGCGCGTGCTCTGGGGCTATTATCCCCAAGAGACCGAACTAAGGCGCTCCGGTGGAGTGGCAAAGAATCATAAAATTTTGCGGCCTGGAGCCTAATTTCATCCTCCATATGTGGAAGAGATGAGGCTTCGTGTAGTAGTCTCACGGGAAGGAGCGATATACAGAATAGATGGCTCTGAGACCCAAAGACTGGGTCTACTAGGATGTGTCCCAGATCACGTAGATAATGTAGAACGGGAATATGACTTCCGGAACAATATCAACTTTATCATTGTCATTACCTACCATCATGCCCTTATCTAACTCAAGTATTGGACTTATATGGTTATTACCCTCCAACTTTGGTCCGACGTCCTTTCCTGTTGCTCAGAGTCTTTCTGTTCTGCTGTTCTGTGTTTTATTATTTGCTTTGATATGTTATTGGTATATATGGGTTTTAAATTACGTTAAGTATGGCGCTGTATTATTAGTTACAGTTATAACTATTACTTTTATAATTTATCTCAATGAAAATAAGTGTTAAACATGTTAAGCGTTTGTCTCTTTCTTTTATTATTACGTCCCATTCTCTAGAAATATTTTTAATTATTATTACGTCCCATTCTCTAGAAATATTTTTAAGTGAATGCTATGAGAGTGAAAATGAGGGATTTACTGACAGTTTAAATAGTGGAGGGTGTACATCAGCTTAAAAGCAATACCATTTTACGTTGTTTAAAGTTTTCAACTCATATGTTAATAGGTGTATACATTATATATTAAACGAGCGTTTGCACTATTTTATAAAGAATACGTGAACGAAATTTCGGCTAGTCCTATTCGCAAATTTTAAGGTGCTTTTCTGGATTGTAAGATCGTACACATACTTCTACAACTTTCAAGATTTAAAGTGTTTCTTATGATGCAACTTCTAAGTTATAAGTCACAAACTTGGCTAAATAAAACCTGTATATATATATATATATATATATATATATATATATATATATGTGTGTGTGTGTGTGTGTGTGTGTGTGTGTGTGTGTGTGTGTGTGTGTGTGTGTGTGTGTTTGTGTGTGTTGGTGAGTTGATCTCGAGCTAACTTGATGTGGTTTCACTTGACTGTTTTATGTACACACTGTTTAAGCTCGGCGACTTTCTTTAGTAACCAAATACTTAAAATTAAAAAAGGATTATACCTAAAGTTTTATTCATTTGAATTGAATCGTTTATTTTAGAAACCACCTAAGTGCGCATTTTTCAACTTTGGAAAAAAAAAAAAAAACTGTTTTGCAGGTTAAGTAGAGGTCTAGTCTTCTTCAAATATTGTTTTACCAAATCAAAAACATGCTTTAATGTTTCTTCCTTTACGTTTTTGAGTCATAAATTTTTTAAAACATTGCACTTTGGTGGTTTTTGTGATAAATGAGTGTATCTAAAGTGATGTTTTAAAAATTATTATTCAAATTAAGTTAAACCATTATCTGTTACCTGTTTTGGTATAAAAGCTATCAGGCACACTTAAGTATTAAAAGTGTGTTTTCATTAGGCCTAAATCGAAAAATACAAGTAGACCACACGCTACAGTATGTCTATATACAAAGATCTGGCCTTATTCACTTGTCAGCTTCTGGCAGCTCCTTGTCAGTTGTTGGCCATTGGATGATAGTGTCATAGAAGGATTCATATCCAACAGTGTAATCCACCATCATTTTTATATTCTCTTATCTTATTTTTTGTGGATTGGGACCTAAAACCTAAAATCTCACTGTACCAAACCCGATAAATTTTAAAATTTGTTATAGACTACAAAAATGTTTAGCTAAAGGTAAAATATAAACTTTTCAAATAACCTTGGTAAAATAAAAGTAAATATATCTTCCCCAAAGGATAAGCTTTCTCTGTTGGTAGTTCCGGAGGGCTGGCAGTTTTTAGCAATGTGAAGGTAGATGTTATTATTCTTCCAATGAATTCACTTACTTCCACTTTTCCCGGAGTATCCTTGTTGTAGAGAAACTGCCTGTACTTGGACACTTTGAATGGCTGCTTAGTTTCTTTGGGTACTTTCCTGCCTGATGTTTCTTCCGAATTTGGCATTTTCTTATATGATTTGGGCCACCACTTTTTGAACATCGTCTGATGTAAGGTGATATACAGTAAATCGGCCAGACTTACTAGCTTTCTGCATGAACTCTGTATATTCATCAGGAGTACAAATCCTGTCCATCTTTTTCAAGAGACGCTTTATGCCTCCAAAATGACTGTTTAATGGAGAAAATGAGTGGCCACGTACAGGGTAGTTGTAAGTTATTGTCACAGCGAGTCACAAAATACGTCATGTCATCAAGGCCGCCAACCGTCACGAGTGAAATTTACCGCAGATAGAACTTAAGCGACGGCGCTGGGTTCTTTCTGAAGTAAACGGATTATTTTCAAGGCTGAAAATAGCATTGCTGATATGAAACATAGGTTATTTCTGCACTAAAGGATGTATTTACCTTTAAATTGTACAGTACCGCCAAAAACACGTTCTTTGATATTTTGTCACTTAGGTGGTTTCTGAAATAAACGATTCAATTGATCTTTGCCCCATTCCCCTAAGGAAATATTTGGAGATTAATTTGTAACAGCATTTTGCGGAGGTGATTGATATTTGCTAAGTATCAAGATTTTGTTCAGCCTTGATATTTGATTTTTACATGCAATGAGTGAAATCCCTTAGCCATTACATGATATTTGGTTTAACTTTGGTACTTCTTGTAATGCTCGATCTATTCTTTTGTTCTCAATATGTTGTGTACATTGTTAATTTATTCGTATTCAGTAAAAGATTCAGGACTGTAAGGCCGTGGTCCACTGGATTTCTTCATCTCTCTCCCAGACGTTTCACTTACAACTGCGGCAAGCATCATCGGTTGCGTAGAAAAGTCCTCCTTGTACTTTTCATAGCTACGTGAAAGCCTACGTTTGTTCACTTATTCGTAGTTTATCAAAACGGTTATTTTTATATTTTGCCTTAATTTTTAATTGTTATGAGTTTATTTCATTCTATTCCATGAAGGACTTACTGTCTAACATCTCAGATATTTTATGTATGGGTCATTCAAAAATTAGTGGCAATACTGCCTACATTTGGCGCTATTGGCGGTAAATCATGTAAGCTGACAATTAAAATAATAACTTCTAATATTTGTTAGCTGTGATTTTGAAGACAATAATTTTTAATAAGATATTATTAATAAGTTTAATTGTAGGATTTAGTTAATTGATGGAAATTAATCATTTCTCCACACTAGCCATATGTAAGCTAAGGTTCTTGACAGATAGAATCAACATGAAAAATTCAATGCCATGACCGGGATTTGAACCACGTATGTCCTGGTTTCAGTCCAGTCGCTCTTAACCTTTGAGCTACCATGGTCAGCGTGCCGTCCTGACATTAAATTCTCCAGTTGACTCGTATATTTTCCCGGTAGACCACTAGGGGCTCTCGTATCCGAGATACATCGTTTGTGGCGACTTACTATCGTAAGTACTTAAATCCCAGGCTTCATCAGAGCAGGCTTCACTACTGCTTCTAATGATGGATAATGCCTTCCACGAAGCCGTTTCCTCAAGTTTGGACATAGAAAAGCGTCACATGGGGCTAAACCCGGACTATAGGGAGGGTGAGGGATGCACTTAACGTTGATTTTTGCAAGATATTCTGCAACAACATTGGCAATATGCGGCCGCGCATTATCGTTGTGCAGCATCCAGCATGCTTCACGGAAATGTGGTCTTTTGCGCCTGATATGGACTTGTAACGTTTTCAGGACATCCCTGTAGTATTGTCCAGTTACTGATGTGTGTGCAGGTACAACATGCTGATAAACCATTCCATGAATATCAAAGAATGAGATGACCATAAATTTCCCAGCAGAAGCAACCACTTTTGCTTTTTGGGTGTTGGTGATGAAGATTTCCTCACTGAGCTTTGCTGTTTTCTCTCAGGATCAAAGTGATGTAGCCAAGTTTCATCAGCAGTGATTGCGTTTAAAGAAACTCCGGATCTTCCTTTAACATCAACTTTAACTGCATTCAGACCTGCATGCGAATGTCCTTTTGTTCAGGAATCAACAGTCTTGGAACCCATCGCGCACAAACACGTCTCATGCATTATGTTTCTGTCATCAACGTGTGGGTGGCAGCCAATGAAATAATCAGTATTTCAGAAAGTGATATTAAGGTAATTCGTCGATCCTCTCTCACAATGGCAGCAGCAGCAGTGTTGGTGTTTTCTTCCATAAGAGCAGTAACTGGAGAACCGGTTCCACCATCCTTTGAAATTGATTTTCTCCCCTCTTTAAACATTTCAAACCACCTTCGAGCTGTGCTGTAGGGAACAACAGAGTCTCCATAGGCCACCTGTAACATTGTATATGCCTTAAATGAAGATTTGTTGAGACTAAAGCAAAATTTCAAAGTCGCATTTTGTTCCTCGCATGTTACCTCCATTGCAGTGGTAGGCGATACTGAACTTGCCTGGTTCTCACAGGCGGAAACCAGGAGTACCAACAATGAAACTACTACGGCGTGTTTGTTTCACATTAAGCTAACAGTATATAAGAGATTGAAATAAGTGTAAGATTGAATTTTTGTTAGAAAAATAATGACCCTAAAAAAATTATGAACATTCTTTATTGAACAGCCCTCGAATATTCTCCTATGAAAAATTAAATTTAGTATATTTGAATTCTGTCTTTGTGAACAGATGTTGCAGAGGGAATCATAGTACCTAACATCGGTCTTGTTTTCACGCATATCCTAGTTCTGAAGAAGAGTGCACACCTGAATAACTGCAGGACAACGTTATTAACTGAATGCCGTCACGTTAAGGGACTATTATTACAAAAATATCCTCAAGAAACAAATTTAATTCACATGAACATACACGGCATATACTCACATGATTTTCCAGTTTTGTATCCCAGAATTCCACTGGGAGAAGTATGAATACTCAGTAATTTTTAGAATTTAATCTTTGTTGAAAGTGACGCAGCTCATTTTGAATTTCAAATGAACCTCGTCTGGGGAGACATAAAGAACGTGAAATGGGTAACAGGATTCTCTCATAATGTTCCCTTTTCGCAAACTAGGTCATTCTGCTCTCTCACTCGGAATGTTATTGCTTAAATTTATGTCACAAACACACTCACCTCAATATCATTATTTCAAAGTTATGAATATTCCACAGGAATGGACGCATGACGACGCAACTGACAGAATCAGAACTTTCCATTGTGTTTGTGAACTCCATATGGAGATGTGTATATGTGTATAAGGGCGCTCAACTGCTTGGTCGTCAGCGTCCTTACAAAAACTAATTCATGACAATAGACAGATGTAAATTATTCAAAACTTTAAAAACAGATCAAAACAAAATGACAATAAAATAAATAAGCCAAAATGGGTAAAAACAATTAGAAATACTATAAGTACCAATAAAATACCAAAATGAATAAAAATCACTACTTTCAATATCAACTTGCCATGACAAAATCTACCTGCCCAGTGGTATTCGAACCAATTTGTTCATTTTCTTTGGGGCTGGGCTAGCACATTCAGTAGGTTTTTCCTGTCTTTTCTTCAGCGTCGCTTGGGCAGTGTGGACAGGATCCAACCACTCCACATCGTCAATGGAAGAGTACGGCTTCCGCACTGCTAACTTTGAATTCGGTCTCTCGACAGGATCGGAAACTGCGACCGGCGAAGATGAAAGTCGCCGATCGGCATCCTCTCCATATGATTCCTCAGATGTTGACAGAGATGTTCGCGGACTTTTGTGCCTGCTAGCTTTCCCTTCACTGGTCTTACTATTTTCCTTGAGGAAGTTCGTTCTGTCATAAGTGGTCTTAAATTTCCTTGGCGATACATTATATACTACCGGTTCTCTTGTTCTTGATGTAGATGCTTTCGGCAGTGATTTGGCTGACCTTGTTCTTAGAACTGGACTTGGTCGGCGCGCTCACTGTTGTTCGTGTTGGTGTATGTTGCTCTGGCTGTGATCTTGGTGTAATTGATCTTTCGGATACTACTTTCTCGTTTATTTCGCTGGTTTGTGTTGCGATTTCACTTCTAGGTACCGGCTTAGCTGCAACTACACTATAAGTAACGGTTCTAGGTACAGAAGGCTGGTGAATACGCAAGAATTTCCGGGCTTCCACGAAGGACACCCTCTCTCTTACCCGGATTACTTGGATCGACTTCTCCTCCTTAAAACGGGGACATTCTCTGGAATTTGATGAATGATTACAACTGCAGTTAACACACTTTGCGGGTGAAGTGCGTGCATTGTCATGCTTGACTTCCCCGCAAGCAACGCAAGTGGCAACTCCATTACAAAAATCACTTGTGCGGCCAAAGCGCTAGCACTTATAGCATCTCAGTGGATTTGGTATTTACTGCCTCACTTCAATAGCTTCATACCCTGCCTTAATCCTTTTCTGGAGTTCTGACCGATCAAAGGTAAGAAACAGGATACGAGTGGGCACTAGTTCACCTCGTTTATTAGTCGCACCTTGTTCCGCCAAGTTTTCCTGAATCTCCTCATTAGATATACCATCCAATGCGCTGGTGTTTACAATACCATGCGAGGAGTTCAGAGTCCTATGCAATTCAACGCGCACCGGATAGCTCGCAAGCATATTGGCTTTCAAGATTTTAGCAGCCTGTGACAAGAAACTGCTTCGAACAGGAGTGTGCCATTGCGAGATCAAGTACATGCCTTCAGAGAACCAGCAATAATATCTAAGCCCTTCTGAATAACGAAAGGGTTCACGGTACTAAACTTACGACCTTCCTCAGTTCTATAAATAACTAAATAGCGATGACAACTACACTCGGCTATTTCCTTTCCACTTTTGCTAATAATTTTATTAATATTTTCTTTTACCATAATAAATGGATTAAATTTCATCCACCAGTGCTCACCACCCACCACGGAGTTCAACAAGGGGTCATCCCACTGGGATGACAGGGCTATAGCGTACTCGCCGTCCCACTCACCCTGGAGTTCGGTACAATACCTAGTCCTGGCCGATTAATTAGGTGTGGAGTAGTCCCAAAGCTCCCGTTTAGGAGAAGCAGAAAACAAAGTAGCGTATTGGAAATGCGCACCCTCCCCGAATTCAGAAGAAGACTGGAACGAGCTCAGATGTGCATCCCTCAACCACCAGGATAAACCATATCTACCAACAAGGGTTTCCACCCACGGGCTACACGTGGGAGGGTATTTTGCCTGACCACTCACCACTAAGAGGAACCCACATCGAGGGTGTTAGTTTGGCTCGGGACCTCGGGATCGCCAATTCCCGTACCTACCACAGTAGGCCCCTGTGGGGGTTATATGGAGAGCCTTCCGTACTGGAAGTCCTTTTGACGTATCTGAAATAAAGATGTTGTTTACTTTTCTATCAAATACTTACGTAAAAGTTAATTGAGGATTAAGCGCTTCTGTATAACTTTCATAGTTAATAATATTATCAACTTCTAATATTTATATAAATACAAATATAATTTTTGAAGGAATGTTCATGTATTTGTGTATCTATGTATGTGTGAATAACTTAATTAGAAACCACAATTTGTTACACGCAAACGCAAACTTTATGTGTAGCTTCAGCATATTCTAATGGTGCAAAAACGAAGATTTGTAAAAACGTTTCTTCACTTCAGGAAAAAGAAGGTTCTTTTTGTTTTCCTATGCGTTACTCAAATTTTATTTATACATCATATACTTTATATATGTATATATCTCTTGAAGTTTCTAATAGGAGAATTTTCATTCTGAATGAAATTTTTATAATAGTTAAACAGTAAAAGATAGTCTCATAACACTCCAAGATATATAAAAGGTTAAAGGTAGAACTTTCCTGAAGTAAATATGATAGTTATTGTGTTAACCTTGCTTAAGAAATGTTTCATATGATACGAAATTTTAAAATTCCTTTTTCTCAAATGAAAATTATTAATGTTTTTAAAATTCATGTGAAGATCATGAAGTTCAAAGAAATTGATAAAACTAATATACTATGCTCGAAAGTCTATATCTCTCTAAACCACACTATTTATTCCAAAGAACTTTTATGGAAATGGCCATTTTTGAAATTTTCAATACTATATAATCGTTTTAAAGTGAAGTCGCTGTTCAGTTGTTCTCGCGATGACAAGACAGTTATATACCAGTATACAATGACTAGGTTTTAAACATCAGATACCGTCTATCTCTCTCGTATCTACAACGAGATGTTAAAGAAACTGTTTCTGCAAGAGTTTAGATTATGATGAAGGAGGTATGATTTTAATATTTTGTAAAAATTGTTTGTGGAACGTACATAAAAATAAACCATATTAGGTAGAAAAAGTCATGTAAAAGTAACACATTAGATTAATTTCTGTACATAACCTCTAAACGTAGATAAGGTATTGCATTTGTCCATAAGTTAATACAGTATTTTACTAGAAATAAGCATTCTCAAGGATTCTATGAATACATTTACAACATTTTGATGAAAGTTCTTTAAGTCACTACCATTTTGAAATTAAAAAAATACGTGCTTAGATATGGCAATAATTTTATTTTTACATGAAAGTCTGCACCTTAATCTACTTTTCTACATAATTTCCGTGAATATTGAGGCACTTGTCATAACGTGGCACCGGTTTTTGAATACCCTCCTCATAAAATTCTGCCGCCTGACGTGTTAACCGCTGTATCACAACTCTTTTGACTTCGTTATCGTCTTGAAGACGCTGACCGCCCAGATGTTCCTTCAAGTGCAGGAACAAATGGTAGTCGCTGGGTGCCAGATCAGGGCTGTATGGAGGATGATCTAGAGTTTCCCATTGAAAAGATTTGATGAGATCTTTGGTCCGATTAGCCACATGTGGACGGGCATTGTCATGCAGCAAAACGATACCCTTACTCAACTTGTCACGTCTTTTGTTCTGGATTACATGGCGCAGACTGTTCAATGTCTCACAACAAGACGCTGCATTGATTGTCTCATTGCGAGGCAGAAACACCACTAGCAATACTCCTTTTCTGTCCCAAAAAACTGTACACATGATTTTCCGGACAGAAATTGTTTGCTTATACTTCACTTTTGTGGGTGATGATGAATGTTGCCATTCCATGGATTGTTGTTTCGATTCTGGTGTGATGTAGGCCACCCATGTTTTGTTACCAGTAACAATTTGGTCTAGCAAATCTTCATCTTCATTGTGGTACCGCTCAAGGAAAATCAATACACTGTCTAAACGTTGAGTTTTGTGCAAATCCGTCAACATTTTCGGAACCCAACGTGAACACAATTTCCGGTACTTCAAGTTATCAGTCACAATGCGATACAAAACACTACGAGAATATTGAGGAAAATAGTCGCACAATGATGAAATTGTAGAGCGTCTGTTTTCTCTCACCTTTTCGTCCACTTTCTGCACCAGATCTTCAGTAACGACCGAAGGACGCCCACTCCGTTCTTTATCATGCACGTTTATGCGGCCATCTTTAAATGCTGTCACAAATTTCCTTACCATTCCATCACTTATAATGTTTTTTTCCGTAAACTTCACAGATCTCACGATGAATATCGATCGGTTTTACGCCTTTAGCACTAGAAATCGTATAACAGCCCGTACTTCACAATCGCCGGGACTCACGATTATCAGAGGCATCTTAAACACTCAGTAACCAACGTATACAATGAAGAATCAGACTGTAATGGTGTCAGTGCGTAGACAAGAGATGTAGATAAGCAGCGCGCATGCGCGGAACGCCGACCGTAGCGCTGCGGCGGCGGAATCGCAAAACGGTACTGACTTAAAAAACATGTCTCGTATATATTATGGAGTGCAATTACACAAATAAAAGAACTGTGAGCGAAAATCATTTTAAGGATTAAAATCTTTCAAAGTATTCAAATCTAGAAGACAGCAAAACTATTTCCCTGCAATGACCCAATATTCATTATTTTCGTAAGATAAATAAATAAATTAATAAATACTTTTTCAATACATCTCTTAGCAAAGGCCTACTGCCGGTGTACGCAGTTACTGCCGAGAGCTATTAGGGTAGTGAATCCAAAAATCACATGCATGTTTGTTGGTACTCGATCTATTAAATTGTGCAGTATAATGTATTTTTTTTTGTATTAGCAATTTTTAAGGCGATGTATGCTTATGACTATCTTGAGTAAAGTACACATAGCATATATATGAAAAGATTTATTGAATTTTCCATCAAATACAGCTACAACCTAGCAACTAATAATAAAATAAAGCGCTAAGCCGAATGCTGGAGAGTATATTTACATACTTACCCCGTTTAACTTCATTTCGTTCCTTCCATCCGATCTTTTCAGTAACAAGAAGTCGCTAGTGGAGTACACTACGCGAAACAGTGCGCCGCTGTGGTGAGGCATTGTGGTCGAACGGCCGCCCTTTCCTCCGGCACTCTGACGCACAATAAGGCATCAACCATCGGGTTCTCCGTCATGATAGACGGCGATACAGACTGAAAAGATACATAATTATGCTGTCGATTCTCTCAGAATATCTTATGCCTTTTTATTTATGAAAGGTAATAATAAAAGTTTCAATTGTTTAAATGCTCGTTCAATTAAAGTTTTATATACAGTAGCAAAGATTATAGCAATTTAATAGTTAAAATCCATGCACTCCATGAAAAATTAGAGCCTCTGCACAGCAAAAATAAGATTTGGCATACGTGTGTTACAACAATGAGTTCAGTAGTTCTGAAATGATAAGGAGGAATGTGCGCTTGTTTCCTTAGTGCTGCTTCTATGTGAATAGTTGAAGAAACAGAAAATGACACCAAGTAACGTTTACAATGATCAAATAAGTAACACACTATCTTATTTTAAAAATGATTTTCTTTTCTTTCTTTTATATCTGCAACCATGGCAAGACGCCCAAAATGCTTATACGAGGGTGTCCATAAAACAAGGTTTCCAATTTTATTTAATATAGAAAACAAGTTCATTGTCAATGAATGTTACATTGATGCGAAGACGAAACCTACAGCTATTTTTGAACGTAAACACCAATGCGATCGATGCACTTTTGTATGCGCTGTGGCAGTTTCTGTATACCCTTGTCATAGCACTCTCCCGCCAAGTTGCACGTTTTCCAAAGCATCATTGGTCCGGAAATGTGTTCCAGCCAGGTGTGACTTCAACTCAGGAAACAGATGATAATCAATACGTGCTAAGTCTGGACTGTAGGGGGAATGGTGAGGATGTCCCATCCAAACTATGCACTATGGGAACGAGCATTGTCGTGATGTAAAATCACTCCCTTCGTCAGGATTCCCCTCCTTTGATTTTGAATGACACGTCGTAATATTTTTCAAATCTCACAGTAGCTAGCGGCGTTTATTGTTGTGCCGGTAGGTATAAACTCGCACAACAATACACCCTTTCTATCCCAGAACACACTGGCCATCACTTTACCGGCAGAAAATGTCTGTTTGAACTTTCGCGGCTTCCGCCGATTTCGAATGCCGCCACTGGTGTTGTGTAGTGTACCCAGGTTTCATCGCCAGTGACAATTGAATACAACAATCCCTCGCCCTGTTCTGCATTGCGCTCTAGGAATCGGTGGGCCGCTTCAACACGTTGCCGTTTGTGGCCTTCGATGATCACTTTGGGGAGCCACCTTGCACACACCTTGCGACAATGCAAATGTTGGGCCAAAATCTTGTCAATCGTAGTCTTATTGACTTCAGGGATAAGTTCGCATAGCTCGCGAACTGTCACAAGCCGATCTTTAAGCATTTATTGCTCCACTTTTGCAATTGTTTCGGCTGAAACCGAAGGCCGACCAGAACGCTGTTCGTCATGGACGCCTGTACGTCCGTCTTTGAACTCTCTGACCGACTTTCGCACGTTTTTGACCTCCTTACACTGTGGCCCATAGACTTCGCATAACTGACGATGCATTTCAGTGAGCGTAGTCCCGTTGGTACTTAAAAAACGGGTCACTGCACGCAACTCGCACTTGGCGACGGAAGTGATAGCAAGTTCCATTGCAAACGGCTGCCCAGCCAAGACTAATGCTTGCAACGGGTTCATTGTGGTAGGAATTTGAAGGGGAGAAACCAAACTGTACGCCAGTGTTGCCAGATATCGCGTAATAGCATTCCTTACGGCTCCAGAGCCTTGCAGACCCTATTTTACAGACACGCCTCGTATTAATAAAGCTAATATACATTATTTATGTTCTGGTGTCAAACATGATACAAAGCGCCGAAGCGAGTGCATTTTTAAGGGTAAATGAGGCATATTTCTTTAAGATCAACATCGACATTAAGAAACCAATTGCCTCGAACATTTTCACTAGAGAAATATGATCTTGCAATATCTTCTAATCATATGAAACATTTTATAATTTCATTAATTTGCAGAACATACTCTCTTAGTGCAGCACAAGAAAAATAAAGGTGGATGTTAGCATTGTTGAAATCCAGATATATGAATATTAATATAAGTGCACGTAACACAGCAGCTTTAATACAAATATGCATAGCGAATACTTTTGATTTTTATTGAAAAATGAATGAATACTTTCTCTGTTTTTGTGATTGTAACGTAAGGTAGCAATCACAGTACCCTTATAAGCACACTGTAGTTTTATAATTACGAAGGGCTGTTCAATAAAGAATGATCACAATTTTTTTTTACAACCTACCTTTACTGTTCCTCATAATTTTGATGGTCCTTCTCCAAATAGGTATCTCCCCTGAATGCGATGCACTTGTCCCAGCGTTTCTGCCAGTCTTCAAAGACATGCTGCAAACAATTTTTGAGAGAGCCTTCAAAATCGCCTCCGCAGCCATCATCACCGCTTCTGATGATGGATAATGCCCCCCACGAAGCGGTTTCATCAAGTTACGGAATGGAAAAAAGTCACACGAGGCTAAATCCGGACTATAGGGTGGGTGAGGGATGCACTTCACGTTGACTTGGCAAGATACTCAGCATCAACATTTGCAATATCCGACCGCGCATTATTGTCACCCGAGCGTCGGAACACCCTATAGACTGGGCGAGCAGCAGACGGGTCGGTGTTCGCCCCGCCCCCTCGTTTGTCTTATAGCGTTAAGAAGGGATGGCTGGGACAAAAAAAAAAAAAACATCACGGCGCCTCTCTTTCTGTTCCACCTGTTCTCGAACTTACAGGATATTTCCTCTAATCTGGAACCTTCCGATCGGCCCGCTGGCCCTATATAAGCAGCACGTCGAGTTAGTCACAGACACAGTTCTTGGTGTAAGAATGCAGTGCTAGTGTACGACGGGAAGACTGTGTGAGAGCATCGGAAGATTGTACGTAATTACGAGTGCAAGTGAAATTGTAACGGACGAACTGGTGAATCGTAATTGTGTGCAGCACGTAATTCTGGTGAATTGGCAAGTGTTAAACTGTAAGTCGGTAGAAATAAAGAACATTGTTGAGTTTGTGTAATTGGACTTTTCATTTCACGAACCCACAAAGTCACAATTGGTGTCAGGAGTGCGACATAACACAATGGAGGCAGCATTAGAAAAGATTTTAGCGGAACTGAAAGAAATGAAGACGGCAAATGAAAACCTCGCTGCAAAAACAGAAGCGGCAAATAACAGCCTGGCCGCGAAGCTGGAGATTACAAATAACAACCTGGCCGCGGAACTGAAACTAATGAAGACGGCTAACGACAACATCACCAAGAAGATGGAAGAAATGAAGGCCGAGTTAACCACAGAAATGAGAGCAGCGAACGGCAGTCTGGCCACGGAAATGAAGGCGGCGAACGAGGCTCTCGCCGCAAAATTTGAGGAACGGTTGGCCGGCGTGAGGGATGACGTCACGAATCTGGGCAAGCGGTTGGGTCAAGTAGACGACCGCCTTAATGGTTTAGAGGAAAAGGCCGACAACATCGCCAAACCCCTCACCCGCCTGACAGAGGAACACCGACCTTATGTGTGGACGGAGGACGCCGAAGACGCTTTCCAGCACCTGAAGGAAACCCTGTGCAGTGCTCCAATTTTGGGTCTACCACAACCAGGTGGCGCCTTCATGGTGGACACCGACGCTAGAGACCATTGCATTGGAGGTGTCCTATCGCAGATCCAGGACGGCCATAAGCGGGTGATAGCCTACTACAGCAAGACGCTATCCAAGGCAGAGAAGAACTACTGCGTCACCCGACGGGAGTTACTGGCGGTAGTAAAGACATTGGAGCACTTCCACAAGTACCTGTACGGTCAGCCATTCCACCTGAGAACTGACCATTCCGCTCTAGCCTGGCTTTTGAGCTTTAAGAACCTGGAAGGCCAGACAGCACGTTGGGTCCAGAGGCTGCAGGAGTACGACTTCACCTCGGAACATCGTAGAGGGAAGAGCCACGGTAAAGCTGACGCCATGTCCCGAAGACCCTGTCCAGAAGAGTGCGGCCAGTGCACAAGAGTGGAAGAGAAGGAGCGTGCCGCAGCAGTCCGAGTAGTTGTGGCAGTGCCTGCTAAAGGCTGGGATAGCGCAGGCCTGAGGAGGGAGCAGCTGGCGGACGCAGACTTGGGGCCACTCTTGAGGGAAGTGGAGGCAGGGACGAGACCAACCTGGGAGGACATCGCACCGAGGAGCGCCACCTACAGGTCGTACTGGGCCCAATGGGACTCGCTGAAGACCAGAGAGGGCGTGCTGTTCCGGGTATGGGAGTCACCCGATGGGAAGGCGCAGAGAGAACAGTTGGTACTTCCCCGGAGTAAGGTCCCGGAAGTCTTGGAGGAAATGCACGCCGGTACTTCAAGAGGACACCTGGGAGCGAACCGAATGATTCACAAACTACGGCAGCGCTACTTCTGGCTGAGACTCCGAGCAGATGCTGGTGGTACACCTGGACCGCCTGGCACGCTACGATGGTGCTGTTCGGGACGACCAGCTTTGAGGAGGGAGCAGTGTCACCCGAGCGTCGGAACGCCCTATAGACTGGGCGAGCAGCAGACGGGTCGGTGTTCGCCCCGCCCCCTCGTTTGTCTTATAGCGTTAAGAAGGGATGGCTGGGACAAAAAAAAAAAAAAAACATCACGGCGCCTCTCTTTCTGTTCCACCTGTGTTCTCGAACTTACAGGATATTTCCTCTAATCTGGAACCTTCCGATCGGCCCGCTGGCCCTATATAAGCAGCACGTCGAGTTAGTCACAGACACAGTTCTTGGTGTAAGAATGCAGTGCTAGTGTACGACGGGAAGACTGTGTGAGAGCATCGGAAGATTGTACGTAATTACGAGTGCAAGTGAAATTGTAACGGACGAACTGGTGAATCGTAATTGTGTGCAGCACGTAATTCTGGTGAATTGGCAAGTGTTAAACTGTAAGTCGGTAGAAATAAAGAACATTGTTGAGTTTGTGTAATTGGACTTTTCATTTCACGAACCCACAAGGTCACATTATCGTTGTGCAGCATCCAGCCTGCCTCACGGAAATGTGGTCTTTTGCTCCTGATATCGACTTGCAATGTTTTTCAGGACATCCCTGTAGTATTGTCTAGCAACTGATGTGCGTGCAGGTACAACATGCTGACAAACCATTCCAAGAATATCAAAGAATGAGATGACCATAACTTTACCAGTAGAAGCAACCAGTTTTGCTTTTTTGGGGGGTTGGTGATGAAGATTTCCACACTGAGCTCTGCTGTTTGCTCTGAAGATCAAAATGATGTAGCCAAGTTTCAACAGCAGTGATTACGTTTGCAAGAAGCTGCGGAACTTCCACTAACGTCAAATTTAACTGCATGCAGACGTGCATGCGAATGTCCTTTTTTACGGGAATCAACAGTTTTGGAACCCATCACGCACAAGCACGTCTCTGTGTAATGTTTCTGTCACCAAAGTGTGGGTGGCACTCAATGAAATATTCAGTATTTCAGAAAGTGATCTTAAGGTAATTCGTCGATCTTCTCTCATAATGGCAGCAGCAGTGTTGATGTTTTCTTCCGTAAGAGCAGTGACCGGAGCACCGGGTCCACCTTCCTTTGAAATTGATTGTCTCCCCTCTTTAAACATTTTAAACTACCTTCGAGCTGTGCTGTAGGGAAGAACAGATTCTCCATATGTCTCCTGTAACATTGTATAGGCTACAACTGAAGACTTGTTGAGACGAAAGCGGAATTTATAAAGCCGTATATTTTTCCTCGCGTGTTACCTCCATTATAGCGATAGGCGATACTGAATATATCTGAACTTGCCTGGTTCTCACAGGCGGGAACCAGGAGTACTAACAATGAAACTAATACGGCGTTAAGCTAACAGAATATAATAAGATTGACTTTGAGTGCGAAAAATCATGACCGTAAAAAATGATGACAATTCTTTATTGAACAGCCCTCATAATAGAGATAATATAGTTTCGAATGTCAACCAAATCAGATTGGAAATCAACTCCCTTATGACAAGAAAAAGCTATAACATAACCTGTGACTGTTTATTTTAAGGTGCCAGAGTAACACATTGGGCTGCATAAATGATAACCTTACCTGAATCACTGGCTGGAAGCCGATTGTATTGCTAAAGATTTGTGTGCGTGTGTGCACCATAAAATGAAAAAAAAAAATCGCTTGTCACGTGTTACGGTAATGCTCATGCTACACACAAAATAATGTACCCAGCTCCAATTTCAGGTTTTTTAAATTACACTTCCATGGTGGCAACTCAATGATATTTTTGTATGTAATTGCATGACGTAACAAGAGATTCAAATGAAAGATTTTCGATAGCTAAAACAGGTGTAAAAGATAGGTTACGTTTCGAAATGAAAGTGACAAAAATAATACGAAATATTATAGTAATCTAACATTTATTTATTCAGCTCCCAATTAAGTAATTTACTGATGCGTTTATCAGTAATCTTAAATTGAGAATTTTGAATTAGTATTGTCTTTTTAAGAAACTGTTAAAACAAAACACGAATTGAATAGAATTGTCTAACAATAGACGATGGAAATATTTTATATCTGGCTGAGACTGCTTGGATTCCTGGACACGTAGGCTTGCCGGGAAACGAGCAGGTGGATTTGGCGGCAACCGCAGCACCCAAAATCCAAGGTGCTTACTTCACATCTGAAGACGTCAGGCTAGTTGTTTGGAGAGCAGTGCTTTGGCGATGGTGCGAGCACTGGTTGACTCTTCGTTTTAACAAACTGCGAGAGGTAAAGGACATCCCGACGCCTTGGAGGACCTCCCAGCGTGGTTCTCGTCGCAAAGAAGTGATTTTGGCACGGTTACGCATTGGGCACAGCGCTTTTACGCATACGTACCGTTTAAAGCGAGTAATCCCACCATTTTGTACGTTGTGTGTGGGCAGTTTGTCGGTCCGTCGTGTGCTGTTGGAGTGTGCTTCCTTAGGACAGCTTCGTGCCACCTTAAACCAGCCGGGTCATCTTGTAGCAGTACTACCAAGCTGTCCAAAAAGTTTTAAATTTCTTGTCACAGATACACTTCCCACTGCAGATTTAGCTTTTAGATATTGGGTGAGGTGGTTACTAGCATTACGCACACGCCATGCTCCTTTATCCACCACGCTTCCGTGGTGTTCTGTGAGCTGTTCACTTGAAGCTCTGCAGCCTTTTACCCGGATTTTAACTTTTTACCTCGCTGTTTTACCCCCTGACTTTTACAATAGGTTTTATTGGTAGGTACCCCTGCCTTTTGCCCCATTGTTCCTGTTGAGGCGCTAATGACCTTGCAGTTGAGCGCCCTCAACACAACTCAACTCAACTCTGGCTGAGACATTTTATAAATTCTCAAATTTCCGCTTTACGTACTTTTATACAAAACATTTTTACAGAATTTCGTGAACACTTTTTTATCAGCATGTTTGAAACACAAGTGCAAGAGATGTTGTGCTTGTTTCTGATGTGTTGTAAATTATATCATTTTTGTGGTAGCTAGAACATTGTAATAAATGACTCGGAATTGCTCGGTGTGAAATTAACGAATAATAGCCAGAAAAGATTAATATTATACCGTATTCAAATATTTAATTAAAGCAGCCTTTAAGAAACATTATACTTAAAAATTATGTTATATAGGTTTTAAATTATGTTACATATAGGTTTTCTGACTATATATACATACATATAGGCTATTTAGATGTTTCAATTTGGAACCATTTCTATGTAGGACGTCATACGAATATTTGTTCTAGACTAGAATTACTGTTGAATGACACACGAAGTTCTTTTGTTTACTATGGCCTAAGGAGTTGTTTTACTAGCAATTGTCACAGTAAAGTCCAACTATTCCAACAGAGAAATGTTTGGGGAGAAAGCAAGAGAATCACAGAGTGCCACAAAATGGCATGATTAGATATTTTATATAATTTTTATCATAAACCGAATCATTCTGGATAAAAAGTGACATGTACTCACATAGATACACATACTATTAACAGAATAGCGTTCACTTCAAAAGATGACAAAGCGTTGAAGTATTGAAGTCAGTAATGACGTTGAGCGCTAATGTCACAAAGAAGTTATTGCAAAAATTGTAGTTTAAGGAAAAGGAATTTGTGTCCTACATTTTGTCTGTGCCGCGTGGTTGTACAGTAATAGAAAATCAGAGAAATATCCGTACTAATGAAAAAGTATTCGTTAGCTTTTTATATGGTACACGTTTTTTGTGAGGTGTAAATTACTTAAATGTGTTTTAATTTACAGTTAAATATTTATAAATATTTTCAGAAAAGCGAGCTTTTCTATATAAAGGATAGTTTGGGGTGAAGAAAATTTTTTAAGAGATTTCATTTGGCCTTTTGGAAGAGAACTTCAAAATATGTACTTTTGGTGAAATATTCATATCGAATTTTTGTACATATCAGTACTTACTCTATCTAAGAGGTTTCATATAACCTTGCCCCGCTGACATGTATCACTCAGCGTACAACTACCCTCCCCCATACTCTAATTGGCTAATGCTTTCGTGCCATAGGCCATAGGCGGTGCCTTTCCGTCACATTTAAACCTGCAGTAAACGTCATAATAATCACCAGGAAGATAGATAAAATCATACAAATAACAATATGAAGATATGTAAAAATAATGAAGTTTATTATGAAACTGAGCAAGTTGAAACTGAATTAATGAGCAATGAAATTGAAACAAGTTTATAATGAAAGGCCTTCAGCCTTTTCCACTAGAATTTTTTAAAACCAGCACACATACCTTGCAAAAATGCTTGTCTTTCAGTCTTAAAACTCGTGTCACGCCATACTTGTCGTGTGTCCTTCATTCACCCAAGTCTCGTCAAGGTAGTATATTTTGCGATTTGTATCCCGGTACAGTCTGACTGTCCTTAAATAACGTCTTCGTCACACAGCAATATCGCTCCTGGAATAGTAAGTTTACCTGTTGTCTCAATTTCATTTCGCGATGTTCCTACGTATCTAACACTCACACTTTAAGTTCAGAGCACAGCTGTTCCTCTTCTCTCACTGACAAAGACGGATTCTTCTCTGTGCATGCACCACAGTTCGTTTTCGCCGCTTTGTAAAGGTTTCCCCTTGCGATACTTCAGCGAAAAGCTGGTGGTACACTCTGCCATTATACATATAATAAGTGCACGCGCAATGAACGATCAATAAAATAATTTAGCTCTCGCACTCGGCACAACACACCTTCGAATGTCGATATGACTAATCCAGTTCAAAACAAGGTCAGTGATAAAAGTCATATAAACAAATATGTCATCACTACCGCTTAATCACGTGCTAATGTGCCATGTGCTTGAGAGCAAAGGTACCTCCTCTTTACTTCGTTTAAGAATTAATATGCATTTCAGATAAATCAACTCTGTTTCGTAATGTATTTAATTCAGAAAATTAGGAAAATATAAATTTGACAATTCTATCCTAACATATAAAGATATATGACCATGTTAAATAACGAACTAATTTTTACCGCACAACAGTCTATACTGCAACAGCAGCCAATGAGAGTGGACTAGGTCAGGTTAGGAGGGGACCGTTAAGAGATACGGGGCAAGCTTATGTGAAACAAGAATTAGAAACGTTTTGATTTCAGTTAAATTCCACTAATACATACATTGGCTAAGCTACAATCCCGGAGACAAGTGGCTTTTACATAGTCGATAGTTACAATTTATTGGTAAAATGGAAACATTGTGAAGCACTGAATATTGTCAGATTTTGTTTCAGTAACATTATTCCCAAAGACCATGCAAAACAGTAAACAAAAAGTCTTTGAAAGCTTCTAAACTGATTACGGGTATATTTGCGAATGAGATTAATTAGAATTATTTTGTAAACAGCAAGGGAAGGTCACCTTTAAACACCTACGTGATAGACTTCTACATATCATGTTCATGCCCCGGATTAACGTTGCACAATAATAAGCTCGGCTGTAATTATTGAGGTGTATAAATAAATGCCCTGTGCAATAGATAAAATTAATCAACAGTTTGTGCTATCATATTTACTACAAAACTGAAGTACTATTATTATTTAATCCAAGCTTTGCAAAAATACATAGTATACATAAATCTTTCTTTTAATTAATATAGCGAAACAAATGGATCAACTGAACGACAAAATGTACATTATTCATGAATGAGTGGCTTTTAATTGACTGTTTGCTTTCAATATCAGAATTTAATAGTGATATAAAATGAGTGCGTCAGTGGTTTTTTCGTTTCTCACTGCGTTTTGAACCAACTGCTGGATATCATTGCTCTATCAATTACACAGACACAAAATTTTATGCTTGCTGACGAATACGTAAGACTGACATTTCCACATGTGTGGCGATACAAGGATAATAACACGTATTCAAAAGAGGCCTTAAGTGACATTCTCGCTTTGTACTGGTTCATGTCACATTACAGAGATAGGGTACTGTATGTTAAAATTAATAGCACAATTCGTAAGTAATGCGAATAAAATAGAAGCATAGGAGAGTTGACAGGACGTACATAACCTTTCAGAGAATTAAAGCTGCAAGGCAAGTGCATTGATTAATGAGCTATTTCATAGTCCTTTAACTATCCAAGTTGTCATAAGTAATTTAATATATTTAGGTTAGATGTCATAAACCTATCTAAAAGATACATGATTGAAACAGCAACATTTTGATCATAAATATTTATAAAATTAGTGCCTATTGTGACTTTGTGGGTTCGAAGAATTAAAAATCAAACTCGCAGACTCAGATCCTTCTTTCCTTTCGTTGAAATACGCTTCGTATAGCTCTTATAACACGTACGCAACCTTCCAGTCCGTCTGCATCCTTCACTAGCACTGCACTCCTTACGGCTGTCTGTCAAGAACTAACTAAAAACTGACTGGCTCGCTCGCTCGCTCATGCTGGCTGGCTGTATACAGCCAGAAGGTTTTTGCTGCGTGCCCACCCGTTAAGGGTTTTACCGCAGGTAGGATTAGAATTGAGTTTGTCGGATGAAGGTGATGTAGGTTTTTGATTGGGAGTTAATTTAAAGGTTACCGAAGTACCTTCGGGTTGATGGGGAGGATGCAGTACTAGCACCCGTCCAATGCAACGCTTATATAGACAAATCGCTGTATCTGGAAGTTTCTGCGGACGAGGTGAAGTCGTCCCAGTTCCACGATCTTTCCAGGCGAGCAGAGAAGAGGGAAACCAGCGACATCTGTTTGCTTCCCTCCCCATGCCGTCTCTCCTCGGCACCTCATTGGCGCTGCGCGTTGGCGTAGGCGTGGTTTTTACGCTGTCCATCTCTTTCTCCCACAGCAAGAGCCATTCCGTCACACGAGTAGACGTGGCCTCCATGCCGTCTGTTCCCCTCTCTTTCTGTCAGCTGGTCTTGTACGTTCGGGTGACACTATTTATTTATGGAAGCTTTGTTATTCGATATGATTATCAGAGTCTGATTCTATATTGGGATACTGTCCACTTAAGTTTGCTCAGAGTACTCTACGAGAAAGAACCACTGAGTTTACTTACCATTGAAGGACGCCAAGCTAAGTATTTTACGCCCGATAAAAGCCATCGCCCTTCGCCGAGTTTGAACCCATGACTTAGGGTAACCAGAGCAGAGCATGTTAGCACTAGACTATGCAGAACAAAAAAAAATCTTAGAATGCATTATTTGACTTTCACATTTTGATCCATAAAATTTGCACCATTTTTATTACTTTATTTTCATGATTCTGTTAATTGTGTCAGCACTTGAAATATTTCTAAGGAAAGACATTTATTAAAGTGACTTTTTTTATATTTTTGAACATCTAATGGAGAAATAAAAAGAATTAAAAATTATCAGAATTGTAATTTATTGAAATTTATTGAGAAAGGGAGTATAGATCTATCTCTAGTGATTCACAAAATTCTTTAGATTTTCTGAATGTACTTACTGTGCAAACGTAAAATAACAGAATAGCTTTAAAACACTATGAAATCAGCTTCTAATGCCAGTGCTGTTCCAATTTCATGTTTAGGAGATTTATGGGCAATTTGAGCCGAACAACCTACTACATATACGACATTAGAGAAATACTTGAGGTAAACAAATCCAAACGCAGCCCATGTGCGCGGTTTCCATAGAAATGACAGGTTTATGCTGAAAACAATAAATGGTTACATTTTCGAATGACCTACTTCACTATTTACTTTAATGAACCATTTCCTTAACTTCATTTGGTGACGTCGCCTTTGAGGTATTTTACAATTCATATTTTTGTTTAATATGTACTTGCGCTGGTAATTTTAGACCACTGATTCTGTATTACCTCGCAGGATGAAACAAATGTCTACTTACAAGTTCAAGTTGTATTTATCAGTCACAAGTAGACGATAATATGTTAAATAATTCATAGAAAACGAAGATGATCATCGGCCTACAGCATTCATTGTAGTCAGGAGACATCACTTGTCAGGTACCATTGTGCTTCTCAAAAGGTTAACCTGCCTTTAGTTTTGTTAATAGAAACATCTGAGTAAACCGCACTGATTACTCAACGTAGACATAACATCTGTCTGCCATATGTGATTCCTGCGCATTCCACTGGTTGCAGTGATGTTTCATTGGTGCTTAGCAAACGTCCAAGACGCGCGCCTGTACCCCTCTTACTCTTCCGAGAATAATCAGTGCGCTATCTGGGATGTTTGTATTAACAAACATAAAGCCAGGTTAACCTTTTGAGTAGCAGGCCTATAGCTGCTGCCATCTGTCGGCTATATAATGTATCTTATAGAAAATTGTCGATGATAAACTTCAGCTGCCTATCAGAAAAACTCACCATAAAGATGTGTAATCTATATTTGTGTAAAGCTTTTCACGATGATTTCTAAAGAGAAGTATGGCATCAGTTGTTTTAAAGGAGATTTATTTTGTTCAGTTTGTTATTTGTTTACTTAAATGGGTATGTGTAAACCCAAGCTCCACTGTAAATACCATGCGGGTACAAGTGTAGGAAGCTTGATAGGGGTCGTGCGTGAGGGCGCTTTGACTCTGGTTATATAGCCGCAGCAGGAGGCAGTTTAGTCAATGTAATGCTTTAACAGTATCAGTAAATAAAGTAACGTTGTACATTCATACGAGATTAAATACATAAATTTAAATGATTTGCAGAAGTTAGGCTTGAGTCAGGAGTGCAAATTGAGTCCTATTCTATTCAATTTATTTATAGACGACATAATAGAGAGGGTTAAGGAAAGCAATGCCCACTGACCAATAATAATGAACAAAGAGATTCCTGGTTTATTGTAGGTGGATGCTTTAACGGTAGGAGCAATTTCCATAATAGGTCCACAAAAACAATTGAGGCAATTCATAGGTCTTGCACTGACTGGGGACTAAGAATAAACAGCATAAGATAAAAAATAATGGTATTTAAAAGAGGATCCTTACTGAGAAAAGGAGAGGAGTGGTTAATAGGAGACCAAAAGGTAGAAGTGGTAAAGGAGTATGACTATTTAGGTGTAAGGATGTGTAGCAGTGGAGGGCGAGCCGCAAATACCAGAAAAGTGATAGCTAATGGCAGGGCGGCAATGACAGGGGTAAACATAAACTGGAGATGTCAGTTAGATGGTTAGAAAGAATGTATGAAGCGGTCGTTGAAGCCAGAACAATGTATGGGGCACATCAGAGATAGGAACACAATTAGACCAGATGTATGGATTGTTTTGTAAAGAACTACTAGGGCTGTCAAAATCGACACCAAGAGAAGTGTCATTACTATAGCTGAGTAATACAAAAAGGAGGGGAATTATAATAGAGAGATTAGTAGAGAATAATCGAGAGAAATTCTGAAATTCTAGTATAAGTGTATTAATGGGCAGAAAGGGGAACTATTGAATCTGTGCATGAAGCAACAGAAAATCATTAAGAACGCAGATAGTTGGTGGTCGGAATTGGAAAGAATGGTATCGAAGATAGGCGTGGAAGATTTATGGAGAGCAGAGGAGTCAAACCATAGCGGTTTTTGGAAGGAAGTGAGAATCAGTGTACAAGACAGCAGATATGGGAAAGTTTAGAAGAAAAGAAATCTTTGAAATGTTATAAGCAATTAAAGACAGAATGGGGTAGGGAAAGATATATAGATCAATGTGACAAAACTGGAAGAGAAGACGTAGCATGGATGAGAGTAGGAATAATATATCTAAAAAGGTTGAAAAGTAATGAGGTAGGGATGTGAATTTTGTCCGGATGAAGAGAGCCCTCTTCATTAGCTGGTAGAATGTAAGGAGTTAACAAATTGCAAGAAAAAATATGGGATAAGAAATGGGACAGTGTGAGCAATGAGGTAGTGGCATTACACATGTTAACGGGGATGGGTGAAAAGAAAAATAGATGTATAGAAGAATTCTTATATAGGTTAAGAGAAAAGTGGATTAGGGTAAAAGAAGCGAAGGTCAAGAAGAAATGACACCAAGCTGCTCAGGAAACCAAAGGCTTATGGCCAGGGACCTGAGTCAGCGAGTAAATCTTAGGTCAGTAATTTTGTGTACAGGATGTATGATAGTGATTGTTAAATATCAAACTCACTGTAGTGAAAATGTAATGGAAACTGTACAAATAAACATCATATCATATAATTTTCTGCTTTTCTTTGAAAGCTAATTTTTTCGTTGCCCTCTCTTATTCTTATATACCTTCGGAAGCTGAGTATCAATATTGAGGTAAGTCCCGAGAACGTAAAAAGCGAAAAACTCCAGACCTTGGGCAAGAAATATAACTCCAAAGAACTCACATTAGCAACAAAGTGCTATTAAGGGATCAAGGAGAAGGAGAGACTTTGAAACTAGTAAATGAAGGTATCTTAACCATTTCAACAACGGCAGGGAAAGCCCTAGAGGTTGGAATGATTCCAAATCACAGTTTTGGGTACAATTTTACACTGTGGATGAGGCTACTTCGTTAATTGTTGAAGCTTTTATGGGAACATAGGAAAAAGAAAGAAATGCCTTGTTACTCAACAAATTGCTTGAAAAAGGTGCAGTTGCATTTGTTGAAACACATTACAAAGCATATTACTATAAATCCAGTTTTAGTAATGGATGATCTGTCTAAATGGAGGGACTGATGATAGCAGTGGACAATTTGAATATATACAAATACTTTCTTAGCAGTCTTGTTTCCTATCTTCATTTGTGGCTATTAAGGGCAGAGGGACGTGTGGAAGGCACAATGCTTGCGTTTAACTACATACTTTTCAAAAATCAAAATTCACGTGTTTGCTTTGTCACAGGGCAATGAAATTCATACCATGTAACAAGCAACTATTTCTTAATATGTTGATAAAGCAAAACTTGTAATATAAATTCATAACTTTTCTCAGATGCTTTCTAAGATGACGTCAACAAACGAAATTTTCTAAACACATGTTATTATTTAGTTACACATAACCGCCATAATTGTTTTCACAAAGAATCCAGTTCTTAGGGGAAATAAAATACTCAGTGATCCATAAAACGACCGTGTTATAATTTATATATAGTGGAGTATATAGACAAAAAATGTCGAATTTGATACCATTATTCTTTCCCTTAAAATGTACAGATTTTAAATTTTTTAAAATTCAAAATGTTTTACCTGAAAATATCTTTACGGTCATTTTATTAAATATAATGGTTTGTGACACTACAAAAAGCTTCACACCTCTAACACAAGTGGTTTCTGAGAAATGTGTACACAAACATGTAAAATTGCAGCTTGTGGGAAAATGCAAGAAAGTAAAACAACATGTTTTTCAGCTAACTCACCAAAAGTTACAACATTCCTGCACCATAATCCTGTACTTTTCTGCACCTGTTTGGATAACAATGATAGCTCTACAGTTAGAAAACTCTTCTGAGCTCCACTGTCATCTACGCAAAAGTTGCTGTCATCATATGTTTTAACGTGAGACAATTTTTTTTAGAAGCTGAAAATTTACTGCAACTAGGAAGGTTAGACACACTTTCAAGGTCACTGTTTTTTGTGTTTTTACGACAAAACACTGCCTTTCTCCAACCAACACGCTTTACTCTACCCATATTTATAGCAAAACTTCAAATCATCTTGAATAAATAACACTCAAGTCGATAATTTGAACTGTAAACAAAACTGCAACTATAATCCACATGTACTTCAAATGTAAACAATTCGCCATATTGTGAGAACTTTGTGCAAATACACATGCAGCCATATCTGCAGCAGAGACACCAACAACAAGCATAAAATTTACCGCATAGCTCTGCTACCACAAATCACAAAGTTATAACAATTTCAATTTCAATGGTTATGTATGTATTTAAAAGGGGGAGTGGACATGGTGACGACATATTTAAATCACCATTTAAAAGGCTTAAATATTAAGAATACCTACAATGCAATACATAATTGGATTCGTAAAGTCTTGCAGATTTTTATAAGACATAAAACAAAAATTCGATTTTTTGAGGCATTGACACGTCCCACTGTCCTTAACTTGCACTGCTTGAATGAAAATTCAGAGAGTCCCATCAGTTGAATGATTTTATTTAGCTACTATCGTTTATTTTTATTTCCTCTACATCCTGTTTATACACACATTTTATTATTCTACATACAAGTTAACCGTCAGTTACACGCGCTGCGAAATGTGAGTCCACAGTTTCAAATTTCGTCAACAATCAGAAAACTCAGATTTTTGTTAGCGGCTTTATCTACCTTTCCCACCGCCCATAACAAATCTCTGCAAATAAATGGAAAGAGTAATTATTGTTTGAAGCAGCATGCTGGTTAGTCCATGTGCGTGTATACAAAGCAAAATAAGATTAGATAAGAAAAATGTGAGTATATCTTCTTCACTATCTTAGGGTGGAAACGGCTGCCCTGGGTTTCCAGGAACAGGCATTCACGGCAGTAGTGTCTTTGGACGTCGAGAAGGCCTTCTCTACAACCTGGCACACCGGACTCCTTCACAAGCTTATTCACCTGGGCCTACCAAACCAATTAATCAACATCTTACACAGCTTTCTAAAACATCGCACTTTTAAAGTCACAGTCTCAGGGCAAACATCTTCTCTCAGACCCGTGAGAGGCGGAGTCCCAGAAGGCTCTGTATTATCTCCCACACTATTCAGTGTATATATGGCAGACTTCCCAACCGAGCCGCGTGTCAAAATGGCACAATATGCTGACGACGCGCTGCTGTTCTGCAAAGACAAGACACATTCGCAGAGCCTTCAATCCAATTCAAAGACACCTCCGTCTCACACAAGAGTGGTGCAGGCGTTGGCAGGTGTCTGTTAATCCGGACAAAAGCCACGCTATCCTATTCACCAAGCGCCACACCCCCGCAGACTGCCCAGATTTCCACTTCAGAGGTCGAAGGATAGAATGGGTACCCTATATCAAATATCTGGGAGTTGAGCTAGACAAGGGTCTGACTTTCCGTCGACACATCAGGGAACTCTCGGCGAGGGTTCAGGGAGCTATCGCTTCCCTGTATCCTATGCTGGGTTCTCGATCGATGCCAGCCCGCGCAAAGCTATACCTCTTTCGAGCTCTCATAGTCCCGTTGATGCTATATGCCTGCGAGGTCTGGGGCATGGCCGCAGATTCCTGACTGGCATATCTTAAACGCACCCAGAATAGAGGACTTAGGTCCATCTACTCAGTAGGCCGATTCTTTCCAGTAAGGTTCCTCCATGAAGCCTCGGGTCTTCCATACGTGGAGGATGAAATTAGACGCCGGGCTACAATATTATACGAACAGTTACCTTTGCACAGAAGTGCCCTGGTTAGGCCTCTTGGTGATTAAGATCCAAACAGACGTCGTCGCCGATTATTCCGGGTCCCCCGCATGGCTTGCGGGCATCCGAGGTAACCACGGAGCAATTCCAGCAGCAGCAAAAGCTGAGCTCCCATAATCTACCAAGAGTTGTTGGTCTCAAAATTAACAAAAATCAATTCAATCAAAAACAAATCCTTCAACGCCAGGGTGCTAAAGGAAAGCATTCTATCTTTCTTAGAGGAGTACTAAACTACCTCGAAATAATCCACCATTCTCAAACAAAAACAGTCGTCCTATACCATCCCGTAAAGAAAATCCTATCTGTGGTTAAACCCTATCCTGGGTGGGCACACAGCAACAATCTTCGGGCTAACACAGCCTGCCAGTACCTGCGAGATGACCTGTAACACAGATTTGTAAAATAAGATACATGGTGTGTGGTAGGGCAATACCATATAAAATAAGCCAATTTTATGTGATCGTTTGTCTTTATTAAACAAGGAAGTGTTTCTGGAGGGAGACACTTGCAATACAAACTTTAATTCTTAAAAACCATATGTAGTTACTCTCCTGCATTATACATTGACATAATACGAGTTCTCGTTGCCCAAAATAACGGATTCACGCTAATATATTCTTTTAAATATGCTGCACAATATTAAACACTACTGGTTTTTGCGATGTTGCATTTAGCTTAATTAATTAGGTTCACTGTGTGATAATTGAGAACAATTACCTTATCACTTGTTGGTTATTCAATACAATTGCAGCGGTGCACTGATTTTATATTCCCTCCCTTCATACAGTTAATTATTTGGCATGCTTTGATAATGAATTTCATTCCAACTTAAGCATATAGGAAGTAAAGCAAAAAATTCTTACAGAAGGGCTATTAGAAGGCTTTGTATATACTTCAGCGCACACATCTATGGTATTAAAATAAGCATAAGTATATTAATTAAAGGTATTGACATTGTTCCAATTGTACATCAACAATATTCTATTTACTAAAAGACATTTAAAGAACCGGGATAATTGTATATTGTTGACGTTATAGACAGGATTGGTTTACATTTTTTAAACTTTATGTTTTTGTCGCTAGGTCACGTACTTCTACTACTGAGAAAAAGAAACTGTAATCGACTTTTGTTTTTAGACGCATTCTCTGCAAACCGGCATTTGTTTCTATATGCGTTCTCTATGGAGCGCATCAACTATCTTTTTAGCCCGCCTCAGTAGCGTAGCTGGTAGAGTGTCTGCCTCACGTTCAAGAACTCCCGAGATCTTTATAAAACTTGAGTAATCGCGTGGGCTACATATGTAAGCCAGCCATTTTGTTTTTGAAAGTGTGCAGAAATGCTTCTTCTGCTTTTCTGATGGTGGGGATTTTGGTAGCTTCTTGACGGACGCAGTGTGTTCTAAACGGTCAGTTGGCTATAATATATTTAGCAAGACATTTTTATTTTGCTATTGGCTTTTAAACTCAGTTGTGCACAGTTGGGCTACATATGAAACCCACGAGACCACTAATGTAAAAGTTGTTGAAATGGCTACTAAGAGAAAACATTGGATTAATGAAGCTCTAAATGAAAGTAGTGAAAGTGCCATTGAACTTGACGACAATGATGAGGGAGAAGAGGATTACGTTTACCCGGATGTGCATTACTGAGACACAGAGGAAGCCAGTGATGAAACTAAGTCAAGTGATGGAGCAATGGATGGTTAACCAGGTAATTATCATTATTATGTCGGCAAAGATAACTTTAAGCGGAGAAAGGAACATCTTCCTGGACCGAAAGGCCAAGCTAAATTTGTTGCATCTGAATTTGAGGCTTTAGAACCTTTTAGGATACCAGTGTAATAAAATTGATAACCATTTTTAAACGTATTTATATAAATGAAATAAAAGAGCAATTTCATCGTGATCGTGATGCCAAACTAACGGATGAGACAGAGATTCGGGTACTTCTGTGGTGTACTGTTCCTACCTGGTGTCTTGAGCAGTAAAAAAAAAAAAACAATAAAAATCTTGGGATAATTCCAAAGGTCCTGGAGTCGGGGCATGCTACTTCCTAATGCACTGCCTTCGATTTAATGATGTTCGTGATCGTCAGAACCGGAAAGAAATTAAGAAGCTAGCACCTATTTGTGAACATTTTGAATTAATTATACAGAAATTGCAGATTGTACCTATATATTCATCAAGTGAATATTGCACGCCCCCTTGGTAGCGTAGATGGTAGCGTGTCTGCCTCACGTTCAAGAGGTCCCAAGTTCGAATCTTGAATATGGTGGGTCTCCTTGGTAAGGTTTCTTCCTGAGGTTTTCTCTCCCCCTGAAAGACAAATTTTGGGTAGCTCTAAGCTCTATGGACCCCGGGCTCATTTGAGCATCATTTCACCCACTTCATTCATCGTCCGATATGATGACGTTGGAGGACGTAAATTACAAAATATTGCACAATAGATTCTTTTCTGTAATTTACGTCCTACAACGTTAGGTCATATCGGACGATAAATGGAGAGCGTGCTCAAATGAGCCCCGGGTACAAGGAGCTTAGAGTTACCCGACATCCGTCCTTTAGAATAAGGGAAAACCCCGGAAAATCCTTATCCACGTAACTCACCCTGACCGAGATTCAAACTCGTGACCTCTTGAACGTGAGGTAGACACTCTACCATCTACGCTACCGAGGCGGGCGCATAATAAATGAACAACTTCATAAATATTAAAAGCAGAAGCTTTATTAACAGTGAAGAATTCTTCATATTTAAGTTTAATTTATGAGTCACTATATTTACACTCAAACTTCACTTACTTATTGTTGTATAATTGAAACGTTTTCAAGATCATTTGATCTCATCCTCAGCTATTTGGTGACTAAATGAATCTTCCTCTTCTTCCACTACTACGGAGCTCCGATCACTCACTGACAACTAACACCAGAAGAAGAGGAAGGTTCATTTAGTCACCAAACAGCTGAGGATGAGATCAAATGATCTTGAAAACGTTTCAATTATACAACAACAAGTAAGTGAAGTTTGAGTGTAAACATAGTGACTCTTAAATTAAACTTAAATAAGATGAACAATTGTTGGCATTCCGCGGAATTCACCTTTCCGTGTATACATGCCAGTAAACCCAACTATTGGGTTAAGGTATTTGCATTGATGTGCAGCAAGTATGGATACACGAAGAATGTGGAAGTATATGCAGGTAAGCAGTCAGAAGGTCCATACTCAGTTTCAAATTTAGCTAAGGATCTAATGAAAATGATTGATCCTATAAAGGGGAAAAACAGGAATGTAAATGGTGATAACTGGTTTACGTCAACATCTCTGGCAGCAGAATTACTGGAAGAGAAGAAGCTGACATATGTTTGGACGATTCGACACAATAAAAGAGAGATACCACAAGAGCTTAAGTCTAACTCAAAAAGTGGAGGTAAATTCTATGGACGCTGAGTTCAGAGCATTATGTCATCTGTTTTATTCATCGTCCGGCGTGACTTAATCGTATACGGTGTGTATTTAATATATACGTTGCTCTTTTAACAAATATTTGGTACACGCTTTTAGTCTTAAAATTTTTGAGTTGAAATTATAGGTTGCTTTATGGTCCGTATCAATCAGCATTTTCCATCTCCAAAATCCGTCTGGTGATTTTTCAGGTTCCATTACTTGCACAGGCATACGTATATATGTGCATACACATTTTCTCCTTATATAAGTAAGGCAGATACTAAGAAATATCTAAACCTGCAGTAGAATGTCTTGTACAGTGGGTTATTGAAACCATCAATCATATCTGCCCCGAATCGAAGACAGGAGTCGCATACAGCTGTGAAATATTACAGCGGTGCTCTCCATTATTTGCCCCGGCGTTCAATGTCCTTTTTCTTTTGCAACAGAAAACAAGCTTCGTCGTTAGGAACTCAGTATGCATGGCCGTCCTAATACGTGCTTCTTGAACACACTGTTAATGAAAAATGTCCAGAGGACATGAAGGAACAGTAGGTATTAAAAACAGAAGTGCCATCAAAAAATGATCATAGTTTGAGACCAATAAATACAAACCTTGGAAATAAATATCGTATCCAATATAAGTATAAAATTTATGAATAAGTAAAACCAGTGATGTGTCAGTATCACACGAATTTCTGTGCATATTATCATTTATTTGCATATGCATTTTATGAGGTAATCTTACAAAACTTATTTTTTCCTGTACTTTCTACTAACCACGATAAATCTGACAAAAGTGGGCTTTATGGACTTTTACATAGACATACAATATTTAAAGGACGATAAAACGAATTTAAAATCCTTAAACTAAAAATAAACGTATTATATTGTACTAATAAGTATGAGCACTTTAAACATAAGTTGGCATTTCCTTCGAAACTATGGGAAATGAAAGAAATAACTTTGATATGCGAGGGCTGTTCAATAAAGAATGATCATAATTTGTTTACGGTCATAATTTTTCGCACTTAAATTCAATTTTATTATATTCTGTTAGCATAATGTGGAACAAACACGCCATAGTAGTTTCATTGTTGGTACTCCTGGTTCCCACATGTGAAAATCAGGCAAGTTCAGACATGTTCAGTATCGCCTACCGCTGCAATGGAGTTAAAATGCAGTTAAAGTTGATGTTGGAGGAAGATCCGGAGTGTCTTTCAAACGTAATCACTGCTGATGAAACTTGGCTACATCGTTTTGATCCTGAGAGCAAACAGCAAAGGTCAGTGTGGAAATTTCCTTCATCACCAACACTCCAAAAGAAAAAGTAGTGGCTTCTGCTGGGAAAGTTATGGTCATCTCATTCTGTGATATTCATGGAATGGTTTATCAGCATGTTGTATCTGCACACACATCAGTAACTGGACAATACTACAGGGATGTCCTGAAAAAATTGCAAGTCCATATCAGGCACCAAAGACCACATTTCCGTGAAGCAGGTTGGATGCTGCACCACGAAAATGCACGGCCGCATATTGCCAATGTTGTTGCTGAATATCTTGTAAGACTCAACGTGAAGTGCATCCCTCACGCTCCCTATCGTCCGGATTTAGCCCCATGTATCTTTTTCTATTCCCTAACTTGAAGAAACACGTTCGTGAGAGGCATTATCCATCATCAGAAGCAGTGGTGATGGCTGCGGAGGCGATTTTGAAGCATCCCTCAAAATTGGTTTCCAGCATGTCTTTGAAGACTGGAATACACGCTGGGACAAGTGCATCGCATTCAGGGGAGACTATTTTGAGAAGGACCATCAAAATTATGAGGATGAATAAAGGTACGTTGTCAAAAAATATTGTGATCATTCTTTATTGAACAGCCCTTGTACTTCATATTTATTAGTGATTTAAGCATGCTAATTGGATATAAATTGTATTTTTTAAGAAGATATGTGTGGATAGTCCTGTAAAATGCCCTTATCGATATCTTCTAGGCGGTACTACGACGTGGAAAGTATTTATATGTTTGCACATACAGGTTCAACTCCTTACTGGGCCGGCAACTTCTCCGACATTCTAGTTATGCTCATCTGCAAGAACAGAAGGCGCTTGAATTAAAGTGACTAATCCACTCACCACGTACAGTAATTTACGGTCCATTTTGAAATGAACTTCAAATATGTCTACAACCAACCGGGCTAGTAAGGGCACTGTATGCGAGAAGTCCTGGCTCCATTCTGCTGCTTTTGGCAAAATCTTAAAAAGAGTTAGACTCCCAAAACACGTGTAACTACAGTCTCCTCTTTTAAGAATTGCACTATGAATTCGGATATTCTACAATTTCCCTCTATCTAAAATAAAGGTCACGTGCTCCTTAAGAGATATGGGCAAGCTTATGTGAAACAATAAATAAATAAACAAACACACATACACTAACCGTGCGCCTAAATTTATTTTGTTCTTTTTTTAGACTAAATTAGTAATAAAATCCCTTTCTGGTTATGTTTCGTATCAAATTTGCAACATTACCGCTGCTTATATTTTAAGTATGTCTCTATCAGAACTGTGTCGTACTTCTTTCAGAATTTAAATATCACTTAGCATCGTACTTAAAACTTATTTTCTTAATATGCACATTTTTCCTTTGAATCTTTAATCGGTATGTTCGCGTTAAGAAACGACAATTCTGCTTGTTTTCCCTTATTAAAACCAGATCATGAGAACACAGTTCAACCCCTTTGGCTGGTTTTCTTGTTAAATGAATGAATTTAAACTCAGCTTTGCGCTGTATGGCGTCTGTGAATTCCAAGCTGCATATTTCTGCTTTCTTGTGGAAGAAGAAGAAAGTGAATCCGTGCTAGCTTCCATGTTACAAAGAAAGAAGAAACATTTGCAGCAGTAATTCTTCACAAAAGGCCTGAAGTTGAGAGAAGATTAAAGAAGTTATACTTATCTGTTTCTTTTTTATACTTGGAAAAGGAATCTCTAAGGCTCATTAGAATTTCCAGTTTCGCTTGTGTTCTAAATGAACGAAACTGGAAAGCTATGCACCCTTCTTGTCGCCCGCCTCGTTAGCGTAAATGGTTACGTATCTGCGTCACGATCAAGAGGTCCCGAGTTCGAATCTCAGTCAGGGAGAGCATCTGGATCAAGTTTCTTCCGATATTTTCCCTGATATTGAAATATGAATGTCAGGTAACTCTAAGATATGTGGAATCTGGATCAAATTGAGCATCAATTCACCCATTTCATTCATCGTCTGATATGACAGCGTTGGAGGACGTAAATTAAAACAGGAAAAGAATCATACCCTAGAAATACAGCTCTTTAGTGTTAAATTTCAAACTACTGTGTATGTCATATAATGCAGAACCTAAATAAAATAATAAAATAATATTCGCAGACAGGAGTGGAAGGCTGCTGTAATCACTTCGTTCCATAACAAGATATATCGAGAAATCATAATTGTATGGCTCTACTTATTGCAAGGTAATAGATTTTTAAAATAATTTAGAGTAACTGGGTATTTGAAATGTTTTAGGAAATATTATATTTAGTTCAATACCTGAAGGCGTATTGATTACGCAGTGGGAAAAATAATCGTTCAACAGTAGACTCTTCAGAGCATTATATTTATATAGAGAAAATGAAAAGTAGAGTGGGATTTAATCGAATCTGTCGCGATTAAAAGAAGGTATATACATGTAATATGAAATAATGAAATGAAATATTAATTAAGTTACTAAACTGATTGACGGATGTGTGTTTCGAAGTGATAAACTCAAGTAAAGGGCATACCGGATTTAGAACATTAATACAGGTTCAACGAAACAGGTTGCGGAAATTTCAAAATAATCATTACTCAGGAATACGGTATTAGGAATATTAAAACACTTATAATCTGCTTCAGCTCATCTACTCAAATTTTTCTTTCTTACATTAGAATGTTTCTATGGCGCTCCATTGGTTGCTATCCAAACAACAAGTCGATGGTCGATTTCGGTCCGAGAGCGCTGGATCATCTCAGGCATGATTGTTGTAAAAAGCTTCGGTGATCCTGTTGCCAGTTCTTTAGCGGGAATTTCAAGCAGAGGAACATGTGTATTTTAAATATTTTATGCATTTGCAGATCGTAATTTCGTAAATGTACGTGGACAACGTGTATATACATGATGCCAGAATAGTTGCATATGGAGACAATATACCATTTACTGGAAAAGAAATAACAAAATGCTACGTCGCACGAGTGGGAAATTCCTTTCTCATATAGTATTGATATACATGTCGCCTTATAGCATCCTTTTGAAAAGCATCAAGTGAAGCTTTAAGGCTACCTCGTTGACTTTGCTTTCCCGGTGTACGCAGAACTGCAGACGGCAAAATTAAATCAGCTGGGCACTTTTACTTTTTCACATTCTTCCGACCTTCAAGGCGTCACAAACTCTGTCCAGCAGCTTGGTAACAGGTAGTAGAGGTCCACCAGTATCCCGCTCCTTCTCGAAGTACTCACGTAGCCTTGAATATAAATTCACGGCTTTGGCTCTTATAAGAGCCGACTTTTTTCTTGAATTCTGACGATTCAGTAGTCATGTTACTATAATAGCGATAATAGTAAGACTTACAGACGCTACAAATCGGAATTCACGCACACACAAAATTAAACAAACCACCAGCTCGGGATGCAAAAGCAACCAAAAGTCACGTGGTCCACACAAAATTGAAGCGGCAACGCGGTACTGGATTTGCAAGCCACGCCTAGCAGCGACAACGCTGATTGGCGCTAGCAGACAGTTTTAACTTCCTGACCACGACACCGGATGTACAGACTCCCAATACCACCAACAGAAGCAGTTAGTGTGCGTGAAATGTGTGAACGGAATATTCGAATAGAGTGATGTTGTAAAGAATATCCTTCATGATATGAAATTACAAGTTGGATTTCAATGTTTTGAAGCTAATATTGTCCTATACTCTCATTATAAAGATAATTCTGACGATATGTTTTCAATTACTCGTTATTATATGTTGGTACTATTAACCTTCCCCCTCCACTTCCTGCTGCCGTTAAACGTCAGAGCCGGAGATAGAGTGGCCGAACTGTAATGACGTAATCCGAATATTCTATCACCTTCGAGAAGCGTAACTTAATCTATGCCGGCGAGTCCTTTACCTCAGTTATCTCTGCCCGCCGGCGCTTGTTTACAATAGCCGCGCTATTATTAACTGCTTAGCAAGGCTCATTATTACCATGAAAATTTATCCGTCGACTGTTTTCTTATTTGTACCAAAACTTTTATGCCTGTTGCCGTGACATTATCTACAGAAAACCAAACTACAGTGGGATTTAATCGAATCTGTTGCGATTAAAAGATTGACGGATGTGTGTTTCGAAGTGATAAACTCAAATAAAGAGCAAACCGGATTTAGAACATTAATACAAGTTCAACGAAACAGGTTGCACCAATTTCAAAATAATGATTACTTAGAAAGCAGGTATTCAAAATATTAAAACACTTATTTTCTTCTTCAATTCATCTACTCAAAAAGTTTTTCTTTCTTACATTAGAATGTTTCTATGGCGCTCCATTGGTTGCTATGCAAACAACAAGCCGATGGTCGATTTCGGTCCAAGAGCGCTGGATCATCTCAAGCATGATTGTTGTAAACAGCTTCGCTGATGCTGTGCCTATTTCCTTCTTAGTTTGTCTATTGGGGTGTTGTATGCGATTGTGGACTGCCTTTGCAGATATTCCCGTAGCTCTTCAATGTGAAAGCGCTCCCTTGCTACCCGCCTCGGTAGCGTAGATGGTAGCGTGTCTGCCTCACGTTCAAGAAGTCCCGAGTTCGAATCTCGGTCAGGGTGAGTTACCTGGATAAGTTTGTTCGGGGTTTTCCCTTATAATATCTTATCTTCCCTTATCTTTCCCTATTCTTCAAGACAAATGTCGGGGAACTCTAAGCTCCATGGATCCTGGACTCATCAGAGCATCATTTAACCCATTTCATTCACCGTCCGATATAACTTAACGTTGGAGGACGTTGCTAGTTCGTATACTATTATATATTTCAAATGGGAAGAGTTCTCACCTGTAGCGAATCAGATGCCTTAGAGCCGTCAGCGTTGCCACCTCGTTATTCCCACTTTTTTAATATTTCCCTCTCTCTCTCTCTCTCTCTCTCTCTCTCTCTCTCTCTCTCTCGCACTTGCGAGTGTTCTTGGCGCTAACGCAAACTGAATTTTCCAAAGTTTTATAGTAATGCAGTTGTTGAAATCACAATCGCAACGTGGAAATTCGTACATTACGCAAATGATTTAAATATTTAGTTTAAAATTAATTATAGTTTATGAATTACTTATTTTTCCAATCCAATGAAAATACCAGCGGTGCATCCGTATAGCTGTGAATGTTACTTACGTTAAGAGATAATTCGTCATTGTCATTCTCTTCATCGTCTGAGTACTGCAAATTTATGAAGATAGGTTCCAAAATTTCATTACGTGTTAATTCTTTCCAAAAGTCGTCTTCTTGTAGTTTATCTGATGTCTCACGCAGTTTTCCCAGTCTTGATGTGTTCCTTGTTAGTTTCTTCATGAATAAGTCTTTAACGTCGGTCAGTATATAAATATTATTTCTATTTGCAACATAATTTGAGCCAACATTAACTCAATTGGATTGTTCTGACAGTAGTAAGAGGGAAGATGGATCGTATCTAATTGATCCAGCTGATACACTTTTTCATGGAAGAGTAACTGAATAATGCTGCTTTGAACTCTCTAGAGTAGATAGAGATTACGAACCTTTCATAAAGAAGGCTACAATGTGACACGTTCCGCCAGACTAGCAGGAAGGATATTGTTTCCTCTCATCGATTTTAACAAACACCTTGGTTTATTCAAAGTACATATTTATTTTACCACGTCATGTCAAATGTTTACGTTTCAGCTCTGAGTAATTTCAAATATACGTTCACGCATACATGGCAACCAATAATGATGTTCATTACAGTGTTTACGTCGCAATGCATTGTCATAATAAAATGGTATCTATTTATTTGTATTAGGAAAACTATTTGAGCTAAAATATGGGGTTTTTACGGTTATGTTAGATACATTACTCTCCTCTTCCACATGTATTAGTTTTGGCAAAATCTAAACTTTTTTCTTAGCGCGAATAGTGTATATTTGAGATTGATTAGTTCGGCGCTTGTCACACATTACATAGGGGGAATGCAATATGATAATACCGTAGTACTCCGATTCTTTGCTCACCTAGTAGCGCTCAAGGACAAACATCATCCCATTTGAAACACGTAATAGGCGTGACTGTGCAGAGGGCCTTTTTGAGGTACATGGCTTTCACGTTCTCTATCTGTAGGAGGTCTCTCTTTGTTAAATGGGTGATGATCGGTGTATTCTTCGCTATAAGAAGCGGCAGCGCTGCTTCCAAGGAGAGTTTGTGTATGAGATTGATGTCATCCATAGCTAATATTGCTGCTTGCTCTGTCTGTGATGTGTCTGCCGAAAACAGTTCATGTCCATCATGTCTCAACGACTGTACTTCTCAATACACTGGCCCACAGAGCTTGCCTATGTCTTATCCCAGCCACTTAAAACAAGAATTACAACACCTGAGACTCACTTTCAAAACGGCTACCCCGAGTATGACGTTGAAGCCTCAATCACCAAAGCTAGGATAGGGAAACCTGTAATATAGCAAGCGTCAGATAAGCCTACCGCTACAGCCTGCATCACGTTTACCAGCAATCTATCCGGCAGAATCAGCAGAATTCTCGTCATATGCAACACCAGGACCATCCACAAGCCACCTCCGAAGATATAACATCTGTTGAGACAAACTGGATTTTCAAGTTCCGGGAGTGTACCGCATTTCCTGTGAATGTGGGACACCATTTATAGGACAAACCGGAAGGACCATCGCTACTAGAATAGTCGAACATGAACGGAGCTTTCGTTTAATGCAACCTGAGAAGTCTGGGCTGGCAGAGCATTGTTTTGATAACGACCATAGAGCCAATTTTCGGGAGACGACCATCTTGGCAAAATGCAACAGTTACTGGGAGCGGAGAATTAAGGAGGCTTTGGCGATTTCCTCTGAAAGGAGCACGCTTAATCTTGATGCTGGATTTCAGTTCAGCTTCTCTTGGAAACCGGCCTTAAAAATGGAAATGCATCGAATTAAGAAGCAAAGATCAGTACAGCTTGATAATCAAGTTAAGTAGTTACGTTTCTTTGACACAATTTTCTATACTAACGCCATCTCCTGACCTGCCATTTAATTTACCGAAAACAGTCTTTCGTTCTGTAATGCGAATTTTGATAGTGTTTTGTGTTTGTTTATAGTTCTGTTATATCCAGTATTTCATTTGTGGTTATAACATTTTATAAATATCCTGATAATGGGAGAGATGTACACTCCCGAAACGTTGATATCTAATAATCTTTTCACCTGGCTGGCTGCTCGAGAAGAAAGTGAATGTCTTAATGTGTCAGGAGAGAGCAGTATCCTTAACGGCTTACTTAAAAATAACTGAACAGTGACTCAGTGAAGTTAACTTTACATTATGCACACTGTGTGCTTTCCTTATTATTATTGTGATCCTGTGATATAAATGTGGGTGGTTCAGATCCCAAAATCGAAAATAATGCTGGTTTACACAACTATTGATATGAAATATGGCGAATACACCTTTTAGATAGCTTTAGTCATCGTCAGTTTTAAGAATGACATTTGTGAATTGAACACGATTTGGTCGATCCGCATGTTTAATGTAATGTCAGAACTGAATTTTGTAATCCTAAAGACGTAAACGCCTGTGCACCACATTTTGAATTGTCCACTTAGGTATCCCAAGTTACACATATCGCTTTGCAATTAATTTTTTCCTCTTCCAACACAATTCTACGATGCACGCTCCACTGCTTCGCACTCGTTGGGCGTCCGGTGGACTGCTGCACGTGAGCAGTGCCAATTTCCCCGAAACGGTTCATACAACCGTCTAATGCTATTACCATTAGGGGGATCACCACCAGAAACACGTTGAAAAGTGCGCTGAACAATTATAACAGATTTAAATTCCGCTAACCACAACACGCTCTCTTGTTTTCTGCTGAACTGTGCAATTACAAATTGCATTCTCTACTGAAGCAATGTGACGTGACCGCACTCGTTCTGCATATGGGCTGAATGTCACGGGCGGAGTACAGCCAGAACTAAAAGAACTCAGTGAGTTCCCGATTACTTTGCAGGTAAAATTATGAATTTATCTCAGTTACAACAGTAGTTATGATTTTGTGAAGTTCTTTTAACCTTTTTTCGATGTTCCTGTAGTTTTTCAGTTATTTACGTTTTAAAAAGTGTTTAAGTATAATACTCATAGTGCAACTGCTCTCGGGTTACACAGGGAGAAGGCAATCTGTAAGCTCTTTTTCTTTTTCATAAAATTTTAAGAGATGCACATGACTAAACTGTAAAACCCCGTTTAATTTGTTGAATTTCATTTTATGTTTGATTATTAAACATGGACAAAACTGCTTCGTCTATTTTTATTCTAGTCAAATAAATCCATTCCTGAAGGTAATATGTTTCGGCTTTAAAATACATACTCCATAATATTTTAGTTTTCTTCTTCATACTTTCAAATATTGGTAAAAAATTCAAATTTTGGCAAGTTGTTTTTCATCTATTAATATATGATGACTAATTCATAATTCAAACAAATTTGTGTTTCTTAAGACCTACTTCATATATCATGGAGAACATTACAAACACTTCTGGACACTTTTTGAAATGATCCATTATTAATAATAACTAAACACTAATAACACAACTTCACTATTTACTTTTCTTATTCAAATCCTGGGACCAGTTTCAAAGCAAAACATCTGCTTCATCCTCAACCACTCAGCTTGACACTCAGCATACCTCTAAACGAAGAAACATTTAATGTGAAATACAAACATATTATAAACGCTGCTTTAATTAACGGCTTTAATAAAGATTTTATAAACAGAAGAGTAGAAAAGTTTCAATATCAAAAAAATGTTAATGATGTTTCCACTCTTAAAAATGCAAAAAATGATTATATTTTCCAAAAAATTACTTATCATCCATGGGCAAATAAAAGGTTCCAAAAATTTTCAAAGAAGTGGGTATAATACTAGCACCTCAAACTAATTACAGTATAAAGAATTTACTACAGCTTTCTAAAAAAGACAAAAATTCAAACAACAAAAAATCTGGTATTTATCAAGTTAACTGTTTAGAATGCGAAAAGATCTATATTGGTAGGACTAAGCGTAATTTAGAAACCAGAGCGAAAGAACATTTTAGAAACATTAAATATTGACAGACAGAGAAATCGGCAGTGGCTGATCATTTTTGGTGATATAATTATAAAGTAAATCCAGAATTTAAATTATTGAAACAATTGAAAGAACCGATAGACTTAATGGTTTGAGAGAAGATATTTATTTTGAAAAATAAGAATCGTGTAATGAATTTTGATATCCCTCCACTAGATGTCATCAATAAGTTTGTGTTGTCCCCGGTAGATGGCTGTTAGATAAGGAGCTATTCTTCAAACTACGGTAGTGGTCAGGTCAGTCACTCAGTCAGTTATTTGGTGAGTGTCAAGCTGAGTGGTTGAGGATGAAGCAGATGTTTTGCTTTGAAACCGGTCCCACGATTTGAATAAGATAAGTAAATAGTGAAGTTGTGTTACTAGTGTTTAGTTATTATTAATATCTAGTTTACTTACGTGTCAGCAGCTTCAGTTTCTTACATAACTATGATCCATTATGTTTTCGCTAATATTTGCGGCATGTTTTATTGAAGAATTTCACGTTTAACGATACATCCCTTCTCAGGAGTGATTCACATTTCACAGTTCTCAGCTCAAAGTACCGGTTAGAAATTAATTTGTGTGTGAATTTTAGCGGTGGCTTACAGCACCACAAACGATGAACACTAATGATACACGCAATGAAAGGAGGCATTTGGTAAAGGACACTGGTAAGGAAGATGTCCGTTCCTAATTAGCGTATCTCACCCAAATCTGCCGCTAATGAGGGCATGAGAAAAGCTGAGGAAATCTTTGATATTGCCAGGTTCCATCTGAGTTAGCAGTAATGAAATCAAGGAGGTCGTTCTGAGAAAATGTAGCGTTCGCAGGGAATTTTGAGCAAGTAAGGATTATTTCAAACATTTCAATTTTCCCATTTCACGCAGCACATCTGTCTTTTTAGGATAGCATCGCCGGTATCGAAACAAATGTAGGGTGACCATATCTCATAGGCAGAAAAAGAGGCAGGCACTTTCAGTATCGCCCCATTATAATTGTAGCATGGAACTGTTTGATGTCCTTAATAGGAATTTGTAAGGTTTACATACGGACCGGCCGCGCCGTGGCTTAGTGGTTAGACCACTTGGCTCTCACCAAGGCGGCCCAGGTTCGATCCCAGGTGACCGCAAAGTGAGATTTGTGCTGGACAACACGGCGCTGGGGCGGGTTTTCTCCGGGATCTCCGGTTTTCCCCGCCATCTCATTCCACCGGTGCTCCATCTTCATCTCATTTATCATCAGTGTCATCGCCTGCGGTGCCATATGTAGTAAAAGCGGACGTTAAACACTACACTACACACACACACACACACACACACACACACACACACACACACACATTTCTACATACGGACGTATAGTTCGAAACACATGATTAAGGTTTAGGAAGCAGCCAGCATTAAAGAGGTTAAGAAAGAAAATTCAATACTTGTATTTCATTTAAAAGGTTATTATAATCAAGCACACAGAATTAGTGGCACAACCTTCAACAGCTTCACTTGCTCTAACATTACACTTTTTCTCTTAGGAGGTTTTTTACGCAATGGAATACTTGCACAGTATTGCATGAGCTATCCAGCTTTAGCTTTATCTCGTAAATTAATCTCTGTTTCATATAGCCTTGCCCCGCTGACATGTATCACTCCGTGTGCAGCTACTTTACCCCTCATCCTAATTGGCTAATGCTTTCGCGCCATAGGCGGTGCTTTCCCCTCACATTTAAAACTGCATTAAACGTTATAACAATTGCCAGGAGTATAGATAAAAGCATACAAATAAGAATATGAAGGCATACAAAAATAATGAAGTTTATAAAGAAACTGAGCAAGTAAATTGAATGAATGGGCAATGAAACTGAAACAAGTTTATAATGAAAGGCCTTCGGCCATTTCCACTGGGATTTTTTAAAACGAACACACATGACTTGCAAAAATGCTTGTATTTTAGTCTTAAAAATCATGTCACGCCATACTTGTCGTGTGTCCTTCATTCACCCAAGTCTCGTCAATGTAGTATATTTTGCGACTTGTATCTCGGTACAGTCTGATTATCCTTAAATAACGTCTTCGATAAACAACAATATCGCCCAAGGAGTGGTAAGTTTTCCTGCTCTCTCAATTTCATGACGCGATGTTCCTACGCATCTAACACACCTGTAAGTTCAAAGCACAGCTGTTCAACTTATCTCACTGACAAAGACGGATTCTTCTATGTGAGTGTATTAAACACATGCACCACAATACTCTTTTTGCCGCTTTGTAAAGATCTTCCCTTGCGATGCTTCAGCGAAAAACTGGCGGTAGAGTCTGCTATTATACATATAATAAGTACACGCGCAATAAACGATCAATAAAATAATTTAGCTCTCGCACTCGGCACAACACACCTTCGAATGGCGATATATGACTAATCCAGTTCAAAACAAGGCAGTGATAAAAGTCATATAAACAAATATGTCATCACTACCGCTAAAGCACGTGCTATCGTGTCATGTGCTTGACAGCAAAGAAACATCCTCTTTACTTCGTTTAAGAATTAACATGTATTTCAGATAAATCAACTCTGTTACGTAATATATTTAATTAAAACAGTTACGAAGATGTAAATCTGACAATTCTCTTCCAACATATAAAGATATATGACCATGTTAAATAATG
This sequence comes from Mantis religiosa, assembly GCA_030765055.1. Taxonomy (NCBI): domain Eukaryota; kingdom Metazoa; phylum Arthropoda; class Insecta; order Mantodea; family Mantidae; genus Mantis; species Mantis religiosa. The sequence continues at coordinate 47,990,732 of CM060954.1, forward strand.
AACTAATTTTAACCACACAACAGTTTATACTGTAATAGCAGCCATTAGGAGGTGATGTCACGTGACCGTTGAGATATACGGGGCAAGCTTATGTGAAACAAGGAGTAGGTCATTGTTAAAATAAGGTACTGCTAACCATACTTAGGTCAGGTTTGGTCTCTTAGGGCCTAGCTCGGATAGAGTTTATTTCAATAAGTTTTTACACACAACTAACCTAAGACTAACCTTCCTAAACATTGGGGCAAATGTATATCACTCCTTTATTGATACCTGATTCCCTTGATACAGCAAAACTTAATAAATAACCGTAAATATGAAGCACTACGCACGGACCCACCACATAAATTACCGTTTAACTCTACAACGGAGCTTTTCCGAGAAATAAAATTCGTAAAAACGTAGTCAGCATAGACAATCTCGTACTAACAAAGCCGCAGTATATGATTATATTCACTTTTGCGACCAGTCCCTTATCTTAAAAATTATAAAAATTTACGCTAATGTGCGAGTGGAATTTCATGTCGAAGAGACACATTGACATTGCGTGTTTATCTACTAAGAAGTAACATTTTACTTTTAGGGTCTTACCTTTGTTTGCAATTGATATGAGAGTTCCTCCATGGAAAATGTGGCATTCTGCCTCTAATTCGTTTCTTGCCTTTTTAAATGACGGGTGTTTATTATTCCATTCATCACTGTACACGCAATTACTTTTAGGCATTTTCACAAAAAATATATTTACTGCTACGATTTCAGAATTATCAGAAAATTAGCGAAATACCATCACATAGTTTAATACGTAATTTCAAGGAAATTAGCTATTCGGCTGCACAGGAACAGGAAGGAAGCATAGAATCGCGAATTAATAGGTCAGTCAGAGAGCACGCAACGACCAAATGGTATAGTTATACTTGGTATGCAGCCTTTGCTGTGGTTTAAGTTTCTTCGGTATGCGATGTCTCAGTGGACAGAAAGAAAGATTATGCAATTTAAAATGAAAGTGTATGCCTAGCTGCAAAAAAGAGGACATTCGCCGAAGTTACAAAATTCCAACCAGACACGTTTTTACAGCAGAAAAGAGGACATGTCCAGGAACAAGAGGATGTATGGTCACCCTAAACCAATGGATATATTTATGTGGCCGCGTTTAACCCATCCCCAACCGGCTCTCTTTGTAGGGAAAAACTGTTCCTCCCCCTAACCACAATGTCATAAACATCTTAGGAAACACCAAAACGGGGTCAGAAGTGAAGAATGTTAGGCACGTGCTTACAGCTGAGAATTTCCAGGGTTGCCGTTGTTTAAAATAACGTTTACAGGCAAAATATAAATAAATAAAGCAATGATTAATGATTTAAATGATTAATGTTTCCTATAATTAATACATAATGTTACAACTCTTTATAGCATAACTGAAAAGAGATATGACCTATGTTGTTATGCTATTAGTACTTCTATTACGTACAAGAACTAAATGCGTATTATTAGCATAATATCCAAGGAAAGTTTAGTAAAACATCATTACAATCTTAAAGGGGTTAAATTGCATCAGTGTGCATGAATTTGCGAGGGATATTTACTTGCGAATTAAAGAAACACTTTAGATATTCTGGTAGTTAATAATCATTTATAAGCAAAGATTGCACGTTAGAGCTTTGTTTATTCCAATCGTGAGCCGATCTATCCTAAAACATTTTCCTTTATTCTATGGCAGCTGCAGGTGGTGAATTTCTATTGATTTAACGAAGCAATAAATACGTAAAAAGTAAAAAAGAGGTAAAAAAGATGAACCTATGTATTAAAGAGAACCTAGTAAGGAAACTCTATTAACTCTTTTTAAATTTTCGAAGCTTTTTACAAGGATGTCTGCTAATTTTACAAATTTGAATAAGGTTAAGCAGTATATTTTTTTGGGGGGGGGGGGTGTCCTTCTGCTAAACACAATTTAAATAAATTATCACGTACATTTCGCATAATAATTAAATATGTCATAAACGCTTTAGAACTCGAGAAAGTTTAGAAATACTGTTAGGTATATATTACAAGTATGAATGGAAATCCACGTTAGCATATCCATGTTAGGTTCGATACCCACGATCTCCACATCTTAATTAAATTACGCAAGTGCCAAACGCTAATAAATATTAAACACTAATAAATTTATAAAACTATACCAAGTAAAACACTATGTAACTTCGATAAATATAAGTTTAATTAACACTCATAGGAAGCACGTTTGGACAGTCTAAGCTAATTTCTGAGGACACAAGAGAAATATTACAACAGCGCTTTAACTTGGTGAACGTATTAAGAAGGACCACCCATATGTTTAAGGGTGGAAGACCCATATAATTGCTTACATGCGAGGAGGCGTGGTTAGAAGGGAAAGCTTTTGACGCCGCCTGGGATGCGATGGTCGAGGCTGCTAACCCCGTCGAGTTGTCCCCCTGGAGGTTATCACGTTGTCGCGGTGGGGGGTCTTAGTATCCTATGAACCAGACAACCATACTGGGAAAGTCTAGCTTTGCTAGCTTGCTGGTTGGCAAGTGGGGAGGAGAACCAAACATAGTCCGCAACGTGGGATCTTACGACTGTACCTAGATTGGGCGGCCGGAAATCTCTTAGAAGATGTCAAACGGCTCTAACGGCACAAGAAGATCTAGAATCTCAATGACTGCAGAGGCGGAGAAGACATCTTCGGCGCTACTGCCCTGTAGTTAGGTATTGGGTTACCATGAGCTAAAGGAAGACAACCTTGATTAAAAATTACCGGAAGTCATGAGCCGTGAGAAGGCAAACCTTTCACATGACTCACCCATCTATGGGCTGGTAACCCGGGAAATTTACTTACTCAAAACCTTCGGAGAATCTCAAACAAAAATGGAAGGAACGTGTTGAAAGAATGCCAGGTAATAGACTTACAAAACAAATATTATAGTGTCATTCTAAAGATAGGAGATCGGTGGGCAGACCCAGGAGACGATGGCTGGAGGACTTCGAAGGCGGAACAGGCACTTGATTGCCTATGCCATGAGGAGAAGAAGAATAAAGAAGTCCGTCGAGTTGTGCTTTTATACTGTAACGAATTGGAAAATTCTACATTCTAAACGAGTAATTAGATTTGGGACCGTACCACTTTTTCTCAATACTGCATATTAATGCAGATTTTTGACCATGATATACTACAATCGATACTCACTTAATGCTTTTTCAGAAATTGATTTCAAATATAAAAGCTTTGAAAACTCACCACTTATGTGGTACAGAATGTCTCAGTGCTCTGTGACATCTGCATGGATATGATTCCTTGTTCTTGTATTTAGTGCAGTGGTTTGATATCAATGGACGCTTTTTGGAAGTAGGTAGCCCACGCTGCTCTAGTCATGCAGTCAACGTTATTTGGAATTTCTGATAGCCTTCCCATAAAATTCAGTTAGCTGATTGATGGTTGAGAATTCCAGAATCCAAGTAACTGGATTTTTACGCAGCTAGTACTTATAGAACAGTCCATCCGTCAGGGATGTCCACTGTCGATGATCCTGTATACGACGTGTGTAGAACCCTTAATAAGAGGCATAGTCTCCGTACTCTACAGGAGAAACAAAAACCTCTTGAATCTTGAGAGAGTATTTGCGTATGCGGATGACATTACACTGGTGCTCACGGATTCTGGTGACTTCACAGCAATTGAACCAACGTTATTACAATATCAGAGTGCGTCAGGGGCTTTGATCAATTACAGTAAATCGCATCTCCTTGCCTTGAATAACTGGACAATGGAGGACGCTCGGTTTACACATCAGTCCGAAATTAAGGTCCTAGGTCTGTTTCTAACACCCCGCCTTAAGGACCTGATCGCAGTAAACTGGAGAAGAATTGTTAACCACTGCATATATAAACTGACCTCACAGTTGACGAGGAATTTGAATTTTGTGCAGAAAATTTGGCACGTGAATAACTTTGTGCTTGCAAAGCTGTGGTACGTGGCAAAAGTACTTCCGATGTCCCATCAGTTCTCACAACGGTTAGAACGGGCAATAGGCTACTACATTTGGAAGAATCTACAACAAAATTGCCCGACCACAGCTGCGGAGGGACATAAATAGTGGCGGATGGAATTTGGTGGATGTGCAAGTGAAGTGTCGTGCCCTGTTATTGCGTTCTATCCTGACAGCCATCAATGGCCAAGGTAGCCAACAGGATAGACAGTTCAGCAAACAAGTGATTGGCGCACATATGGTAGCTCCTGCAGCCTTTCGACAGGTGCGAAGGGATTGAGGGAGTCTTGCCTTTAATTGAAAGGACAACAACGACGTTGACATCCAAAATTATATATAAGGAGTTATTAAAGGATTTCTTGGCAGTACCGGCGATTGTTCTCAAATATCCAAATACTCCCTGGAAAAATATATGGAAACTCTTCGGCTATCGTTTTGTACCATTGGACTGGAAGGTAACCTTGTATCAGTTTGTAAACGAAATCATTCCCACGGAAGCTAAGAAACATAAACACAATATAGTGCCGGCACCGTGGTGTAAACATTGTGGAGACGTAGATACGCAACTTCATAGAATAACCAGCTGCGTAATGGTACGAGACATCTGGAAATGGACCAAGAAGCAGACGGGACACATGATTGGGGTAACGTCGGAAAATTCTGTAACCTCAGTTTTGTTAGCTTGGAACTTCCAGAAGGGGGCAACAGAGCTCCCTCAGATATGGTTGACTCTTGGTTTCTACCATTACTGCCTGAGTTTCGAGCAACCGACTTTAATAGAGTTTAAATCATCATCTTCAGAGGCTATACAATTGTGGAGATTCACAGGCGAGTGGCATTTCCTAGTCAGAACCAGCTTACTCTCACCTTGCAATTATTACATCAATGTTCGTATATTAATAGTTTATTTATAGCTTAAGAGTTATGTCAGATGCAAAGAGAAAATTGATCCAGCATGCACGAGAAAAGAGTCTAATGTTAGCTACAGTAGTTCGACATTTACACACAATTGCACGTCTTTTATCAGAAATAAAGCAACCTTGAGCAGTCAACAGGTGATCATAACCTTTATGACCGTCCTGTTACGCTTCTCCTTTCTCTTAGTACACCCTAAAGTACTCTGACTACATAAAAACAGCTAGTTCATCTGTAGTTCTAAAAGTTTATGTAAGTTTGTAACATGTCGCTAAGTAAAGCAACTGATTTCGTTACTGAGAAAAGAGATACAAAATTTAGTGTTTTACGTAGTCAAGCATGCTAGGTGGTTCATAATGTGTGTCAGTTCTTTAAAGGAATCTCAAATGCCGGAGAAAGGTACAAACTTGATCTTAAAGTGCCAGGAGTTAACTGCTCAAGTGTGTGGTGTGAATCAATTCAATATTTCTCGGATCAGTTGAGAGGTAATAAGATGTGATCCAGGTTCTGCTAAAGGTCTCTACAATAAAACACATTAACATACCAAAAAGATCAACGCTCTTAGAAAATTTTGAAAAAAAAAAAACAGGTAGCCCATAAAACAGTTTTGGAATTTTTGACTGCGGCGACTTTTGTACTGCCAAAGAGGTAACGGGAAAAATATGTTACAAAAGTTCTGCTTCTTGTACCTAAAATTATGAAAAAAATTATTCTTCAGTTATAGGGAAACCAATGACGGTCGTAAACTCCTTATGGAAATGAGTGATTGTTGCATCAAGTTTGAAACTCCTTCGCACGGTGTACCAGTTACGGGTTTATGGAAAAAATCATGGAGGGGAGTAACTATGAGGGCTGTTCAATAAAGAATGATCACAATTATTTTTTGACGACATACCTTTACTCATCCTCATAATTTTGATGGTTATTCTCAAAATAGTGTCCCCTTAATACGATGTGCTTGTCCCAGCGTTTCTGCCACTCTTCAAAGATATGCTGGAAACCATCTTTTGAGAGATCCTTCAAAATCGCCTCCACAGCCTTCATCACCGCTCCTGATGATGGATAATGCCTCCCACGAAGGCGTTTCTTCGAGTTAGCAAATAGAAAAAAGTGACATGGGGCTAAATCCGGACTATAGGAAGGGTGAGGGATGCACTTCACGTTGATTTTTGCAAGATATTCAGCAACAACATTGGCAATATGCGGCCATGCATTATTTTGGTGCAGCATCCAACCTTGCAATGTTTCCTATAGTATTGTCCAGTTACTGATGTGTGTGCAGGTACAACATGCTGATAAACAATTCCATGAATATCACAGAATGAGATGACCATAACTTTCCCAGCAGAAGCAACCACTTCTGCCATTTTGGGGGTTTGTGATGAAGGAGATTTCCACACTGAGCTTTGCTAATTGCTCTCAGGATCAAAATGATGTGGCCAAGTTTCATCAGCAGAGATTACGTCTTAAAGAAACTCCGGATCTTCCTCTAACATCGACTTTAACTGAATGTGGCCACAGGCGCAGGATGTGTATACGTTGCAGCTCTCTACTAATGACTATTACCGTATGCAGGACGTTTGACGCGGATAATAGTATCTTATTGTCTATTGCATACTATTCGTTACTTAGAGCTTGAGTTTCAAATCCGTGATTATTATAAACAGTATATTTGCAGTAAATGTTGCTAAAATGTATGATAGCGTAAATTGCGCTTTTTGACTCATGCCAGAAAAGAAAGGTTGCACATGCGAATAATTCACATAGCACAGATTTAGTGAACGATGTTTTAGGTACGTTTACTGTTTCAGTTCTCTGTAACCAGCACCTTGTCAGAAATACATGAGACACATCATGCCAACATGTTCATATTGCGGTATGTTAACAAGGATTGCGGCTGTCTCCCTGGCGGAGTAAGCAACTCTGTCACTCGACATCAACCTATTAGTCTGCATGTATCGCCGTCCTTCAACATACCCTCTCATCACCAAAATAAACAGTTGACTCTGGTGAACATTCTAACAGTTTGTCAGGAAATCCATAACTTTAAATCTTAAACAACTGAAATAACTACAATATCAGTAATGACGACGACGACGACGACGACGATGATGATGATGATGATGATGATGACTTCAGGATAACAAGGCTATAAGGCACATTATCCGAAGAACTTAAATCTAGATTTCATACCTCACCACTAAGTTCCCATTAAGGTATATCAGTTTATTAATGTTAAATGTTCCTAATAGGTTAATCAGCAGAAGCACTGGTTTTCTACAATAACATTATTCTATTACTGAAATGAATTACTTAACATAATTCAATAAGAAGTATATTGGAAGAAAACTGCTGTGGTGATAAAATAATTATAAGATATTTGAGATCACGTGGCATCGTTATTCAAACATTTCTCAATATAAGACTTTTTTAAAGATACATTTATTCAATGTCACCTAACAACATTGTCTTATAGCGACAACTATAAAATGATAAAACGAATTTTGTATACAGTTTGAAGCAATTTTTTACTGTGGGTGATACACAATTCCACGTTGGGACGCCAATTTGATACAATAAGTTTTGTACCAAACAAAGTTCCACGTTGTTGTGACAATTTGTAACTAATATGATTGGCAAGGGTTCCACGTTGATGCTACTTTGAAGCTATTATAATGTGTGGCTCAGGGTAAAACAATGAGGTTTCTCACAGGGTATGCGTGGATGTGTGTGAGAAGGATATTTTAATGACACTGGAATGCCCGTTTCCAACTAATTTATTCACTGCTTCTTGTTTTAGGACATCGAAATTGAAGTTGCCGACCAAGGGTTACCAATATCCCTGTTTAGAGTTACTGACGGCAGAATGTTTATTACTCGGTAAACGTTATTAGTTCCTCACGTATACATGAACCTACAAATATATTCTCATATTTCTGGTATGCCTGGCCCAAGACAGAACAAGTTGACCGCCCTAATAGGCTTCACGCCTCGGACTGTTTCAATGGCTTGATAGCCACGAAGTGCTCTAATCGGCTGCACGCCGAAGACTGTTTGAATGACCACAGATGTGCGTGGGTGTATCACTTTCACTTTCTGAAAGCCCTCTTCACACAAAGATTTCCTTTGTAGCTGTTTTGTCGCCATTATGAATGTCTCAAAGAATACCCTATTCAACAAGTCAAGTGAGCCCCTTTAGAAATCTGCTAAGGACACTGTTTCTTACATTGCTTTTGTTATAACAACTTTCCCCCCAACTGCTATTCGACTCAACTGACCTTGCACGTATTGTAACAAAGAACCAACATTCCTTTGAAGTCCAACATGATTCTTTACTTATGGCAAACCTTAATTTCGGTATAAAGTTGGTCAGTATAATTTGCACTTTTGGAAATATTAGGATACGGTACAATATACCTAAATATATAAATTAACATAAAGTATACATTCATAAAGTACTGAGGAATTGATATTGCACAGCACTATGTTCATACTTGTAATGTATTACTAATTAATTGTAGTTATTCTCACTTCACAGAATACACCGAACCAGGTAACATAAGATTTGTACTTTTGACGTTGCGCAGAAAATTATCCAAATAAGTGAACAGAGTTGTGAGATTATACATTCGTTAAACCTTAAACTGAAAAATAGAATACGCAACCTTAAATACCTGTACATCATTAACAATTTATTCTTATTTCATTTCTGAAAAATACTAATTTCAGGAAGTTTACATAAAGAGAAAACAAATTAGAGATATAAAGTATCTATAAATTTGCTCTTTTTTATTCTTGATAATTAAAATACCTTGTCAAAAAGGGCTTATATATTAAAAACGTATAAAAACAATCCATATTAAAGTAACTCAATCCCAATTGTTATATAAAAATACATAGACCCTTAAATTCAGCTTTCAGTACTAAACATAAAGTAACTGCTTTTAATCTTAAATATGAAATTAATCAACATGTTAGTACCTCAAATTGAACATAAACATCATTATGTTTTTCCTTATATAATATGAAATTCTTTAGGGCGCAAGAATGCTTAGGAACTGAAACTAAACAAAAAGCGAATTATGATAACATCTAATGATGTTTCCTTGCCTGAACTATATTGATCCCTCATGTTGCATGGTAAAATATGCTCATTTTCTTAAAGGCTCTCAAAATAAAAGTGGTCTAATTTGCTTCCCATAATAACCACGCTGCTTGAAAATGGCTAAATGCATATAAATTTAAGAAGAATATACAAAATACTATTTAATTCTCAAAAACAGAATGTAATCAATAGAACCTAACTTGCAATCCCAAGTTTTAGTGAAGCAAATAAAAAGGGCAGGGGCTAAGGCGCAATCGTAGCTTAAATATTCGTTTCTCTCGCAAAGAGAATGCTTTTTTCTTTAAGAATTTCAATGAAAACGCAATATCTTGTTTCTTTTCTTTTCAGATACTGGTATCTTAGTGCAAGATGCTTAGCACAGAAGAACGGGTTGCAATTGTTTGTGCACTTTTACGCGGATTGTCATTGCCAGAGCGTAAATTCCACAAACCAGCCCCATCAAGGGCACACATTCGTCTGCTTGTGAACAAATTTAAGCGTAAAGGCAGTGTGTGTGATGAGACACATCCTGAACAACCACACGTCTTGGCAGAAACAGTACAGCAGGTTTAAATTGCCAGTGAAAGGAGTACGTTCGACGCCTCAGTAGGGAATTGAACGTCCCTTGCAACACAGTGTGGAAAATTCTACGTTACACTCTACGAAAACGTCCGTATTACATTCAAGTTCTGCACCATCTTGAGGACGAGGATTTCACCTATCGTCGGCCAATGTCTTATGACCTCCTGGAATGTGTAGAGAATGAGAATTTAATGGACAACATTTTATTTTCCGATGAAGCCACTTTCCATGTTTGTGGGAAAGTGCACCGGCACAACAGCCGAATATGGGCATATGAAGAACCACATGAAGTATCGAAGTGGGAACGTGATACACCGAAAGTTCATGTTTGGTTGGGTATGACAAACGTAAAACTGTATGGCCCATTTTTCTTTGCCGAAAGGTCAATAACAGTATTTACCTCAACATGTTAAAACTGTTCCTTGAACCGCAGCTTCAAGAGGATGGCATACTGGATATAGTTGTGTTTCAGCAAGATGGTGCGCCTCCATGTTTTGCAAACGTTGTCCGTGATTAACTGAACAGAACCGTTCTAGGGAGATGGATAGGGAGAGGTTCACCTCGGCTGTGGGCTTCCCGTTCACCGGACCTTACTCCTTTAGACTTTTTTTTTTTTTTTTTTTTTTTTTTTTTGCATGCGGATACTTCAAAGTGTACACTAGCAAAGTGAATGATCTGCCTGAGTTACGAAATCGGACCAGGGAAGCAGCAGGTCGAATTACGGTTGACATTTTACAGTCTACATTTCGTTCCACTACTGAAAGATGGCGTATGTGTTTTCAGCTAGATGAAGGTCATGTAGAAGGGCACTAGCATATGTGTATCACTTCAAAATATTATTGATTTTCCAATCACTGTCTACCTTCATTGAAATGGATAGTGACTGTAGAGACACCCTGTACTGTAAGCCTTCCTGAATCCAAAGAAAGCTTTATAGCATCCGAAAGCCATTTTAAATGATCTAATCTAGTTTGAAAATTACATGAATTTTAGAGTCAGATATGAATTCTAATTCTTTATCCTTGTTTTCTCGCTAATGAAAACTTCAGAATTTATCATTTACGATGCTCTTTGCACCGCAGTTTTAGATTTAGACTAATGAAACTTGCTACACATGTTCACAGAGACACAACAAATAGAAATTGCACAAAAATAGCAATTTTAGGCGAAAAAGCCATATTCATAGTTTTAAAACTTAATAGAGCCTGAAGTTATTAAGATACAGAGAAACCTAAGGCAAATTAAGAAAATGGATGTGTCAGGAACCTGTTGTTAAAATTTAAATTAAAACTTTAATTTAAATTATTTGTCGCAAGTGACTTTTTAGGTGACGTAACCGAAAGTGAAATTCACAAATTTTGGAAATTTTGTCTGTATCATATTTGAACTAAGTTACATCTGTGGTATATATCTTAAAAAGCTAGCTTTATTAGTTCAGGATTTCAAATTTTCAGTCATAGGTATCCTTAATTCGTCTGGATATTAATATAGTTTCATAATTTTTTCAGTTAAGAGGAAAGCAATTATTTTTATTTTTATTAATTTAGAAGGAATATGTTACAATAAACTTGAATGAAGATATTGTACTATAGCTATGAGTTACTATAATAATTACACTTTTTATCTTTCTTCATAAATGAAGAGAGTGTCAAAGGCTATTACAGAACTTTTAAGATAAATATTTTAATCCTCAATTTAAGGTATTTAGGATAATTTTTAGATAATTAAAATCTCTGGAAACACAGGTAGCTTTTATTGATTATCAAAAAGCATTTGGTCATGTAAATAGGAAAAAATTGTGGGAAATCATGACTCTAAGAGGCTACCCAAATCATCTCATTAAAGTTCTAAAATCTATATATAAGGATACAACAATCAGCATATATACTGGAAATGGAATGTATAGTAAATGGATACATACAAATCAAGGTGTAAGACAGGGTTGCAGTTTGCCTCCTATCTTATTCATAATTTATATAGATGATCTGATTAGAGAGTGGATGTTTAAGATTAACGGAGGCATTCATCTTGCACCAAATTTTATTCTTAAGACGATGCTATTTGCGGATGACCAAATAATTATAAGTAAAACTGAAGACGAGCTGCAAAGAGCAGTATATATTTTACAGAAGTTATGTAAGAATTATAATTTCAAAATTTCCACAAATAAAACAAGAACAATGGCATTTCGAAGTAAAGACACTATTAGAACCAAAATAGTAATTGATGAAATTATCTTAGAGCAAGTTACGGGTTTTAAATATTCGGGAACATATGTCAGTTATAAATATGAAAATGATTTGAAAAATAAATTACCAATGTTTCAAAAAATATGCGACATAATATATAAAAGCCTAAAAACTAAAACCAGAAAAGAAACACGGATGAAATGTTATAAAGTAATGGCTGTGTCTGCTTTTTTTGGTTCTGAAACATGGACATTAACAAAAGCAGACAAAAACAAGATACAGGCTGCTGAAATGAGATTTTTAAGAGGAGCAAAGGGATGTACTCTTTTAGATAAAATTCCAAATGAAAAAATAAGAGAAGATTTAGAAATAAGTTCTTTAGAAGAAAAAATAATGAATTATAGAAATAAATGGAGAGAGCATATTGAGAGAATGCCGAGAGATAGGATCCCAAGAAGAGTTATAAACTATAAACCTAGAGGAATGAGACATCCAGGAAGGCCACGAAAACGATCGTCAGACATGTTTTAAGCCGGAACAGGCAGCATTGCCTAGCCCTTGGAGTGAAGAAGAAGAAGAATAAGAAAAAGAAGAAAAAGAAGAAGAATTAAAATCTCTAAAAATCTTATATACAAAATGCAGTTTAGATTGAGATAATCTTTTGAAAATTCTTGTGACAGAAAATTGGATGTGCCTTTGGATGATCTTTGGAAGATATTTTGAAGGACCTATGAATATGCAGTATTACGTTTCCATATTATATGCTTCTTGGCTTGAAAATGCATAATAAATGTGTGAATAGTAATAATTTCTTTCCACCAAGGTTATTTCTTGTTTGTGAAGCAGTAGATATCAAATTCTATGCCCAGTAAAGTAATCTGTGTGCTATCATTAACTTGAAACCTTTATTTCTTCACATAAGAGTTTTGATTTAACAAGTGTATCAAGAACTATATTTATGAACACAGCACAGTTTAAAAGCAATTCTGTGCTCTTCAGTAAATATATGATATTGATTTTATAACTTCGTGCTATTTTCGTTTTAAGCTGTAACACGACCGAATATAATTACGTCCATGAAAGTGGGTTAATTTTGTGATAATTGCATAATGTGTTGAACCATGAAATAACGAAGATAACAAACAAAATAAAAACAAAAAATCGATCAGTACAGAATTACATTAGTGAATTATTATATTAAGCAAAGGTTACCTCGTTAACACATTAAAATAAAATGGTCCGTGTCAAAACCAAACAAACAGCAGATGTATTTTGAACATCGGAAGAAAAGAAATGGGATTTTATCACAAATGCAGAAAGAGAGCTAAATATACAATAGGACATTTTTGGATATAATGCGCTTTAAATATGTGGCAGGGAATGCAAAAGTAGCCATGGTTAATTGGGAATAAGTCAAATAAATATTCCTAAAAAAATTGCCAGTCTAAAGAGTGGGTTTATTCTCTCTAAAATAGAGACTGCTTAACATAAACTGCAAACCTCCTCAATTGCTTACGATGTCCTTGTTTATTCTCACGTATTACACACGCTAGTTCAAGACTGGGAACTGTCTTTCCTCGCCCGCTGCAGAACACACTTCAGTTACGCCACTGCCGTCCGTTTAACTGGATTTACCCCGTTGCGTTCTGCCAACAGACAAACTTTCGGGGGTGATAGATAACATTAGTTTAATAACTTTTTGTTAAGGGAAGTCTTTAGCTGCGGTGCTTTGCTTAAGCTCTAGAGGAGTTATAATATGAAATCAATTGTTGGAACGCACTCCCATTGGGAAAAACACAGAGAGTGCAACGGCGTGCTATACTATGCCGTACACTCGTAAAAACATCAGCCATATCTCCGTGGATAGACGAGCAGAAGATCAAGGACATCACTTCTGTACGAGCTCCTGAGAACGAGGAAGATGATCTGTGGTACACTGAGAACAATCCTACAGCTTGTACTTGCACCATCTCTTGATAACTGCACTTAAGACTTACAACTGTGGGATTAATTCTACAGGAAATATTGTTGCACTCTTTCCACCTTGATAAAGTCCACGCAGTGAGGTCTTAAGGACAGCAATTTTGTTAGTGGTATCTGGACAAAATTGAAAACAATGTGTTGTTTGCATCCGATGCAATGATCACAGATGAAGCAATTTTCACACGTGAGCAGTTATCTCATCTCTCTGAATTTACATGCTTGGGATTTCGAAAATCCTCAAACTACATTTCAGAGATCACATAAAACGAGATTTGGTCTTAATATTTAGGCCGGTACTGGGGAAAACTTCTTAATAGCACCATACATTTTGCAGACCCGACTGACTGCTTACCATTACTTATTAGTTCTGCAAGTTTTGCCTGTTCTAATGCAAACAGATCCCCCTCATACAGACACGACATGTGGTTTAAATATGATGGAGCATCAGCTCACTTTGGTACTAAAGTACTTCGTACATGAGCATGAATTATATAAACACTTTAATTTTTATATCCTGGAATTTACCAGAAGTGCTGTTTAATTCTCTTGTGTAACATGTTTTGCCCATTGGAGTTCCATTTATGCTCCACACCTGTAATACAGTGGGATCCATCTAAACCTGAACCATTTCAAACGGCCATAATCTCCCTTGAAAAGCTCGTAGAATGTAGAAATTTGTTTTAATGATCTCACTGCCTCTGGGAGAACTGGCAAGTACAATTGTTAATAGTTTACAGTTTTAAATGCGTCATTTTCTTTGATACGTCTGTAGACACTGAAGTTTATATGGGTATCTTCAAGACATTTTGCAGCAGCTGGATGATACCGAATTGAGAGAAGGTTACTTCCAGCAAGATGGAGCAATGTGCCATACATCTAATGACACCATGGAACTTGTAACCAGTTTCTTTGATAATCGAATAATATCAAAAGGTCTGTGGGCTGCCAGACCCCATGACAAAACTTCACCGTATTTTTTTTAGTGGGGTTATCTAAAAATAGAGTGTACAAGAATAGGCTACGGGCAATTGATGTTCTCAAGGAATCCATTCGAACCGAAATAAGTAACTGGTGAGGATACCCTCCGTAAAAGTTCAGAGAATATAGTGAGATGAGTGCCAACATGTATTGATGCTGTTGGAGGACACTTCAAACATTTTCTCCGAGATATAAATAGTATAATGTAATCTCACAATTGTGTATTATATTCTCCCAAAGTTGCACGAGTATCCTATTGTAACTTTGTGGGTTCGTGAATTAAAAGTCCAATTGCACAAACTCAAAATTTTCTTTATTTCCAACGAATTACAGTTGAAACACTTGCCAATTACACAGAATTACCTATCGCACACAATTACAATTCACCAGTTCATCTGTCACAGGTCCACTCTGCACTCGCAATTACGCACAGCTCCTCCGATGCATGTACACGGTCTTCCGGTCCGTTCTCTCACTGGGCGCTCCTCACGGCTGCTCACCAAGAACTGAACTTACTCGCCAACTGCAGGCCTTATATAGGGTAGATCGCCGTTTCTGGAAGGTTGGCGGCGCGCACAATTTTCCCGAGGTTTCGAGACGTCTTGTAGGAGGGGAAAGAGACGGTAGAGGGCTCGCGCCGCTCTCCTAATCATCCCTTCAGTTAGTGACATGAGACAAATAGGTAGGCGTGGGCTGAATGCTTCCCTTCTGGTCCTACTGCCGGCCGGTTCTATCGGGAGTTCCGACGTTCGGGTGACACTATTATTGCTTCTAAAGTTATGTCCTATTGAAATGGTTCAGATTTATATGGATCGCACTGTACTACTAATGTAAATAATACCAATACCCAACAAAAGAAAACTTTTTTCACACCTCCACAATAAAAGTAGCAGATTCTTAAGAAAAAAGATGTGCTGATTTTGAAAATCGCTACAGAAATCTTTTATCTCGTCAAGTTAAATATATACGAAAACATTTATGTTCTCATCTACGAGGTTTCAGATAATATATTATGTTACATATATTGTGATATAATGATATACGGTATACCACTATACGTCACGGTGAATTAAGATTAATTCAAAGTAATGTTTTACTTCAATTCAATAATAATTTGGACTACATATATAAGGGCCAAACCTTAACTGTGCTGAAAATTGCTTGGCATCATGTAATTGCCTCTTGTGCTCCTGTCTGCTTTCCCTCAAAATAAATCAAAAATAAATCCACATCATTACTGGATCCTTACGACCTTGGTATGTCTTCTCCATGACCGAAATATATTGAAGAAATGTTCCCCTTGTTCTTCAGTAACATCACTCAGATTTTCTGTAAAAAGTATAAATGAGTCTAAATGTCAAAGGCATTCTACAGTACATGTCTTTGTACTATTTAAACAAATTTGAGACAAAAGTTTCATAGTTTTTTCCCTTGTGTTTCCAAGAAAACCAATCAAATTCCTTTTAAATGATTGCCAAGCTACTAATTCCACAGTTTGTAACGTTTTTCCCCTTCAAACGTTTCGTCCTCACAAGTGGTCCGATTTGAGGTTCAACAAAAATTCCTTCTTTCAATTTTGCATAAATTAAATGTGGAACTTTGTCTTGCAATTGTGCAAATCCACTACCGTTCTTTTTGACAATTTCGTAAGAGTCAACCGTAATTTACATCTCGACAAATATGAGCAACTCTTGCGAAGGCTAAATCGTTTCAACAAAATTTTTGATCAAACCAAGTTTTATATGCAAGGAAGGGATAAGAATGTTATCGGGTTGAACAATGGTAAATGTTTTACATTTCTCCCCTGGAACATTTTCTTGCCGCTTGCCCCAATGTTGTACCACATAGTGCTTTTGGCTGTCACAGCTGTCACAGCCACAAAAAGGAAACAGTATTTTGTGAACCCCCCTCGCAATGCAAGCAACACACCAATTACTTTGTCACCACATATTTTCCAACAATGCACTTCATATTTTAAAACACGTAAAATTTATTCATTTATTCATAACTTTGTTTAAGACCTACAGAATGGAAAACTGGAACAGATATAAGTTCATTACTATTATGAAGTTACACAGCCTTTAAGTTGAACTTTGATGAATTTATAAACAATTGCCAGTCATCTGGATTATGCTCAAATTCCCAGCGCACTCATTAAGTCATTGATGTCTATGCATAAATATATATATTCTTTTCCATTGAAAAATATTTTTCTAGTTCTAAAGTCTATTTAGAAACTCTGTAATGTTTGTGCCAGGTGCAATAATTTCCATTGTTGTAGCCAGAAGTTGAGATTGCTATTTCGACAAATTTATTTCGCGTGTCAAATCATTCAAGTCTACATGCTGTACTTGACTTTCATTTTCAGAAATTTCTAAGTGAAGATCAGAATATTTTGAGGTATAGGCCTGGTTAAACTCCATGTTTTCATCTTTACACTTTTTTAATTACCTTCGTAAGTACTCGTGTAGGACAAGGGTGGACAATCTAGGACACGCGTGTTACCGTCTCGTATGTGATCTCCTCTGCGATGATGTATATCTAAAATATCTAAAAATTGTGACGTGATGTGCACTTTAAACCTCATTTTGAGAATCCACGTGTGAAAATGGACAAAAAACATTTATTTTCATTTTGTAGGTAAATTTCATTTTGAGTAACGTAAGTAATTGTTCCGGAAGGTTATAGTATTGTGAGCAACTTACACTTGATTTGGTGATAATAAACCATGAAAGTGTAACATTCCTGGATATATTTGGGTATCGTGTTCTTGTGATTCTATTTTATTAACTAGTGAACTAAGTGAATTTGATTGCTGCTGCCTGTGCTGTATTTATTTCCTAAACCTAAGAACCCCAGAAACCTCTTACAGCTTTCATTCTTCCTGGATGTCGAGGGAAAGAAAAAAGAAAGAAACAAAAACCGCTGAAAGTTTTACAGTCGGTGACATCAGCTGTTTGGTTTCATGTTCACGCATGAAGTACATTTTAAAGAAAATTTATGCATCCCCTTGTCTATATTCTCAAAAGGCTTATTTGGAACTTGTTTTCGATGATAGTGAAGTAAACAAATGCGTAACAAATGCTAGTGTTATCAAAAATAAAAAAAACCGATTAATTTTGTCACTTGCACAAGTGTTCATATTAGAAGCAAATACTGAACTGTATTCACTTCACCGCTTGCAAGTATATCTTTCAACTTATATCCAAATTCTAGTTACTTGCTAAACATTTTACAAAACGCTTAATTTTTATCATAAATGTTGGTGGTTTTTTAACATTAAAATATTGTTTTTTCGAATAATAATGGAGTTGTAAAATTAAAATAATTACATCCTATAAGAAAGTAGCTCGTAAGTTTCAAAAGTTATCGCTTCTAATATGGAGAAATGAGCAATTTTGCTAATTAATATAACATAACTAGTTCATTTGTATAACAAAGATCGTACAAATCATAACCTATTTCTTCAAGCAGTGAAAACCCTAGCTCAAAATTAATTGCAAGGTACACTATTGTTACTACATTGATTTTAAAACACTCATATCTCGAAACAGGATGTTTTGATTAGGTTTATTAATTCTTCAGTCTATCTAGTCATTAAACTATTTTAAATTATCTAGTATAAACATTTCAGGTCATTTCAACAGGCTACATAAAACCTTGTTCAGACATGTTTTCAAGCGCTTTAGCTCTAGATGGATACAGGCGCAGCCCCTGTCACCTAAGAACACTGAGAGGACATATAACTTGATATCAGAATGACGATAACATAAAGAAACGAATAAATATAAATAAATGAGGTATACCAGAATAGATATGAGCCATAATGCTAGCACATACTCCAGAGACGGCTACAGTGACCAGGCCACCCTGCGAAGATCAGTAAATTCCCTTTGCAATCCCTGTAAACAAAAAACCCTACTCTAATGTCTGTTTTGCTCTCAAGGTAAATTTGGTGCCACCCAGTCCACTGCTCGTAAGTGGGGATAGGTACCAGCCAATGCAAAATTGATATTTGTTCATGTGGTTTTGCAAACTCCAAAAATACCTAGTGTGGGGATAATTCAAAGTGTAGGCGGGAAGAAGGATTTTCTAGTAAGAACACTTCTGTCCTGTGATCTACGTGAGAGGGACGCGTATTCGGCGCCGCCCAACAAGTACACTTCCGTGCCATGCATCGTGACAGTGTGCCTTATTTAACAATATCTCCAGTGAGAGTTAGTGCAAATAGTAATATATAGGGAAGACTATAAATATATCTAGTTCGATTACGCAGTGCTACTGCCTCCCTGCTTCACATCACCACATTGACAGTGACGCTAAACACAGCAACGACACCGACGACGACTTTACGGTGGTGAGCAAACGAGTCTAAGGACAACAATAAACTTCTGTCTATCAGGTTCGAGGTGTGATCATTCAACCCACAACCAGTTAGGACGCACTCACTCCTGAAGTACAGATGAGAGTTCTCATGCGGGAGCTACATGTCACCTCGAACCGATTACAATCTTCCTTTCCTTAACCTCCTCACGCCACCAATCCTTAATTGTGAGGCGTTGAGCACAAGGCAGAGCTCGACGTGGTCAACTACGGGCCGAACCGCCTCAACACTTCGACGAAGATTCCAAAAAAATTCACTGACATAGCAAAACGGTTATCTATAGTATAAGAAATAAAATAAAGACCTTATCTCAGAGCAGAACACATCATATTAAGTTTTGAACATCAATGTTAGTAGATGAATAATAGAATATGAATTTTATGTCTGTGACGTTCACTGTGGTTTAAAAATATACATGCAGACATTTCCACTATTTTGCAGCACTAAAAACATCTTATACGCCATTTCACGCTGTTTCTTTGACTTTTCGTCTTCAGTTCTAATGTTATTGTCTCCATTGCTTGTATACTTTGAGCTGATTCTTCACGTTCCATAATTAGTGGATTCAAAATGTCATTAAATTAAGACAGCAACCATTCACTCTGCCAACAAATTAAGGCTGGTAACTCTACAGTGTTATGTCCTCATATTAATCAATATCAACCTGCAGTTAAAACAGCTTCTTTTACCCTCAAAAGTTTAAATGTATAATACATTATCTTTTGTGAAACTGTCAACATTTTCCCAGTACAGGTGACTATGTATAGGCATCATCGCAAAGCAAAGCGTTATCTGTGAAACAGAAGCATTCTGATATAAACGTTGAATCGTAAACTAAATTTCCCCTCAATGACCTCATCTCTGCTATAACTTTAGGATAACACATTCATTTGACTAAGCTACACATGCTGGAGGCTTTCGAGCACGCGTTAGTTTGTCACGTTCGTTATTCTTTATGCAGTAACGTTGTAGCGCAAACTAACATTTAATTTGATGTTCCAGGAATTAAATGTAGAATTGCTGAACACTTTTATAAGTTTGTTCCGTAAGCTATACCATGCTTTGCTTGCAGTAAATTTAGTCTGAAGTTAATATCTGCAGTGCTCTCGGGAATATAAAGCTATTTAATTGCCATATAAGTACATGCATAGCTTTAATTGCAAAGCGTAAATAGCTGTGAATCAGGGGTGGCGTGTCCAAATGGGACAATAGGACCGAGTTATCCCCCGAAACTATTTCGCAATTGTATACAACATTTAAAAATGTATATTGAATGAACATAGGATAATTATTAACGCGAGAGGTTCTACTCCCATTAGTCCTGGTCACGTAGGACAAGGACCCGGACCTCCCACGATCAGGGAGTTACCGAGCTGTCCCGAAAGGCCGCCCGGCGCCTCTGAGGGGCTTTCCGTAGGGCACGACCTAAAGACTTAACAAGCCCCCCATCTGGTCCTGTGGACTCAAGACGGGATGGAAGTGGATACGCCACTTACGCGCGCCAAAGCCAAAATAGGAAGGCTAACGAACAACCTCGTTGAGGCCGCCTGGTGATCTAGCACGCCTTCTACTAGCTATGCTGGCTAGTACGCTGGAAAATTTATGGCTTCCCTCAACCCCGTCCGGAGATGTATTCGATCTCCCACGGGTATCGGGAACCACTGCCCCCTCGAGTCCAACCCAATCCGAACAACTCCCCAGCAGGGAGGAGTTTGAATGTTCATATACAAATTCTCGTTTTCTTGGATTTATGTGATAGGATAAAGCAAATACTGTCAGCGTGTGACATTGTTGAGCTGCCGCGAACAGGCCGGGCGTGTGGGCAGGAGAGAAACAGAGGGAGGTTCCAGAGCGTTCGGTCAACTGTTGTCGAGTAATTTCTCGGATGGTCTGCAGCATTATAAAAAAATAACTGGGGGTATATATACCCCGCAGGTGTTAGAAGCGGTAGTTGTATGTTGGTTATTGCGACAGTCGACGATTGAAGTGTATCGCAGTGATTTCATTCATTTGTTTTCTTGCGGTGGAGCACAGTCGGCCTTCAAGACAGCTGATTGTCAATTTCATCTCTTTTTACTGCAGCAACGTTTGTTTTAAATTGCTGCAAGCCGGATTTCCGAATCTATGTAACCCATGCAGTCCAAATACTGCTTACTTGTCTATTATTCTGCCTGAACCACTCAAGAACATACAGGTTTAAAATTCACGGAGACATTGACCAGGGTTATCTTTACATGGACTTATAATGCCTTCCCTTCGCCACTTATATACGAGGGGGACCCAAAAGTAACCGGACTCTGAGAGCGCTGCCACTCGTAGACGTAGTGCAGGGTTCTCACGCTAGATGTGGTAGTAGAGACCTTCAGGAAACAGCTGTGCAGACGGCGTCAGTGTAGAGCTGAACGTGCGTGGTATTGTGTTTATCTGACTATTGGTGGGTTACCTCAGCGAAGTCGTTATGACAACTTTAAAAGAACAAAGAGTGTGTGTGAAATTTTGTTTCCGCTTAAAACTCTGCAACGGAGACACACAAAATGCTTCAGAAAGCTTTCAAGGAGGAGGCTATGTGCCGCACACAGGTTTTCGAGTGGTTTGGGCGCTTTAAACGTGGGGAGATGTGTGTTGAAGACCAAGCTCGTTCTGGACGCCCTTCAACATCGCGAAATGAGAAAAACATTGTAAAGGTCCGCCAAAAGATAAACGAGGTCCGTCGCCAAACGATCGACTGAATTTCAGCAGCGACAGGAATCAGTTGGAGCTCAAGCCAGTGGATTTTGATGGAGGATTTGCACATGAGATGTGCTGCTGCTAAATTTGTTCCGCGCCTTCTCACACAGGAGCACAGAACCATCCGCATGTATGTGTGTCACGACTTGAAAACAGAGATTGCACGTGATCCAAACTTGTTGAACGAAGTCATTACAGGGGATGAGAGTTGGTGTTACGGGTATGACCCAGAAACCAAGCAAGCGTCAAGCCAGTGGAGGACTCCCAACTCTCCCAAACCAAAAAAGCAAGGCAAATGAGGAAATGTGAAAACTATGACATTGTCTCTTTTGATGTTCGTGGCATTGTGCATCGGGAATTCATAACTCCTTGCTACGCTGTTAACCAACACTTTTACTTGGATGTTTTAAGGCGTCTGCGAGAGGATGTGAGGAGGAAACGCCCGGAACTTTGGCGATCAGGTGACTGGTTTCTGTATCATGACAACGCTCCAGCACACACGGCTTTACGAGTGACCCACTATTTGGCACCTCAGAGGTGGTCTGTCGTTCCCCACGCTCCGTATTCACCGGACCTAGACCCGTGCGACTTTTTTCTATTTCCACGAATGAAAAAAAAAAAAAAAACGCCAAAAGGGGAGCGTCATGACGATGTGGAGGCGGTAAAAACAGCTTCGCAAAGGGCACTGGTCAATATCAAACTTGGGGAGTTCCAAACATGCTTCCAACAGTGGGAAAAGCGACTTGACAAATGCATCGCTTTAATGGAGGTTATTTTGAAGTTGCCTGAAGTAATTTTGTAAAAATGTTCCCAATATAGTTTTTACGGCAAAAATCCGGTTTATTTTTGGGTACCCCTAAGTACATTCACGAATTGGACCAACCCTGGTATATGCTTCATATTTTCACTGGTGCCTTCTTCGAAAAGGAAAACCGCCGGAACTGGTCACTAGTGGAATGCAAAACAGAAGCAGAAGAAACTTTCCTACCGCTGGAATTCTGTAAAACATTATGTACATAGCCAAAACACCTAGTCAACTTCACGAACAAATGCTAAATGGCTTTGGTCCGTATAAATTGTGAATGCTACATTTTCTACATTAGGACAATGGATAGAAGCTATATAATGGCTAATTAGCCATCAAAGTAACTACTCGTTTTCCGCTGGTGAGTGTTCTAATTCCCGAATTGCTATTCCGTAAAAGTGAATTTGTTTTACACTTTATAAATAATTATTAAAATTTCCCATGGGAAATGTGTGAACTTTTCTCTAGTACAAGAAAATAAATGAGTAAACAAAAAGTGATTATCTATATTATTCTTGCGTAGCTAAAGCTATGCCTAATTCCAGTTGTGGGTTTATCTCCGTTGCAAAACAGGAAATGGGGGATGTTTTTAAGATCGCATTATAGAACGTTTTCTTGCTTTTAAGCTATTCCCTTCAAAACAATTCCTTTTAATTCCTTATAAACTTCACATCCTTTTTAAAACTACATGTCTTTGAACGTATGCTAAAATACATATAAAAATTATAAAAATTTTATTCGCCAACTGAAGCAGAAAAGTATGGTGGCGCACAGTTCCACTTTTACGCTACAGTTTGAAGCAAATAGTGTTTAGCTCAGGGTGAAGCAATGAGGTTTCTCTCAGGGTATGCGTGGATATGTATAAGGATGGTTCTAATGACACTGGAATGCCCGCTTCAAACCGATTTAATGACTGCTTCTTTTTATCATTACATCAAACTCGAAGTTGCCGACCAAGGGTTAACATTATCACTGTTTAGAGTTACTGTAGGTGAAATGCTTATTACTCGATAAAACTTAATTCGTTCTTCACGTACATATCGACAATATCTTCTCTCATCGCTTGTGGTCTGCCCTCAACCAAGACAGAAGTGATGACCTTCTTAATCGTCTCCAAGCCACCGACTGAGTGTCCTCCACAGCTCCGTATGGGTGTGTGTAACTTTCAAATTTGGAAGCTCTCTTTTGACACAGAGATTTCCTTTTTAACGATTTTGTCCATTGTGATTATTAGTCTCGGCTATGTCATTATTAAGGGTCCGAAGAACACCCTTTTCAAGCAAAGTCGAGTGCTATCCCTTAGAATTCTGTTTCTCCCGTGTCTTTTGTTACACAACTCAACCAACTGCACCTGTTCGTGTCGTAACAAATATACAATACTCCTTTGAAATCCATTACGATTATTCACTCATTGCAATTGTTTATTTTGATATCACAACATTGAAAGACATAGCTAGGGAGAATTTTATTAAACATATATCAAATTATTGTTTCAATATACTATGACATTATCTAATCATTATTTTTACGATTTTACCCACTTACACATTCAGGATTTTACATATTACTTTTACTAAGACGAATTGATAGCACATAAACTTAGAATTTTGTTATCCTTTAGTTTCAAAATATCAAGAAGTGTCTTTAAAGAGAAATGAACAATAGGACTGCATAGGTGCATCTTCAACTAAAGTAATGAAAACAATCAACAACTTAAAAAATTAATAAACTTGTACTTTTAACTCTCTGAAGGTCAATGTGTTTGTTACTTAACTGATGGAAACGTTTCTGTACATACTTTGTACAATATAGTTTTGTAATATTATCTACAACATATTAAATAACATGAAAACTATATTTTGAACACTGAAAGATATTTGCTGTATTATTTGCAAAAATACAAATAACCTTGTGAATCTGGCACTAATCTAGTTAGGTGTCAAAGAAACGCAACTACTTAACTTGATTATCAAGCTGTATTGATCTTTGCTTCTTAATTCGACGGATTTCCATTTTAAGACCGATTTCCAAGAGCAGCTGAACTGAAATCCATCACCACGATTAAGCGTGCTCCTTTCAGAGGAAATCGTCAAAGCCTCCTTAATTCTCCGTCACTATTCAATATAAACTGCGTCCTTTTCCACAGTTTTGGTCCACCTTTTAACTAGGGCACGCATTCCAGTGTGGCAAAACACACGGTCTTGCTTCCTAAGCCATTGACGCACGGACGTTTTCACAGTCTCCTCATCTTCAAAATGAATCCCACGATGAGCTCCTTTTAGTGGGCCGAACAGATGGATGTCTGATGGAGCCAGGTCAGGGCTGTATGGGGGAGTGAGGTAAGACTTGTCATCCCAATTTCTAAATTTCTGCAGTGGTGTAACGGCTGGTGTGTGCTCTTGCATTATCATGCAAAAGAAAACATAGCCATAGCTTTTGTTGGGCGAACTCGGCGAAGACGTGCTTTCACCTTTTTGAGAGCTCTGACATACTGGACAGAATTTATTGTGCATTCCTGCTCCAAAAAAGCAATCATAAGTACACCCTCTACATCCCAAAACACTGTCGCCATAACTTCCCCTGCTGACCGCTGAGTTTTGAATTTTTGTTTTCCTTCGGCGACGTTGTGTGATGCCATTCCATTGACTGTCTCTTTGATTCAGGTCCAAAAAGTGAACCCACGTTTCGTCTTCAGTTAGAATTATTTCCAGAAGCTCCTCTCCCTCCAAATTGAAGCGCTGCAAGTGTTTGGAGGCTATTGTTTTCCTTGTTTCTTTGTTTTGGGCGGTAGACATTCTTGGTACCCAACGTAAACAAACTTTTGAGTAACCCATTTGTTGAATAATCGTCATCACACTGCCTTTACTGAGGGAGGTAATGCGACACAATTCACCTGTTGTTACCCGGCGATCACCACGAATGATATCGACTCGCTTAATGTTGCATGGAGTCACTGCAGTCACCGGCCTGCTGCTTCCCTTTTCATCTGCCAATGGTGTTTGCCCTTCAGCTTCGTTAGAGCGGCGAACCCATCGTCTAACAGTGCTGATATCCACCGTTGCATCACCATATACATTTTTTAGCCTTTTGTGAATGCGAATTGACATTTCACCTTCCGCACTCAAAAATTCAATCACAGAACGCTGTCTATTACGAATGTCGATATCAGCCATTTTGCAAGAGGATGCAGTGCTGCCACCTGTTGACTTGGGAAGTTACTACCGCAGGAGATTGGAGAAGTAGGCTTGAGGATTTTTTTTTTGTTGCTTTATTGATATCAACAGCATACTCCATTACATAGTAATACTACATGCTTTATAGTTACATGTCCTATTTTGAATTAGTAATTGTAAACATTACAACAATATTACATTGGGTTATTCTCTGTTTTAGACACTACGTACATTAATTGAGTCTATTCTTCTAGTTGATTTTTGGGAGTTCACAATTTGTAATTATTTCACTCTAAATACTTGTCATATTTGTAGAAGTGGTGCTTTATATTTTAGCAGGCCTGAGGAATTGCACCAAATTCAAAGTTTTCACATAACTTACTTATTTAAGGAAAAAACAAATAGGAGGCATTACATTTTTACCGACTCACGTAGATGTACAATGACATTCAATGTAGACTTAGTAATCACTTATTCACTTTAAGAGTCGTTATAATTAATTTTTTTGTTTTTATTGAACTAATTCATTGAGATAAAGACATGTACAATCTTACAGTTTTCCACGTTTTATATTACAGCTATATAGAAAATAAAACGACACTTAGGAGAATTTAAAAGCAACAGACCTTTAACATTTATAGTTTATAGCTAACAGACGAGCGCTGATGAATAAGTGATTATAATTTGAATAATAAAAAAGCTTTAGCAGCATATACAGTCCTAATGACTTAAATCTGCTCTTATGGTAACAAAATGAAAAATTGTATTCTGATGTTATATTCTCTGTTAAATAAAAGAACTTGGAGAATAAAGTCGGTTATCATTAACAAAATCCACTGAAATTAATCACTGAAATTAATTGAATATTCTTCTACTCTTACTAATCGCCGGGGATATAATAATAAGCTTTCAAGTAATCTGCGTATTTATATCTACAAATGAACACACCATAACCACCCATTACCATTCTAAATGTTAATTTTATTTTAAATTGACAACTCAAGCGGAGCTTCATATATCCATATTAATTTTCCATTAGTCCGATATTAATTTTATTTCACATCATAGGAAAAATTGACAAAACAGGCAGTTTAAAACCCTGCGATTTTGTTGACCATTGGTATTGACCATATGCTCGTATATATTTTAATATGTATTTTTATACTTCTGTATCAGGAGCGTGAACTAATAAAAAGGAACGTGATTAAAAACTAATAGCGTGTATCGCACTTCTTAGCACACTTATTATCGCTTTCCACCACTTATATAAGATTCAGAAATTAATAATTCTGTAAGTGTTGGTATGCCTAAGACCGCCTAGTCGAAACTTCTAAATGTATCACATTTTTATTTAACTCCTTTAAATTCAGCAGGGTGAAGTAAATGAGATGACTCCTAGCTAAAGATTTGTATTGTTTTTCTCAAAGCCGCATTTACAATTTTGTTAAGTATAAATTTGAAATACAGATGTGTGAAAATTATTAGACACATTCATTTTTTTTTAAATTTGCTTCTGCTTAACATTCAAAATAATAGTTATGTACCGCCGTAACCTATTTCAATTTGTCGTAATTCTTTTCCTTGCTATAATATGAAGCATTTTAAATGACATTTCTCTCTTAATAATAGCTGGGGAATTTTTCTTTTACTTATAGTAATATGGTGGTGGTAGCTCTGAATTAAGAGCAGCCATTTTTTCAAGTTGTTATGAAACTGTTTGGTGATATTGCTTTCATTTGGTGAATGTAGTAACTGAAGATTTTTAATATTTGCCTTTATTGTGTTTTATGGCTAGGTAGCTGTAACTGAGAGTCTTTAGAAGGAAACTCTTTATTCACAACGTGAAATAGCTAGGAATTGTGTATTTCACAAAAATCTGTTAGTCACATTAATCAAGCTTTAATATTTGGTGAGACGTTGACCTCACAAAGGGATGGAAAATGCGGGAGGAAAAGAAAGCTATCACCAAGGATGCAAAGGAAACTTGTGCAGTTGGCAAAACAAAATAGAAGAGCAGCCAGCATTGACCTCAGTAATTAACTAAAGCAATACGGTACAGAAATATCAGCCTCGGTAGTTCACAGAAGATTATGTGAAGCAGGTTTGCCAGCACGCAGGCCTCGTAAATAGGCTAAACTTACACCTGCAATGGCAAAAAAAAGTTTAGAATGGGCCAAAGAGATGCAGAAACAACCAGTGGAGAAAGGTAAATAGTATGGAAATGAAATAAACAGCCTAAACTTTGTTTCTCTCATTGGTGGTTTTGTTATACTATCCTTGAGCAATTTTAAAACTGGTTAATATTAATAGAGGTTTTTTATTGTTTCAGGTAATTTTCTCAGATTAATCCATGTTTGAAGTATGTGAAGAGAGCAGCCAATATGTGAGAAGGACAGATACAGAAGCATTTTTCCCTCAGAGTGTCGATCAAAGAGTAAAGCACCCAACATCAAAAATGGTCTGTTTGTCCACGGACCTGGAAGATTATACATAGTTGTGGGATCTTTGGAGCAGAAACAGTATGAAAGTGTATTAGAAACAAGACTATTTCCTCAAAGTAAAGAATGGTTTCCAAATGGTGATTTTGTGTTCATGCATGACAGTGCTCCCTGCTATACAGAAAAATCTGTAACCCAGTTCCTCAAAGAAAACAATGTAAAAGTACTACCATGGCAGGGAATAGCCCTGATTTAAATCCAATAGAGAATCTGTGGGGTATTGTTAAACAGAGACCGAAAAAATTGAAAATAACAACAAAAGTTCGGCTTATTGAGGGCCTGATAAACATTTGGAACAGAGATGGAGAAATAAAGGAAAAGTGCTTCACCCTTGTAGAGAGCATGTCTAAAGGCATCAAAATGGTAAAATAAAGACTAAAGGAATGCATAAAAGTACTAAGAGTTTAAAAAAATGTTTTGTAATATTATTTCTGTTAAATAAATGGGAAATAGACGGTATATGTTAAAAATTTCACCATTGAGCCTAATAATTTGCACACATCTATAGTAAATAAAATACATTACTCGAATTATCGTAAATAGATAGTGAAGTCATGTTTTATTTTACCTATCATTAGTATTCTGTTATATAAAGGGCCTTGCAACAAGTGTCTCCTATCTTTAGCATGCTATAGCTGCCGTTGTTTTTGCTTTACAGCAGTCAATTTTTTCATGTGGTTACAGTTGCTATTGACAAATAGCCAAGCTACGTTTCACCACTAAGCAACGCGTAGAAATTGTGAAAATTTATTATCAAAATGGTTTATCTGTTCACCAAACCCGTGTAATGCGTGAAGTTTACGGTGTATATAATCGTCCCTGCGAGAAAACGATTCGGCGTTTGATCGATATATTTGAAATAAGTCGTTCTCTCAGCGATCAAAGAACGCCAGTACGTATACGATGTAAGCGCTCCAACGAAAATATAGGCGCCATTCGTGAGAGTGTATGCGAGAACGGAAACAAATTGCTCGTGGAGCGCAGGAATTTGGGCTTACGCCGACCACAACTTGGCGAATTCTGCATATGGACCTGAAGTTGCAAGCTAACAAAGTGGTGTTAACACAAGAACTAAAAAATATGCAAAATGTGAAGCTATTAACAGTGAAGCAAACGAATATATACAAGTATAACAATTTGTAACTTATAACTTCACTTATAAGAAATGATGACACTTTTCTTATAAATTTTTCGGGATCGCGATTTCATGGAAATTCTCCCACATCGTCAGGCGGAACCAACAAAACTGTCGTCATCGTTACAAATGCTAGACGTCAATATTCTTGTTAGTACTACCAAAATCTCAAAATAAAAAGAAATTAAAAACAGAATCGACTGCCGGTATTTCAAAGTTCATTACGTGATGTTTGTTTTTTAAAATAAATATCTTTAACCCTTAAAAATAAAAGACGATTATAATTTTAAAAAAATTACTTACCATCCTTGGGTTAATAAACATTTTCAAAATTTTTTAAAATGGTTTAGTATAACTTTGGTTCTTCAAAATAAATATAGTAATAAACATTTATTGCATGTCTCTAAAAAGATAAAATTCATAATAGTAATAAAACTCTGGTATTTATCAAATTAATTGTTTTGATTTTGATAAGGTTTATATTGGAAAGACAAAAGGTAAATTAGAAACCAGAACGAAAGAACATTTTCGTGACATTAAGTATAAACAGACTGATAAATCGGCCGTATCAGATCATTTTTGGTCATTTAACCATGAAATAAATCAAGAAGATAAACTGTTAAAACAATTAAATGGTCCGTTAGATTTAATGGTTTGGGAAAATATAAAGGTCGCGTAAGGAATTTTGAAATACCGGCAGTCGATTCTGTTTTTAAATTTGTTATATTTTAAAATTTTGGTAGTACTAACAAGAACATATTAACGTCTGGCGTTGGTAACGATGGCGACAACTTTTTTGGTTCCGGCTGAGGATGTGGAAAAATTTCCATGAAATCACGAACCCGAAATATCTATAAGAAAATTGTCATAATTCCTTATTAGATAACTGAACTTTCAAGTTACAAATTATTATATTTGTATATCAAGTACTAAAGCCCAACTACTATAGGATGTGCCGTGTATTTGCTGACTGGGCTATGGAGCAATTGGAAACCGACCCGGATTTTTGTCGAAAAATCATCTTCAGCGACGAAGTCCACTTTTCGATGGATGGTCTTGTTAACAAACAAAATTGCCGCTCTTGGAGCGAACACAATTCAATGCAGACTCAAGAACGACCACTTCGTCCCCAAAAGGGTGTGATGTTCTTTTTTTATAATTCTTTTCTATAATTTACGTCATCCAACGTTAATTCATATCGGACGATGAATGTAATGGGTGGAATGATGATCAAATGAGCCCGGGGTCCATGGAGCTAAGAGTTACCCGACATTCGTCTTTCAGAATAAGGGGAAAACCCGGAACAACCCTTATCTAGGCAACTCACCCTGAGCGAGATTCGAACTCGGGACCTCTTGAACGTGAGGCAGACACGGTACTATCATAGCTACCGAGGCGGGCTGAAGATTTTGGTATGGTGGAATTATTCGTTCATATTTGTCCAAGACGAAGATGGACAAGCTCTCTCAAAGGAGGAAGATACCGGACTCTTATAACGGACTATTTTTGGCCCCAATTGGATGCTATGGTTCTCAGAAACATCTGGTTCCAGCAAGATGGTGCGACATGGCGTACTGATCTCAAAACGATTGTTCTTTTGAAGGAGAAGTTCAGAGGTTTGATCATTACCCGTGGTGGTGATGTAAACTGGCCCCTAGATCATGTGATTTAACGCCGTTGGATTATTTCTTGTAGGTTTATGTTAAATCTTGAGTTTATAACAACAAGACAGAAACTGTAAATGACCTTACGAAAAACATCGCGCGTGTTATTAGTAAAGTTGGACGTTCTACTTCATTAAAAATTCGGTCAACCGTATACGTGCAACCCAACGAAGTCGCGGCGGTCACTTAACTGATGTTCTTCCCCACATGTAATGACATTTATGTTCCAAAAAAAAAGTAATAAACCTCTCTTATTTATAGAACTATTTTATTTAAGTTCAAAGTTACGACGATCTTGTTGAAAGACCATTCTCCCAATTATTTTTTTCTTTTTACATAAGAATGGGGCTAGAACCAAAGACTTTTCCTTCAAAGGAGAACCGAGCGTTGTTCTATCCCCATATATAACAGAATAATATGCTCAATGTTCTTCTAACAAATTTATGTAATTTCTTTGCTAACATTAGTAGGAGGTGAGCAAAAATGTATACTTTATACCGTATAAATATGTGCATACTTGCATGTGTGGACAGTTGTGCATAGACATAAAAATGTATTGGTAGGATTTCTAAACATAAACTAATCTCGTAATTCAGTGTGAAATGCCTTCACTGTCACTAATTTTCTAACTATTTTCTGTATTTTAGTGTGGCCACAATAATTTCTCCAAATAATATATGCCCGCCTCGGTAGCGTATATGGTAGCGTGTCTGTCTCATGTTCAAGAGGTCCCCAGTTCGAACTCGGTCAGGATGATTTACCTGGATAAGGTCCTTATCTTGAAAGACGAATGTTGGGTAGCTCTAAGCTTCATGGACCCCGGACTCATTTGATCAGCATTTCACCCATTTCATTCATTGTCCGATATGACAACGTTAACCAAAGAAAATCATTTGATAATTAAGGTATTGGGTTATCCTAAGAAAACTTTAAAGTATATTATAACTACGAAAAAGAAAGTAAACAAGATGATAATAGAAGTAATTATAATGAAAATAATAATTACCTTTATTGCGTAATGCATACGCTATCCTTCCAGTTGAGTAAAATCATCTAATTATTAAACCTCATGTCCCTCTAGCAAAAACCTAAGGTCACTGTAAGGTTGAGATACTTCAAACTTCTATAATTTTTATTTTCTATGCGACAAAAATAGAAATGTTAACAGCTAAAATAATACATATGTGTGATTGATTTTATCGAACAGTACGCTTCTCTTAATTCACATTTTAAACCTGGAATCTAATCGCGCCAATTTTACTTCTCATTTTCATCAATTTTCCCATTAATTTGGTTGTTTCTTAGTTCAGCTAGAATTTTCTCAAACTATATATACAGAGTGTCTCTAAAGTCACTATCCATTTAAGTGAAAACGCAATATTTTGTTTCATTTCTTTTCAGATACTGCTATCTTACTGCAAGATGGTTAGCACAGAAGAACGGGTTGCCATTGTTTGTGAACGGGTACGCGGATTGTCATATGAAGACGCCAGAGTGGGATTAACCCGTAAATTCCAAAAAACCAGCCCCATCAAGGGGCACATTCGTCGGATTGTGAACAAATTTTAGCGTACCAGCAGTGTGTGTGATGAGACACGTCCTGGACGACCACACGTCTTGGCATAAACAGTACAGCAGGTTCAAATTGCCAGTGATAGGAGTCCGAAGGCATCAATTCGACGCCTCAGTTGGGAATTGAACGTCCCTCTCAACACAGTATGGAAAATTCTGCGTTTCACTATACGACAACGTCCGTATCACATTCAAGTTCTACACCATCTTGAGGACGAGGATTTCGCCTGTCGTCGGGCAACGCGTTATGACCTCCTGGAATGTGTAGAGAATAAGAATTTAATGGACATAGTAATTGAGCAGAAATCACACTTTAAGTAGTTAGGATGTAATGTCTCGTACTAATAGGAAGCTGATATAATAGAGAAAATAATTAAATTTAACTATATAACAGGCACAATAAAAAGAACATTAAAAAATAAAGCAAGAAAAGTCTCTATAATAAAACTATACAAAACAATGGCAATACCAACTCTGATCTATGAATCAGAAACTTGGACACTAACAAAAAGAAATAGTACGAGAATACAGTCATCAGAAATGAAATTCATAAGAGCAATAGCTGGATATACCAAAATTGATAAAAAACGTAGTCAGGATATTAGGACAGAATTAAAAGTAGAAATAGAAATTGAAAGAAATAGAAATCAATGGAACGAACATGTTCAGAGGATGAATAATAACAGAATACCAAAAATAGCCTTAAACTATAAACCTATAGTAAGAAGAAACCAGGGAAGGCCGAAGAAAAGATGGGCAGACCAATCTGGAGCCGGAACGGGAAGAAGAAGAAGAAGAAGAAGAAGAAGAAGAAGAAGAAGAAGAAGAAGAAGAAGAAGAAGAAGAAGAATGGACAAATTTTATTCTCCGATGAAGCCACTTTCCAAGTTTGTGGGAAAGTGCACAGACAGAACAGCCGAATATGGGCATATGAAAAACCATATGAGGTATCGGAGTAGGAACGTGATTCACCGAAAGTCAATTTTTGGTTGGGTATGACAAAAGCAAAACTGTATGGCCCATTTTTCTTTGTCGAAATGTCAATAAGAGATAACATCTCCCTCAACATGTTAGAACTGTTCCTTGAACTGCAGCTTCAAGAGGATGGCGTACTGGATACAATTGTGTTTCAGCAAGATGGTGCGCCTCCACATTTTGCAAACATCGTCTGTGATTACTTGAACGGAACCTTTCCAGGGAGATGGAAAACTGTGGGTTCCCGTTCACCGGACCTTACTTCTTTAGACTGTTTTGCATGAGGGTGTATCAAATCTAAAGTGTACACTAACAAAGTGAATGGTCTGCCTGAGTTACGGAATCGTATCAGGGAAGCAGCAGGTCGAATTACGGTTGACATGTTACAATCTACATTTCGTCCCACTACTGAGTAATGACGTATGTGTTTTGAGCTAGATGTGTTAATAGAGAATGCATTAAAATACATGTAACACTTGAAGTTAATATTGATTTTTCAATCTTCCTTCATTGAAATGGATAGTGACTTTAGAGACACCCTGTGTATATACTGTTTATAGAATATTTCTTAGAACCTATCCTTTATAACAACCTAGCTTTTATCCAGACTTTTAAATCAATGCAGGATTAAAACGTTATAGACAAAAACACATTATGGTTTTGTTATAATTTCATTATTTACTCTCGAAAGGTTAAAAATGTTTTGGAAATATTTAGTTCAATTAAGCATATTATTTGTAATTTAAAGTTAAAATTGCTATTGTGGAAACAAAATACTTGAAATATTAATTTGAACATTTTGATCTAAGAAGTTAAATAGCACATTTATAACGTTTGCACAATTTTAATTGCACCTCAAACTTTTATTTTTTAAAATATTTTTATAAACACAATCCAAATTTGGTTACCATTAATTCAATAATTATTGTGTATCCAGAATTTAAAAAGCATCATGTGTTAGGCTATATAACTCTTTTATGGCCTTTGGGCCCTAAAAATAAAATTCTAACTATAAAAGAAAAAAATAGACAGTAACGAATTGGTTTTAGGGGAGTAAAAACAGCAGTGGAAACATGACCATTAAATAGTTTAAGATTGTCTTCTTATTTTTCTTTCTCTTCTTCTATTATTGTTATCATCATTATCATCATTATTGTGGCTAGTAAATATTTACAGCACAATAAGTGTTATTCTATGACCCATATTTCACCATTCAAAGTGGCACTAGCAGCTACCCCGATCAGCACGTCGACCTTTCCGCCGCAGAGGTGGGGGAGGATTCGGGCGCCGCCGCCCGTACGTTCGGGCCGGGTCGTGACGCTCGGCTCCGCGCCTGGTCCAGCGGGGGATGCTGTAGTCCGCGCGTGTGTCCGGAGCGGAGTGGAGTAGTGTGGTATGTTGAAGCACCCCAGCCGTCACACTGCATCCCCGACAGTCGTCCACGTACCCGCCGTCCCTGGCAGTGCTTCGCCAGCACCCCGGGGCTAGCGCTTCGCGGCACCACGACTTCAACATGTCCTGGGAGTCCATCGCATCTCGGGAGTACCTCAGGTATGATGCAAGAAACCGGTGCAACCTCGACACTGCACTAAAACAAAGTTAGCCATGCTGTGGTCTTGCTTGGTGGAAAAGAGACTCAACCTTAGCAACGAAGATCATACATGGTGATTTAATACTTGATCACTATTTATCACTTGTTGTGTATGGTACGGCATGTGTTTCTAAATAGCATTCACTTACAGGTGTCTTCAACTTGTTACTCTCTCTCGTTGCTATCAAATAAATCATAGTAATTTGGGCCTTCCAGATTATAAAATTCACGGTGCATCAACTTTTAAACAATGAAGACGGCTCATTTATCAACAATTACTCACAATTCGATACCTGAAATATCAGTTGCTGCAAAACCGACGTGGTCGATTTACTTCCGCGTCAGATATCAAATCATCTACGTTAAATCTCCTAGGTACAGTGAAAGAAATGCAAACGCAGAATTTAAAGTAATAATTCTAATTTAATAAAAAGGATCCTGATAGTTTGTGGGTGTGTCCTCATTGTCTTTGTGCTTTATGGGCGGGGAACAGTTTGGAGAAAGAAGCAACAACTTGATCTATCCCTCTATAACGGTAGACGAAATGATTGCGAACCTCTCGTTAAATTCTTCGTGCATTAAAACTTAAGCGGTTAAAGATTGTAATCTGAAAACATGAGGTGCTCTCCAGGACGTCTTTAAGAAATGCAACTAATTTTTCTATGGATACTACTATTACAAAATCAGGCTTACTGGATTTAAAACGAATGTTTTGGGTGAATAATTCTCGGTGTTCTAGCAAAAAAAATTCTTCATAACAGAATAATTCATAAATATATATCTAGAAGTCTTTAACCTGAGTTATCATTCTCAGTTTCCGCCCATTCCCGCTAGAAACACCCGGTGTTTGCCAGTTGGAGGGAAAAGTTGAAAACGTAAATCAGCACCTTTTCTTGAAGGTCTTTGGACCGAGATTGGTTTCCAGTTATAATGTTATTCTTATTGAAAGCAATAAATATATTATTCATTTCTTATTAGTAAAAATTAGTTGAACACAGTGTAAAGAAACTGTATAACTTTTACTTAATCGTGAACTTCTTAAATTGTTCACACTACCAGTTTATATTTCAGCCCAAGTTTTACATTAGATTAGATTGATTTATATTCAGTGGGTTCACTCCTGGCTACAAGGACTGTCCAGAGGAATACAGTTTAATAGCACATATACTTCAACATTTTACATAAGAGATACTTATAAACAAGCACTGTGTAAAGCAATATGTAAAACAATGCAGGGATCATTATGTATGATGCAAAATCACTTTGTTTAGTCAACATTCAGTTGGCTTTTGCCAGTACGTGTCTCCTTGTTTGCAATGAGTACCATTTATTGTCATTTCTTCATATATATTACATATTAAATAGCTTTTCAACAGGTATGAAATATGTATTGACAGTGATTTGTCATTGGAAATGAAATACTTACAGAACTACATAAGCATTATCAGGCTATTTTAGTTAATTGATGGAAATTAATCATTTCTCCACACTAGCCGTATATAGAGATAGAGTCAACATGAAAAATTCAATGTCATGACCGGGATTTGAACCACGGATCTCCTGGTTTCCGTCCAGTCGCTCTTAATCTTTGAGCTACCATGGCTAACATGCCGTCCTGACATTAAATTCCCCATGTGACTCATATATTTTCCCGGTAGACCACTAAGGGCTCTCGCATCCGAGATACACCGTTTGTGGCGACTTACTATCGTAAGTACTTGAGTCCCAGGCTTCATCATTTAACTCTTATTATTTTAGTTAATTGATGGAAATTAATCATTTCTCCACACTAGCCGTATATAGGCTAAAGTTAATAGATAGATAGAGTCAACATGAAACCAGGAGATCCGTGGTTGAAATCCTGGCCATGGCATTGAATTTTTCATGTTGACTATCTATTATCAGCCTAATTTTTTATTCAGATAATGTTGTACAGAATAAAACGATTTTAAACAGAGGAACTGTCCAGCAGCATTTTTAGAAACACCGAAATTATCAGTTTTTTCTTTAAGATCATTAGGAGGAGCGCCAAATATTTTGATGGTTTGTAATTCACATCTTTCTGAAAGCAAGAAAGTTTAGTACTGAGATCACGATATTATACTTTTTCTAGTGTTTATTCTATGAATTACGTTATTTGTTATAAATGAGGCACTATCATACACAAAGAATTCTAGGATCGAAAATAGATACCTATATATGCAAGGAAGGTTAAGTATCTTTGTAGGAGTGTCTGCTATGGGTGTTAGTAGTGATTTTTATAACCTCTTCTAGCGAGTTGCCTCACAATAATATTTAGGCATTAAAAGTACAGTTTTGCGCTGTAGTCACGGACTTACCTTTATGTTTTTAGAGTTATCAAGGTTCATCATCTAGTTTAAATATCACATTCGGAGGGACATGTGAATTAACCGCCGAGGTTTAGCAGTAGGTACAAACAATTACAACCTCACAGGCTGCAGGTACAAAGGTTACTTTAACCCATAATCTTGCCTATAGACTAGAAGCTGTGAATGTGAGGTGACAAAGGGTGTTCTGCAGTCCAGATTAATTAAAAGACAAGCAATGTTCAACGAGTTACACTATTTGTTGTCTTTACAGTGAACACTACTGGTATAGTGATGGTAGTTAAAAGCAGTAATAGAAGTCCTGCAATAAATTATTTCCTCTAGAAATTAAAGCCATCTTTTCCCATGTTGTAAGATTCTTAAGGTGGCCGGGTGTAGAAACTTGCACTTATAGCAATATTAGCTGAGAGGCCATAGCATAATCATCACCATAATCACCATCACCATCACCACCACCTAATTAAGAAATAACTTCCTTCTCGTTTAAGACAGAACTTCATCAGAGGTACTGAGTTCAAATATCGATTGTGGCTTCTCGGTGCTTCACCTTACATTAATTAGGAGAATTCGGATATCAGCTCAGTTAATTCCAATATAACCTGGGCAGTAATTCACCCACTATGTGTACTCTTTATGCAGACCTGAGGTGCTACACGAAATTTTGAATACAATATTAAGAAATCATCAAAATGCATTAAGTAGCTATATTCCGGCGTTAGGAGTAGACCGATGGAGGGGTCTACATTAACTGAAGCAGACTACTGCAAGTACGCCGTTGGGAAAGTTTTTTCTTCTGAAGAAATCCCTGAAAGGAAGGTGTGAAACGGACACCTAAGGTCAACTGGATGCGGATGACGATATGCGCCAGGAAGAGCAAAATGACTGAAGATAATTGT
This sequence comes from Mantis religiosa, assembly GCA_030765055.1. Taxonomy (NCBI): domain Eukaryota; kingdom Metazoa; phylum Arthropoda; class Insecta; order Mantodea; family Mantidae; genus Mantis; species Mantis religiosa. The sequence goes on from CM060954.1 coordinate 48,029,250, forward strand.
GATACCGGCTAGCTTTGCATAAGTCATTCGCTACCCGGTTTCCATGGAAATCCAGTGGCAGGAAGGAGGCTCTATTAAACGCCAAAGATAAATTTTTCCAGAGCACACATTCCACCCACGGGGATTTCTTGTTTCTGTAACCCTCAAACAGGTGAAAAGAAATATGGATTGCAAATTCTTAGTAGAAGGGAAACTAGCACTACCGACGCGAGGAAAACTTAGAACTATCCATGCCATTAATCGACCTCGGAACCTCAGGACAAAGAACCTCAAACGTTATCGCGGTGCATTTCGTTCGTATCATTGTAGTCTACGGAGCGCTAGTCAGCTATCCGTTCCATTCCTGTATCAATTTTGTTCTTGTGTTACATTTCGTATTAACGCTTACGTTAAGACGGCAAAATTTTCGGTTAAATGTAACATGGTAAACATTGGGTTAAAAAGGTCCGGTTAAGAAATTAAAACATATGGAATAAGTTAAGGGAACATGGGGAACTAGATGCTGAATTCAGACCATGCTCAAAATTTATTGGATTTAACGATTTAATATTAGTTATGCAGTGATACTTCACTATTATGGTCTGTTCCTTATAGAAGTATCCCCAGGATCAGGCAGTTGAATGCCTGATTGCATTTCACTTCCACCTGGCATTTAGGTTTACTTCTCATAAGGACTTAAAATTCTTCTTTGTTTAATATTTGCAAACATGCTCCATTTTTCACTTGCTGCTATTTCACTCTCAAGTGTCGTTATTAATATATGTTACTGCACATTTCTAATGTAATTAATTCGTTGCATGACTTCAGTTTAAATATATAGTGTTCAACACCCACTGTTAATACATAAGGCACCGCAGGTGGTGACAATGATACATGAGATGTAGATGTAGCACCGGTGGAATGAAATGGTGGGGGAAACCGGAGGTCCCGGAGAAAACCCACCCCAGCACCGTGTTCTCCACCACAAATATCACGCCCACTTCGGTAGCGTGGTGGTAGCATGTCTGCCTCACGTTCAAGAGGTCCCGAGTTCGAATGTTGGTCAGGGTGGGTTACCTGGATAAGGTTTTTCCCGGGGTTTTCCCTTATCCTGAAAGACGAATGTCGGGTAACTCTAAGCTCCATGGAACCCGGGCTTATTTGAGCATCATTTCACCCATTCCATTCATCTTCAGATATGACAACGTTGGAGGACGTAAATTACACACAAAAAAAAGAAAACAAAAAAACAAATCTCACTTTGTGGTCGCCTGGGTTCAATCCCGGGCCACCTTGTGTCTTCAGTTTAAGATGTTCTATCTTAGCAGCGTGGCGTTCGAACGTCTGAGTGCGGTAATAACAGAAACTGTGAGGCGATTATATGATCCCCTAGCAAGCGTGGCGATAGGACTTCAGAATAACAATACTTCTGTAGAAATTATAAGAAAAGGTGTGGTTCTTACAAAATGTCATCAGTAGATATATTATTTTGTTGTAGCTAACTCATGAAAATGTTGAAATGAGAAAAGGTAATTCACTATTTACAAGGGTTAACCCTCTACCACATTTTGTTGCCTTAAAGCAATAAACCTGTTTTTATTTCTTTGTTTCTCGAATGGCAAGAAGCCCCTGTGTATGGTGTTCATCTCAAGCAACAATCCTAAACTACAATTTGCCCACCTCGGTAGCGTAGATGGTAGCATGTCTGCCTCACGTTCAAGAGGTCCCGAGTTCAAATCTCGGTAAGAATGAGTTACCTGGATAAGGTTTTTATCCAGGGTTTTCTCTTATCCTTCAAGAGGAATTTCGGGTAACTCTAAGCTCCATGGATCCTGGACTCATTTGAGCATCATTTCACCATTTAGGAATTCCTTTGTAGCCAGGTCATTTTTCTTAATCAAATTCTTACACGTTTTCCAACTAGTCCTTAACACAGATAAACGTAGGACTTTTAACTTGCATTCATATTTTCACATTTCTTTGTAGAAACAAGGCAAAACAAATCATATTTTTGAAAACCAGGACGGTTTAAACTCTATGCTCTTTTTATAGCTTTGATATGACGATTTTCCACTTCAGAAAAGTATTTTGAAAGTTCACAGCAATTAGAAGGAGAATCTGGAAAGGTTACTTCATACACAGAGGCACGCACAGATTAAATTCTGCATTTTAAAGTAAGATATAGATTTTCTATAGTAGAATTTTGTCTATTTGTTAGGGTTTATCAATTGTGAAAAAGTAATTCAGAACGAAGAGGACTCCAAAGACTATTCCGAATATATTCAAGATTTTAGATTAAAGAGAATAAATACAATTAATTATTTCCGAGCTGTTTTGCCGTGGTATGTTGGCGTAAGAACGTCCAAACGTTTCGTCCACAACTGCGGTAGACATCCTCAGTGGCGCGGTCGAAGTTTCCTTGTAGAGTTTCGCTGTGTCTCTACAAAGAAACTTCGACCGCGCCACTGAGCATGTCCACCGCAGTTGGGGACGAAACGTTTGGACGCTCTTTCGCCAACAGACCACTGCAAAACAGCCCGGAAATAATTAATTGTATTATGGACTCCGGCCGTGGAAGCTTAGGTTCTCTCAAAGAGAATACATTTAGAGAATAAATTATTTATTTCATATTGTTAGGCAAACGCTGGTGAACGTTCGTTTTGAAAAAGATGAGAGCATGGTGCCGTGTGAGGCTTGCACTCTGGCCGTCTTAGGTTCTATTCCCTTCATATCCTATTCTGACCACGAATACTTTGCCTTTTTGCTTTGTTGGTAGACGAAAGCTGAGGTGGTTCTCATATAAAACATTTCCTTTCAGTCATTTATCATTTCAATTCCCTTCTCCTATTTCTAACGTGTTATTCGTTGCCCTGACAAAACCGTACAGATGACACGGATGCTTGCTGAATGGTAGGAGAACCACCCGTGGACAGTAGAGGTCTACATACAGAGTGGGAGTTGAATAGATGTAAATAATTGTATATATAGTGCAGTAAAATTCGTGTAACACATACGTGTGTCTCGGTTTATCCACTTGCTAACAGCAATGTCACAAATGATTCACGAAGTTAATGATACCATGTTTTCAGAACGGCCGTGGATTGTGTGCTTTGTGTTCACACAGAGTGCGCACACGACGACACCTGTATTTACATCGCGCACAGGTCTGGCGTCATTCAAACGACTTACAGCGAATATTAGGCATCCTAAAACATCACAGCATTTTCCCCACGAGTGTCACTATCACAAATGGTGGAAAAGCTGGACATTAATGGTTCTTCACATCACCTGAAACGTTCTCATTCTTCTTCTTATTCACTCCAACGGCTAGGCAATGCTACCTGTTCCGGCTTAAAACATGTCTGAACCTCGTTTTCGTGGTCTTCCAGGATGTCTCTTTCCTCTAGGTTTATACTTTGTAACTCTTCTTTTGATCCTATCTCTCGGCATTCTCTCAATATGCTCTCTCCATTCATTTCTATAATTTATTATTTTTTTCTTCCAAAGAACTTATTTCTAAATCTTCTCTTATTTTTTCATTTGGAATTTTATCCAAAAGAGTGCATTCCCTTACTGCTCTTAAAAATCTCATTTCGGCAGCCTGTATCTTGTTTTTGTCTGCTTTTGTTAATGTCAATGTTTCAGAACCAAAAACAATAGTAGGCACAGCCATTAGTTTATAAAATTTCATACGCGTTTCTTTTCTGGTTTTGGTTTTTAGGCTTCTGTTTATTATGCCGCATATTTATTGAAACATTGGTAATTTATTTTTAAAATAATTTTCATATTTATAACTGACATATGTTCCCAAACATTTAAACCCCGTAACTTGCTCTAAGATAACATCATCAATTACTATTTTGGTTCTAACAGTGTCTTTACCTCGAAACGCCATTGTTTTTGTTTTATTTGTGGAAATTTTGAAATTACAATTCTTACATAGCTTCTGTAAAATATATACTGCTCTTTGCTGCTTGTTTTCAGTTTTACTTATAATTATTTAGTCATCCGCAAATAGCATCGTCTTAAGAGTAAAATTTGGTGCAAGATGAATGCCTCCGTTAATCTTAAACATCCACTCTCTAATCAGATCATCTATATAAATTATGAATAAGGTAGGAGACAAACTGCAACCCTGTCTTACACCTTGATTTGTATGTATCCATTTACTATATATTCCATTTCCAATATGTATGCTGATTGTTGTATCATTATATGTAGATTTTAGAACTTTAATGAGATGATTTGGGTAGCCTCTTCGAGTTATGATTTCCCACAATTTTTTCCTATTCACACGATCAAACGCTTTTTCATAATCAATAAAAGCTATATGTGTTTCCAGATTAAATTCTCCTCTTTTTTCTATTATCTGCTTAACTGTAAAAGTAGCATATGTACAGGATCGTCCTTTTCTAAAACCATTTTGTTGTTCTAAAAATAGAACATCTTTAATGGTTTGGAACCATTTACTTAAGATTCTTGCATATAATTCATATCCCGTGTTTAAAATACTTATTTCCCTATAATTCTCACATCTGTTTCAAGCACCTTTCTTAAAAATAGATATAATTCCAGCATGTTTCCAGGATCTTGGGATTTGGCATCCATTCCAACTATTAATTAAATTCAAAATTCTTTGGTTTAGTATCGGTTCATGCAATGAAACGTTCATACAAATATTTGCACTTATTCACCCATCCTGTATTTATGGAGTTTTTCAACTGTTGTTTTCCTCAGTACCCCGTTCGCTTAGTTTTGATAAGAGGCGTCTTTATTAGGTTTAAGGATCTCTTAAGCATTGTAAATCTATTACACGGGATCACCGGCTCGGTGGAAGGAAGCCATCATTCTGCACCGACCGGGTTTGAAGCCACGATCTGAGGAACCAGAGGCTAGCAGTTACTATTAAATCAAGGAGGATGACAACGATGGTTAGACTCGTCAGCCTCGAAAATGGAATCCACGACTCCCCGAATGTCACTTAATACCGAGCCATCTCGTTAGGCAACTTCCAATTAACCACATTATATTTAAAGTTCTCCTTTAACCTTTCCAGCTTAGTCCACCCACGGCAGCGCGAGAGAAGGATTAAAAGGTGAAACTTATTGACCAGGTCATTAGGGTGTGGTGTTAATGATGAGCCTGTAGTAAATTACGCTATATTATACATCTCTCTCAGCGTTTACTAACATAATGCTAATATTGCCTTTATATCACAGAGCCTACACCTCTCCCATCATCAGGAGATGATTATGAATGCTCCCGAAACGTCGTTTTCTGATCCACTTTTCACCTGGCTTGTTTTCCGAGGAAATCTCTAACCTATTCGTCGCCAGGAAAGCTTCATATCTTATTTTGACGAACGTATAATACATAACAATATATAATAATACATTAGAAAGTATAATGCATTATAAAGCATTCTGTAGGAATAATTTTTAGAGGAGGTATTTGGATTTCTTTAATCATATTTACTCTATGTATTTTTCTACTTATATTATCCTAAGTTTATAACTCATTTTTAAGAAGCAACAAGTAGTATAAACCTTACACTGTTCTGGTTAATGCGAGAAAATCTATGTTAATTCATATTTCTTTTGTTTTGATCCTTGTATGCTTACATTTCTTAATTAGGCTGGCTTTGTAGCTCAGTTGGTGGAGCACCTGCCTGCCATGCTAAGGGTCCCGTTTTCGATTCCAGGCGGCGGGGATGGGGACTTTTCTCCGACCAAGATAATTCCTCATCTTCCTGAGAGTCTGGAAGTATGAATGAGAGTACGAATGTTTGTGTAATCTTCTTCTTCTTTCTCTAATTCCTTTGTGCTAATAAGTCTCCACTTTTCTCGGTCCATTATCATTCTCTTCATTTCTGTCATGGTTTTCCCTCTATCCTTCCCCAAATTCTCAATGTACTCTTGATACAACATGCGTGGTCTTCCCTTAATTCTTTTAACTTCTGGTCTTGCTTCTACATATTGTTTGGGTTTTCTTTCTTCTGACATGCGGAGTACATGTCCATACCATTTAAGTTGTCCTTTTCCCAATATTTCTTTAACGGAGTGTGTACCCAACTCTTCCCTTATTGTTACATTTCTAATCATATCTCTTCTTGTCTTCCCCACAGCTCATCTAAATTATCTCATTTCCATAGCTGTTATTTTTCTTTCTTGTTTCTGAGGAGAGTCCAGCTCTCTGCTACATATAATAGAATTGGTAGTATTATTGTTTTAAATACTATAATTTTTGTATCCTTTGTTATTTCCTTTTTTTCCCACAATAGTATTATTAATCTGATAGTAGACCGAATTGACTTTCTTATTCTGTTTAAAATTTCCTACACTATTTTTTCATCCTGATTTATAATTGTACCCAGGTATTCATAACTGTCTACCTGTTCTAAGATTTCGGTGTGCGTAATCTAATGATAAAAACCCAACGAATACGAGTTAACACCTTCGATATGTTCCAAAGGAGAATGGCCGCCGATATGACCACTTCAGTTAAAGACTAGAACAGTTAAAAACACAGAACAAGCAAAAAGAAAAGAAAAGAAAACTGCGGGATCAAAGTGAAAATATAAATTTCGACATTTTATTTTATTTTTATAACATGGAAAAGTGCCGCAAGCCGATAAATATGGTAAGAGGTTAAGGAAATAATACATTCTGCGGATGCTTTATATAATTTTTCGTGACAACCAGAAGACCTTTCATGAGTGAATACGGACAGCCACGTGTATTCAATTAAAATTTTAGAGGTTAAAGGGAGTTAACTATCAAATATAACAATTTTCTAGGTAATTGCGTAATGATTTCGTAAACAATAGGGGTAGATAAATCAAAGAGATTAAATCTTCATTAAGTGTACAAAAGCTAGCCATGAAACAACAGGTAAGCTAGGTAAGTTATAAATACAACATATATGTCACTTAAAGTCACGCAGTGCCCATGTAGGTGTATGTATTAGCGTGTTTTCAAGGTAGCATTTGCTGATTGCAATCAATATGAGAAACAGATTTTATGTGAATGAGCGAATGAATTAATTTTATTGAACTGCATTTATTTTACTTTATTTGGAGTACTTTAAATTCATATTACGGTTCCATACATTTGAAGGCCGGTATGGTGAACCTTCCCCGTTTCCAATTTCCATTTGTGCCTCCTTGCTTGTTACCTTTTTCCTAACCTATCCCGCTTGCACTCTCCCCTTTAATGCCTATTTTATTTTATATGCCCGCTTTATTCACTTTCCTTCTTTCTCGCTTATCTCACCCGCTTTGCTTTTATTGCTCAATTTTCATTACACACTTCACTAATCTTCTGCACCCCGATTTAACAATAACCCCACTTCCATGTTTATCTTCTCACTTTCATCAGCTTTTCCCTTAATTACCACCAGCTATCTTTCTTTAATTAAAACTTATTATCTTAATTACCGATATTGTACTGTTATTTATAAGTCACTATTTTGTTAATTTCTATTTAATTTCTGTTTTATTTGCTACTTTCCTTATATTTTGAAACTTATCATTTCTTCTCTATTGTATTTACCAATATCCTTATCAGTGCTTACATTATTCACTACGTTACTATACTTTTGCTATCCTTTCAGCACATATTCGTTCCCCATTTGCTTTATTTTGTCACGGGGTGTACAGTTACCTACTTATTTGTGCTCTTTGGTTCCCTATTCTAGATTAGATTAGACGTTGTACAAGAAGAACTGCACAGGAGAGACACAATCGCTACCTGCCCGCACTCTAATAAGTTTGAGGAGTCCACGAATTAGGTCCTCTGGATTGTACATTCTAAATTGAATGTATCTATTAACTTCCAGCGCTTCACACTGGGATATGAAGTGAGGGGCCGTTTCCTACTCAATTGCTCACATCTTGCATATTGGGTTCCGGGAGAACCCCATTTTTTCAGGTGTGTTTGAAAGCTTCCGTTTACAGTCTACAGGCCCACCATGAGTCTCATCTGCCTCCTTGTTAATGTGAGGACTCACTATTTGTTTCGCATACTTTCCTATTTCATTCACTCTTCACTTTTTTCATCCCGCCATAAGCTATACACATTATTTTGCTCGTATCTTCTGTTATCCGTCAACAAATAAATTTCTCGCCTTTTATTCATCCATTCTAAGTGGTAAATTTCACATATTCTTTCTTCCGATATGACTTTGCGTTGGAGGAAGTTAAGAAGTTTCATATATACTTCAAATCCACACTTATTCCCAAATATCTTGGTAAGTGTTCCATTACTGAAATTTTGAAACCAAGAAAATATATATCTTCTTAAAGAACTTGACGTTGAGACTTATCTTCTTGTGTGTTATGGTAAGAAATATTGTCTATTGTTAGCACAGATTTACGGATAAATTTTGAATTGGTACTGTGAAATTAAAAGTCCAAGTTGCAAAAGTTCAAATGTTCTTTATTTCCGCCGAATTACACTCATACAGCTCAGATAACAGCAGAATTACGTACCACACACAATTACGTAACACTCACAATCACAATTCACAAGTTCGCAGGACGTAAGCCCACACTGCAGTCGCTACTCGGCACCTTGCAGTACAACTCTCTCTAGAACCGACTAACTAAAAACTGGCTGACTCATCAAATGTATCGCTTATATAGACAAATTGCAGTATCTGGAAGTTTCGAGGCTTAACGAATCATCATGGTTTTTCCAGACGTCAGGGGAGGGGAAAGAGACGGTATAGTGACTTGTGGTACTTTTCTCTCCACCCCCTCAACGAGCGACACCCAGTCACATGGGTAGGCGTGGACACAACGCTTCCCGTCTCTCACCCTACTTGCCAGCTGGTTCTATCGGACCTTCTGATATCGGGTGACATTATGAACATTTAATATGCGTATGAATGTCATAGTACTTTACAGTCAACTATACACGGGCGCGGGGGCGGGGGGAGGATGGCAGACCATTCACACGCATATTGAATCAAGTAACAGGAGCGATAAGTTCGCGGAGTATAGGAATTGGTAGAAGGCAGAAGACAAAGAAGGTTAGACCAGGCTCGCTGGACGTTCTATGCATGAAGCTCAATGTTCTTGAACCACTGCACGACTTGTACACGGCGATATCTGAATATAAAGACGTGGTTCTGGTTTCGATAACTACACCTTGGAATGTGTACTTCAGCAGATTTAAGCAAAGAAATTGCTTAAAACAGCAAAACTTAAATGCGATACAGTTATTCATCATATGCTCATCTCAACCAAGTGGAGTAGCCAGAACTTATTTAGAGCCAGATTAATTTTCACTGCAGGAGCAGAAAGAGGAAGAAGAATTTCTGCTGTCATCTCCCAAAGAAATCATATTATGTCGATGATGTTTTTAACCACACCATATTTCTCCCAGTAATCATTTTCTACATGTTTATACACCTCCAAGCAATTATCACGAACTTTATCTAAGGATGAGTCACCTGCTCGTTTCATTTTGGCCGTAGTTAATTCTATAGGATTTATATCACACATGTATCTAAATTAGCGAACGACAGTGTGGCCCAATGAAACCAAAAGTGCATTTACTTAAAACTTTTTCTTTTGGTTTGTTTGTTTCAATCAGCCTAGAGCGATCTGTTTTGCGCACAGAACTTTCACATTGGACACCTTTGTTTTGGAACCACAATAACATAGCAGAATTTACAGCACACCTAGGTGAAGGTTTATCCAACTCTACACAGTGAGTATTATGCGTTTCAAATGGGAAGAGTTCTGGAGTCCAGCTAATCATATGCCGTATCATACTCAGCGTTGCCAGCTTGTTACCCCACTCCTTTTATATTTCCCTCTCTCTCGCACACTCATCCAATATGCAGGCTGCTTGGCGTAGACGTAAGAGTAAGAAATTTATATTTTATAAACTTTTACAATGATGCAGTTGCCAAAATCAAAATTGTAAAAAGTATTTTCGCAAATTATGTATATTTTAAAATACTATAACTGTAATTATAGTTTATGAATTACCCGTTTTTATAATCCAATGGAACTGCTAGTGGGTCATCCATATCGCTTTCAATGTCACTTCCGTTAAGAGACCATTCGTCATTGTCACTGTCTTCAATGTCTGAGTCTTGCAAATCTATGATTATAGGTGCCAAAATCTCGTCACGTGCTATTTATTTCTTAAAATTGTCTTATTGAAGGTTTTCTGCACGTCTCACGCAGTTTTCCCAGTCCTGTTGTGCTATCTTGTCAATTTCTTCGTGAACAAGCCGTTTAACCTTCGTCAGTTTAAAATTATTATTTCTGTTTGAAATCCCCCTTTTTATTTGAGCCCACACCAACTCAATTGGATTTTATTGGCAGCGGTAGGTAAGTTGGGAGGCGTATTACCTCGTGTCCCGTTTCAATTCCAAGTTGATCCAGCTGATACAGTTTTTCCGTGTTTTTAAACAAAAGCACTCTTTGCAAGTACTCATTTTTAGTTTGTGTCCGAAAATTTTTTGAAGAACGTGTAAACGTTAAAATAATACTTCGATCCTGACTTCGCAATACCTACCTTTCTGACTCGCCACTAAACTCACCGCAAGAAGCCATTGCACTATTTAACTCTTACTCTACTGTTGTTTAAAGAACAACTGAATGATATTGATCTGATCTCTCCAGAGTAAATAAACACTTCTTATCCAACATTCATTCATATACATAAACACACAGCATTCCACAGGCTAACAGGAAAAAAGTGTTTGCTCTTTCTCAAAGTTAATACCTTGACTTAATCAGAGTAATTCTTTTATCACGTCATGTCAATAATTAAAATTATATGTACATACATGCACATCAACTACTTTGAACTCTCTAGAGTAAACAGAGATTACGAACCATTCATAAACAAAGATATACTGTGACCAGACACGTTCTGCCAGGGCAGCAGGAAATTTATTGTTTCCTTTCGCTCGAATTTGATTATTCAAAGTAATTTTTTATCACGTCATGTCAAACATTTACGTTTCAGTTCTGAAACAGTAGAGAAGAGCAAATTATGAGCCAGATTTTCTCGAATCATTTTTCAAGGATCGCATTGTTCATTTGTCCATGGCAGTCACTTGCTGTTGTCCCGGCCTTTTCAATGAAAACGGGCTTTCTAGGAACCCGCTATAATCTATCTCAACCTAGTTTAATCCTCCTGTAAACATTTGGGTGGGAAGAGAGAAACAGAGATACTATGACAGAAAGTGGTTAAACTGTTGATTGGTTTAGCGAAGTTAATGAGCGTTTTTCTTTATTTGCATGCGCACGATAAACACCTTCTTTAAGGACAGTACTGTAAGTAGTTTTCTGATCACTGCTCTGCACGAGCTGGTTTCGGAGATAGAGAGAGGTATGCAAATTTTTCGATTCTTATAAACGCAATAGTCCCACATTTTATCTTTCTGCTTCACATATCACATAGATTTGTTCTGCATAATATATACAGATGAGACAGAAGACTGGTGAAATTATACATATTAACTTAATATGTTGATATTAAGCTGCATTTTATTTAAAAATTACTAATGGACACTTTTATATAATATTTTTGATTCATATACCAGGCAGCTGTCTCACAACGAGGTCTGTATGTAGCTGAATGCTGATTAAGATGTTATAATGTGGAGTTGCTTCTGGACACTGTATTTCCTGCACATCTCGCGTATACAAGTTCAAGAACACTTATGTACCTAATCCTTGTTTCACATAAGCTAGCCTCGTATCTCTTAACGGTCATGTGACCTTATCACCTCTCATTGGCTGCTGTTGTAGTACAGACTGTTGTGCGGTAAAAATTAGTTCGTTATTTAACATGGAGATATATCTTTATATGTTGGAAGAGAATTGTCAAATTTATATTTTCGTAACTGTTTGAATTAAATATATTACGCAACAGAGTTGATTTATCTGAAGTGCATGTTAATTCTTAAACGAAGTAAAGAGTAGGTTCCTTTGCTCTCAAACACATGGCACGATAGCACGTGATTTAGCGGTAGTGATGACATATTTGTTTATATGACTTTTATCACTGACCTTGTTTTGAACTGGATTAGTCACATATCGCCATTCGAAGGTGTGCTATGCCGATTGCGAGAGCTAAATTATTTTATTGATCGTTTATTGCGCGTGTACTTATTATATGTGTAATGGGAGGGTCTAGCGCCAGTTTTTCGCTGAAGCATCGCAAGGGAAAGCCTTAACAAAGCGGCGAAAAAAGAATTGTATTGCATGTGTTTAATGCACTCACAGAGAAGAATCCGTCTTTGTCAGTGAGAGAAGTCGAACAGTTGTGCTCTGAACTTACAGGTATGTTAGATGCCTAGGAACCTCGCGACATGAAATTGAGACAACAGGAAATGTGACCACTCCAGGGGCGATATTGCTGTGTGGCGAAGACGTTATTTAAGGACAATCAGATTGTACCGGGATACAAATCACAAAATATACTACCTTGACGAGACTTGGGTGAATGAAGGAAACACGACAAGTATGGCGTGACACGACTTTTAAGACTGAAAGACAAGCATTTTTGCAAGATGCGTGCGCTGGTTTTAAAATAAATCCCAGTAGAAAAGGCCGAAGGCCTTTCATTATAAACTAGTTTCAGTTTTATTGCTCATTCATTCAACTTGCTCAGTTTCATTATAAACTTCATTATTTTTGCATGTCTTTATATTCTTATTTGTAGGATTTTATCTATCTTCTGGCAATTACTATAACGTTTACTGGAGTTTTAAATGCGACGGGAAGGCAACGCCTATGTCCTATGGCGCGAAAGCATTAGCCAATTAGGATGAGGGGGAAGGTAGTTGCACGCGGAATGATACAAGTCAGCGGGGCAAGGTTATATGAAACAGATTATATGCAATTTAAAATCAGTAAGCTTTTCATAAAAGAGCAGCCGACATAAACATAGTCAAGGCAAAACTTTAAAAAGGGGGGAGGCGCGAATGATCGCACATTGTTTTGCGGTGCTTAAAGAAAAAAATGTACGGAATCGTCTATATATACAAACATTGAGAAAGAAACTGGTGGTCTCCTTGGTGTTTCCGCAAGTAGTGTACATAGTGTTAGAATGGAACAGCAAGCATCCGGAGCTCTAAGAGCATTGGCTCCAGCCGGCTCCGAGCACTCTTCCTGCGTACGCGCAAGTACTCGTATTCAGCCGAGCAAAGGTGGAACGGCGTCTTCCTACATCAAAGTGAACGGATCGTTAGGTTGTCTTATTTCAACTAAACAAGACTAAAAGTTTAAGGTAGGAAAACATATAAATAGCGTGTAGCAGAAATACTGATGTTGAGCTTACACTATGAACTCTTTCCTATTGGGGTTTTAATATGCCGCCATATTTTCTGAATTTTTTCCCACACGATATACTTTAAATGAATGAAATTTTGTAAGCTACTTACAAATATAGGATTAAACTGATGAGATACATTTAGCTGTTTAAATTTTATGTACCACGAGGGTCTAAAACTTACGGACCGTCCTCATTGCTTGTTGCCGACTGCTGGTATAGTCGGGCTGCACAAATGGTTACCGTGGCATGACTTTTGTTAACAGAAGCTTCTCAGATAACGCCCAGATTACTCTAGCAAAAGTGTGAGGGGTAACGGAGCGCTTCTCGAGCGTGTGCTAAGTAATGCGCAGTAATCACAAATGACAGCTGTATGTTCACTCCACGTGGAGTAATCAGTGCGTTATCTGAGAGGTTCCTTTTAACAAAGATAAAGTCTGGGTAACCATCTGAGCAGCATGACTACATATATCACAGAAAGCCGTGGACGAAATCACTTTTTTTAAAACTACTCTTAATATCTTTACTTATCGATTTTATGAAATGAAACGCTGGTCACCGTCTTTATCCATATATTTTGACATCTCTTTAGGAAACTATCCATCATTCGCCATATTTACCGTTGTGAAACGCTGACAATTTTATGGCGGATATTTTAATTCTTCCAGGGTTGTGCTGGTTTGTGTTGTACAACTTATGTTTCAATTAACCCTACAGAGAGAAATCGCAGGGAGCTAGACCTGGAGACCAAGGATGCCACAAATATCTACCAGTTATTCACATAAAAATATTGGCCGCATGAGCTGTTGCAGAGGCTTGAAAGGAAGGTAAAATCAACCCTGTTTGTTAAATTGCTAGAAATGTGCAAAATTATGTTCAGATATTTAAGGATGTCAAATGTTGGCTTGAATAAATGATACGCTATAACTTTTAGCGCACCGTACACAAGTTGTTTGGTCATGAGTAGGGCTTTTCCTATCTCCATTAACGATTATTTTGTGTACACACATATCCATGAAGGTGGAACCAAGCTTCATATATAAAAATAATTCAAAAATATAAATCAAATTATCACATTAGACATTAAAACTTATTCACAGATGAGCATATAATACTGCCTACTTATTTCACAGCGATTTAACTACGTGGTCACATCGGATGATTATGAGTTACTTTTTGGAACGTATCTAGTGAACAGCCTTCTAGGTCTCACCACTCTACAATACTCTTGCTTTGTTTCGTGTCCACAGAGACTTTGTAGCAGGTAATGTTATCTCTGTTTCTGCACGTATCGAATAAATGACATTAGGGTGCTGTCCAGTCTAGCTCTTATCTGTGGATAAATTGCAGAGCACTGGACTATTCCCATGTAGTGTCTTTTTACCCCTGATTTGAACTTAAGATGGAACCTAGGGTTGTGATAGTAAACAGCCTTCGTGACTGAGGGACTTATTTTACAAACTGGAACTGGTTGTTGCATACATTACTGAAAACCCACGCTGTAAATTCTCGTTAATTGTTATGAGCTTGAAATTCGCTACTTCATATGTACCATTCATGGCCTTCGAAATAAATCGTTTAATTAAATTTATCATAGGATCAATCAGATTAATTTTCAAAACAGTGCTTTTGTGAATTAGATATCACAATTTTTACTATCTAAATAAATGATTTATCAAAACATTAAACTGCGGAAAAGGTTTATGACGTGTACTACAGGACATTGGATATAAAAGTAACTTGCATTTATGACTTTCAAAACGCTTTAGAAAATTATATAAATTTGCTTTGCTAATTCTTAATATTATCCCAAGCATATTACGAAAACATGATATCCTATTCTCCAGTCTCCTTCTCCTTAAAAGAAGTGAACATCCAACAAATGATTTTAAACATTTATATGAAGGTGCATAAAGGACAAAATCAAAAGGAACAAACTAATCTTTCATAAGCAACTTCCTTTACTATAACTTTGAAGGTAATCTGAAATTAACACACGATAAAAAATAAGTAGTAACGTAAAAGTTGAAATTTGGTATAAAATGAATTTAAATCGATAACAAAGAATGTCTCAGAAATATGTATTGCTGCGAAAAGTATATTGGATATGAATTGTATGTTTAAATAAGACCTACAATTACTGTGTATTATCTCGTATAGCATCTTTTCTGTGCAAAGTTATGAGGAGGATTTCAATTTTTTTTGGATAAAATACAATATAAACATTTAAATTTTATTGCTTGAACTTTTAATATAAATATATTAAACGTAATTTTATTAAAAGTATTAAACCAAACGCATACACAGTAATAGTTCTGAATAAATTATTTGTCAAATTTGAATGTATTTCCGGTGAATCCCTGATATAAGCTTATCGATGGAATACAATACTTCGTCTAATTACTGTAAATAAATACTGGAAAAGTGAAAGATTATTTGTAATAAATTCTGTTTTAAAAAGGTGTATGTGTTTCTGCTATTAAGTATTTGTCTTTCTGAAAACACTTTCAAGTTATATTTATGATTTATGTTTCATTTATGGCACTGTACAAATTAGGTTTCGGTACCCCATAAGTGTTACATTCGCTTAGGTACCAGGTTGTTAGCAATCGTAGCTCTAGTTTTATAAATTTCCATCTTTCCTCTATCATTTCTTAACCATTTTTCTATTAAAATTTCCAACTATTTACCTAATTATTTCACTTACCTATTTGCCTACTCATTGAGCGCTTTTATCGAAATCATCTCTGCCATCAACTATTTCATTTGTCTTCTCAAATTTGTTTCCTCTAAATTTCCATTATTTACATAAAGTTTAACTGTGACCTTTAACCGTTTGCTAACTGCACAAAATACACCGTATTGGTAAATTTCAAAATAATGCTTCTGTCTTCATCGAAGCTAATCCATCCCTCTCTCTTTCATTCCAGATACGAGGGCTGTACAGTAAAGAGTGATCACAACAGTTTTTTGAAAACGCACCTTTACTTATCCTCATAATTTTGATAGTTCTTCTCAAAGTAATCTCCCCTAAATACGATGCACTTGTCCCAACGCTTCTTCCAGTCTTCAAAGACATGCTAGAAACCAGTTTTTGACAGATCCTTCAAAATTGTCTCCGCAGCCTTCACCACTGCTTCTGATGATGGATAATGCCTCCCACGAAGGCGTTTCTTCAAGTTAGGTAATAGAAAAAAGTCACACGGGGCTAAATCCGGACTATAGGGAGGGTGAGGAATGCACTTCTTGTTGATTTGGCAAAATATTCGGCAACAATATTGGCAATATGCGGCCGCACTTTCTCGTGGTGCAGCATCTAGCCTACTGCACGGAAATATGGTATTTTGCACCTGTTATGGACTTGCAAAGTTTTCAGGACATCCCTGTAGTATTGTCCAGTTACTGCTGTGTGTGCAGCTACAACATGCTGATAAACCATTCCATGAATATCAGAGAATGAGATGACCATAACTTTCCCATCAGAAGCAACCACTTCTGCTATTTGGGGGGTTAGTGATGAAGGAGATTTCCACACTGAGCTTTGCTGTTTGCTTTCAGGATCAAAATGATGTAGCTAAGTTTCATTAGCAATGATTACGTTTGAAAGAAACTCCACACCTTCCTCTAACACCAACTTAAACTGCATGCAGACCTGCATACGAATGTCCTTTTGTTCGGGAATCAACAGTCTTGGAAGCCATTGCACACAAACACGTCTCATGTGTCATGTTTCTATCCCAAACGTGTGGGTGGCAACCAATGATATGTTCAGTATCTCAGAAACTGGTCTTAAGGCAATTCGTCAACTCTCTCTCACAACAGCAGCAGCAGTGTTGATGTTTTCTTACGTAAGAGCAGTAACTGGTGTGTAGTGTTTAACGCCCGCGTTTACTACATACGGCACCGCAGGCGGTGACACTGATGATACATGAGATGAAGATGGAGCACCGGTGGAATGAGATGGCGGGGGAAACCGGAGGTCCCGGAGAAAACCCGCCCCAGCGCCGAGTTGTCCATCACAAATCTCACTTTTCGGTCGCCTGGGATCGAACCCGGGCCGCCTTGGTGAGAGCCAAGCGGTCTAACCACTGAGCCACGGTGCGGCCGCAGTAACTGGAGCTCCGGGTCCACCTTCCTTTGAAATTGATTGTCTCCCCTCTTTAAACATTTTAAACCACCGAACTGTGCTGTAGGGAAGGACAGACTCTCCATATGCCTCCTGTAACATTGTATAGCCGTCAAATGAAGATTTGTTGAGACGAAAGCAGAATTTCAAAGCCGCATATTGTTTCTTGCGTGTTACCTCCATTGCACCGGTAGGCGATACTGAACATGTCTGAACTTGCCTGGTTCTCACAGGCGGGAACTAGGAGTACCAAAAATGAAACTACTACGGCGTGTTTGTTTTACATTAAGCTAACAGAATATAATATGCTTGATTTTCAGTGGGAGAAATTATGACCGTGAAAAAATTAAGATCATTCTTTATTGAACAGCCTTTTGTTTACATAATCTTCTCTTATCCATTCTTACTTTATTCTTCTGTAGCAGCAAAGTTACTTTTTATTTCATAGTTCATTTCATATTTCCTGTTTAACTGTCGCCTGTTCTACTTCTCACTCATTCTACCCATTACCCCTACGTTTTGTTCTGTGTACCAAGAAACATTTAGATAACGCATTCCATTTCGCCGATATATACACAAAGTTTATTGTAACGGCATTGTATCTCAGCAACGAACTTATCTTAACTTCTATAGGTTATGTTACGTTCAATCAGGCCTACTTTAAGATTCTCTTATGAGATCACAGAGAAATAATGCTATTCAGTAACAAATAGTGTTCCTTAGACTGCAATGTTTACATTGATATTCAGCTTTATGCAATGTGTTAAAGCATTTTTGTGCTAAAACCACAAAAGACTAAGTAACCCTACATTCGCTCCAGAAGCACGCCGTTTTGTGCAATGATACATCGATGATAGTCAATGCCTCAGATATGCTGTGTATTTGGCGCGGAAGTCTGGCGCCGTTTAGCTTTGTTAAAGTGTGCAAGCGGTCTGGCCCATTTCTGCATTGTTTTCTGTATTTCTTATCAGGAGAAAGTTTGTAGGTCAACTCTTCCTACCGCAAATAAATTTTCTATAGCACTAAATGTTGTTCTCTCTCTCTCTCTCTCTCTCTCTCTCTCTCTCTCTCTCTCTCTCTCTCTCTCTCTCTCTCTCTCTCTCTCTCTCTCTCTCTCACTCCTGATAAAAATATATGGATCCATCCAGTGGTTCTATAGATTTCTCGATTCTGCTGCGACTTCAGTGAAGATACAAGGTTTGGAAGCTTACATTTTATCTCATTACAGACTTTCTTAGATAACGTCCCTCCTTTCCAGTAGATGTATAAAAGCCAGGCAAGAAAACTAAAACAAATATATGTTTTGCAGGGTTAGAGCCAGACTGAAAACTTCAATGCCGTAGCCGGGATTTGAACCACGGATCTGCTGGTGTCAGATCTTCTGGATCTTCAAATCCCGGCTATGACATTGAATTTTTCAGTCTGGTTGTAACCCTTCATGATGCGTCTTACACACACCTAGTGTGAAAGAACATTTAATTTCCATTAATTGTACCTAGCAGTGGTCCGAACTATAAAGCCCGGGCCTTAAAGTACTTACAGCATAGTAAGTCACCATTAAGGTAGTTGTCTCGTGTGTTTATGAGAACTCCTAAGTGGGGTACCGGGAGAAACACGAGTCAGTTGGAGAATTTAATGTCATGTTGGTACGTTGGCCATAATAGCTCAAATGGTTAGAGCGGCTGGACGGAAACCAGAAGATCCGTGTTTCAAATCCCGGCTATGACACTGAATTTTTCAGTCTGGCTCTACCCCTTCATGATGCGTCCTACACACGGCTAGTGTGAAAGAGCAATTAATTTCCAAATATATTTTTGATATTTACAAAACTAAGATAATAAAATTTCAGAAATTGTTTACTCTCGAAGATTTGTAAAGATTCCGAATTATTTATTTTTATTCCTTTTAATTACCTACTTAAACCTTTTAGGCATTAAAAACTGATACTTACACCACGATATGCAAATTTTCAGGAAATATTCAAAAAATTTTGTGTGCATTTTGTATATTTGATACTAATCGAATATCTAGAAACGAGTAATCGCAGCTTAAAATTTCTACCGTTTTATGGAAAATTGCATTTAGAACATCTCTATTTGGCCAATATTTAAAAAAGTTGTATATTATTCTACTAATAATTTAATTTTCACTAACACTCAGTGAACAAAACATACCTTATAACAGAGGAAGGCAGGTAGTAACGGTGTGACGTCAGCTCCGACAGCTCTAACCGCCAAATATGCTCCCAAACGAGAGGCAGGTTAGCGTGTCACGTCACCGCACTGGCTTCTGCTGTTCAAGAGGAAGGAAGTACATAAATAGAGCCAGACTAAAAATTCAATGTCATTGCCAGGATTTGAATCACAAGTCACAAGAATAGATTCTCCTGAGTTATACTTATATAAGGCATGCCTTTTAGGTAAAAGATTCCCAAAATGTGCAATTTCTAAAGAACTTGCCGAACGCTGTGTTTCGTTCCCTCTGAGTTTCAAAATAAAGTTTAATTTTACAGTACTCTCGATGACGAGCGAATAAAGAAGACCATAAAACAAATTTATCACTTCCAGTGATAGTAAAAGAAGCAAACTTTGTATAATACCAACATTCACCTCAAGTAAGCCCATATCAATCGTATTTGACAAAGTATCTTCTCGTGAAAGCTGCTTTTCCCACAAAAGAAAAAGCATATAGACACAATCTCGCATTTCCCATCTCCTATTGTGAGGAATAGATGTACACTTCACGGCATGCTGTCAGAGAGATGTGTGACAGCCAACAACTCAATGTGGTTAAGTGTTCAGCGTCAGCTCGACATACCAGAGAATTCCAATCATCACCTCACGTCGGTATCGACACTGGAGTTCCTTCGGCACTCTTTTCAAGGTAATGCCAAACAAATTGGCATCTGGAGTTTTCAAATAGCAAACTAAGTAGCGAGTCACTTACCCTTTCATAATGAATCCAATCCACCTTGCACCCTGGCACTCAGGACTGGTTTCCGGTGCTTAATGGAGGATAAGAGGCTTGAGGTCCAATACAACCCTTACCGGTATAGACTCGTTCCTAGTTCCAAAAAATTGTTCTCATGCCAAATTTTTTGGCGATAACTGTAAGAATGTACAAATGTGATGTAGCAAAGACTTGGTTTCGATTCCTCAGGGGAGCTATCCATGATTCCGAAATGCTTTACTCTGTAGTGCTCTATTAAGAATTCACCAGGCTCAAACGTGATGATGATGATGATGATGATGATGATGATGATGATGTGCATTTGTGGGTTATCAACTGATTGATCATCAGGGCCGTTGTAAAACGAATTCTTATAAAAAACCAATCAAGGGAAAAGCCAGACATAAAGATTAATTAAAAATAAACATTCTAGGAAGCACAAATAAGGTAATGACAGGCTGTGTTCAGCCCGAAGAATTTTGTTGCGTGTTGTTTTGTTGCGTGCCAGGTTTTGGGGTTCACCGCAGGAAGGATTTTGTTTTATTAGGATGGGTTAAGGGCATTTTTAAGGTTTAGAATGGAAGAAAGCCTTGAGGTCGTAGATTACTCCTCTGAAGAAAGACAGGATGCTGTGCCTAATGCACCCTGGCGATGAAGTAGATTAAGTTTAGATTTAGTTAGAATAATTTGAGGCCAAACAACTCTTGGCTGGATTATATAGAAGCTCAGCTTTTGCTGCTGATGGATTTGCTACGTGGTTACCTCGGGTGCCCGCAAGTCATGCGGGGGCCTCGGGACGTCCAAGCCGACGTCTAGTTGGATTATAATCACCAAGAGAACTAACTAGGGCACTTCTATGTGATGGTAGCCCGGCACCTAATTTCATCCTTCCCGTATGGAAGTTGCTTCATAAAGCAACTGGAAAAAGTCGGCCTACTGAATAGATGGACTTAAGTCATCTATTCTTTGCGAGTTGAAGATATAGCAGCCAGCTATCTGCGGCCATGCCCCAGACATCGCAACGGAACTGAGTGTTCGAAAGAGATATAAAATCCTAGGAAACTTCAAAAGTAGGCTCAAACGTGAGTATGCATGATATACGATAACTTTTATTATGCATTCACAAGCTTATGTTGTGCTCTGTTCACAGTATCCATTTCATGTGTGCTCTTATTAACACTACATTGTTAATGAAATCAGTCTACGTTTTAACAAGTAAAATATCCTAATCAATTTCACATTGTCGTTAGTATTAATATCGTCCTGTAATATCCACGCATTTCTTACTGGAGTTGCATTTGTTATGCTGAAATAGGTTTGTGTAAAAACATAGTAAACTACAAATAAACGTTAAAACCAGTAGAAATTTTGGATTTATATAAGTTGTAGACTACAAAAAGTTAAAGGCTGTCTATCACCAATATTACGTATGTACGAATGTTCAATGAGGTCTATTCGGCCTCTGTTACCCGTGAGTGATGGAAAACTCCGGGGGTGTTTCCTTGGGGTAATACCTTGAATCTGAAAAGCCCCACCATCGACAACAACGTCAAGAAGGGTGCAAGTGGATACGCCACTTACGCGCGTCAACCCTGCAGGGAAGACTACCGACAAACCTAGGTGGGGCCGCCTGGTGATCTAGCACACCTTCTATGCTAGTACCCGGGAACTTTTAGGCAACCCTCTGCCCCCTCCAGGCGGCCAAGCCTGGCCGGAGGTACCCGATTGCCCGCGGGTTACGGGAACATACTGCCCTCTCGAGTCCAACCCAATCCAAACAAAGCTCATTCAGGGAGGGACTCGAATGTTCAGCCCGAGGTTTCTCTAGTGATGTCAGAGGTACCAAGAGTGCTAAGGATCAGCAGCGCTCGCACTAAAGCAGCTGAAGGGGACGGAACCCTCCCCTACGCGGATTACGTATGGACAGTTAATGCCAGAGATTCTGCTAGCTTTAGTTGTGGACCCATAGGACCAAGACCCGGGCCTCTTTCAACCAGGGAGTATCCGAGCTGCCCCAAAGGGCGCCCGGCGTCCTCCGTGGGGCTTTTCATAGGGCAAGATCTGGGTTACTAACAAGCCCCCCCCCCAATCTGGTCCAAGGACACGAGACGGTGTGGAAGTGGATACATTACTTACGCGCGCCAACACCAAAAGTTGAAGGCTACCGATATGACTTCGGTGGGGCTGTCTGGTTATCTAGCACGCCTTCTACTAGCTATGCTGGCTAGTACCCGGGAACATTAATGGCTTCCCTCAACCCCGTCCGGAGACGTACCCGATCACTCACGTGTATCTGGAACCAGTGCCCCCTCGAGACCAACCCAATCCGAACAACGTCACAAATGCTTTATTTTTTATCGTCTTCCTTCCTCACCAATGCTGGTGACAGGAGTTGCTCGGGTTTACAACATTGGATGCAATACAACGCATATTATAATTACGTAATAATAATTAGAATTGAAGTTAAATAGTTTTGCTTAGAAGTTCAATTTTAAATTGAATAGATGAAGCCATCAGTTTTGAATCTACCTTCTTCCTCATCACTTTCAGAGCGGTAACCTTCTGGAGCAAATGAAACTTTGAAGGATTTTCTAACAGGCTACGTTGTGTATAATCGTGCTTTCAGATCTACGCCAGCCTATTACTTTTTGACCGCTCAGTGGGTTTTCGCCATTAGCGAAAATTTTATTTATGGAAGTGAATATGTGTATTAAAAGAAGTGTACTTGCTTTCAGAAGAATTTTTTTATGAAAGTGAAAACGTTTGCGCTTAAAAATAATCGGTTCGCTGAAATTGATTGCGAATACTAAGGCGGATTTGACTTCAGTGGTATTATGCTTATACCTTTCAGTTGATATTTATACTGGCAACACCTCTTTGAGATTAAAATTGGTTAAAAGTATGATTTTTATTTCCTTTTATTACCTGACGTATTTTAATCTCTCAGTACTCATTTATATATTAAATGACAATTTTAAGATAACTTTTCAAAATAAGGCTAAGGTCGGAATAGAAATCATTCGAACAGTGCTCTAAGAAATTATAGAGTACAAATGAATTGAGAGAGAGATCATGATTAGGCGAAACAAATCATAGTATAATTTATATACTTAATCTGCATATTTTCAAAATGTTGCTTTCAATTTTGTGTAGTTTGTATCTTCTGAAAACACACATTTTTTAAACATTCATATTTATCCTATTTTTAAAATTAACTGATATGAACTTGCTAAACTTATAGCTGAAAGTGTCATTGAAATTTAAGTTAAACTAACAAAAGTTTACTAAATTTTCTCAGTGTCTCAATTCTCACTTGAAGCTATACTGTGAACTGCAAAAACTAAGGGAAGTTAACCAAGGAAAGAATATTATTTGACGAAAATTTCATGAAAAATAAAATGTGACTCGAAAACAAAATGTACCACAATGTTAATCTTAGGAGCGTTGCCATAATAAACAACTGAAACGTCATTGGCAAGACATAATGCCTCCAAAGTAAAATAAAACAATTCACCAGAAAAAAGAAAAGGAAAACAAAAGAAAACAGAAGCTATTAGATACTTAGGACACATATAACGTAATATATAATGTAGATTGTCGTACGCGAAAGTCTGAATGATTCACAGTTTAGAAGAAACATCCAAAAGGGTTGCTTACAGGCATTTACGTTGTATATCCGTATTGACTCGATATCATTATAACTTCCTCTTCATATGAAGAATTCAGTTGATTCTTTCTGATTTGATTTGGCAGTGAATCAACAATGTGGTGCCCCAAAACTAAAGTTTGATTTATATATGGCTCCAATTAAATATTGGTAAATGCTTGATGTTTATCCGTTAAATTACAATGAATATATCTGATAATTTTATTATAATTGTCTACTTCCTGTTCTATAGTTTCCTGGTTCTTTGGAAAATTGTACAAACCAGTAAAAATGCCTATTTTAGTTTCATTTAAAGATTATTTTCACCTTTCACCTAAGGGACAGAAACCTCTGAGGAACCTATTTGACATGAAATTTCAAAAGTTAAACGAATACCTACTGTCTGCCCACCACAAAATGGAGTGCCTGAAGAGGGAGAGGGATTTGAACTGTTTATCTGTACTAGTAGTGGATCTATTTACCACGAAATGAGTGTATGAGAGTGCATGTGAGTCGCCTATGCTGTCAGATCTAATCCTTGTTTCAGGAACTGCAGTGATAGCTATTATGATGGGTGAGTTGTATGCAGGGTAAGAATTGTATAGACACCTAACCTAATAAGTTTGCTACGCCGAGACAATAGAATTAGGTTTGTTTACAAAGAACTGAGGGTGAGAGAATGACGTTTGTAGAGCACGCTACACCTGATTTCGACCTTGGGTACGCAGTCAGTCGATGATAAAAACAGTCTTTTAGCTAACCGCGTATATATGAATAGTATGAGAAAGTCCCTAAGCTCATTCATTCTCTTTTGTGAACAGATACACAGACCTATTGAAATAACATTGATTAAATTTTAATTACATTCATTAATTTTATTGCAATGTAAAACTACGTACATTCGGAAATTCTCAAATTTGAAATTTTTTTCTGCTGTCCGACAAAATATTTTTGTATTAAGGGATTGTTCTCTCTATATGGCATGTGATGGGCGCATACTTGAAAAAGTTTATATTTGAATCTGTGTTGCTATTTAAACAAAACTGCACTTCACACAGTTTCGAATATGATGGATGGTTTTTAAGAACACGTTGAAAATTTTGTTTAACACAATTACTATTAGTATCATCAGGGACTTCGTTTATTTTTCTCACAAACTTTTTCCCCCGCTCCTAAATCAGCACACATTTCAATATTCCAAGTCTCATCTCAGACCCTCTCTCGGAACATGACTACATCAGGACAGCAGTAGATCGCGAGGTTCCCAACCCACACCCACCTCGCTTCAATGTTTTGGTGTCCAATGTTCCTGCCCTAGTCTCTGTTTCATATAACCTTGCCCCGCTGACATGTATCACTCCCTCATCCTAATTGGCTAATACTTTCGCGCCATAGGCCATAGGCGGTGCCTTCCCGTCACTTTTGAAACTGCAGTAAACGTCATAATAAATGCCAGGAAGATAGATAAAATCATACAAATAAGAATATTAAGGCATCCAAAAATACAAGTTTATAATGAAACTGAGGAAGTTGAAACTGAATGAATGAACAATGAAACTGAAACAAGTTTATAATGAAAAGCCTACGGCCCTTTCCACTCGGATTTTTTAAAATCAGCACACATACCTTGCAAAAATGCTTGTCTTTCAATCTTAAAAGTCGTGTCACGCCATACTTGTCGTGTGTCCTTCATTCACCCAAGTCTCGTCAAGGTAGTATATTTTGCGATTTGTATTCTGGTAGCCTGATTGTCCTTAAATAACGTCTTCGCCACACAGCAATATCGCCCCTGGAGTGGTAAGTTTTCCTGTTGTCTCAATTTCATGTCGCGATGTTCCTACGGACCTAACACTCACACCTGTAAGTTCAGAGCACATCTGTTCGACTTCCCTCACTGACAAAGACGGATTCTTTTCTGTGAGTGCATTAAACACATGCACCACAATTCCTTTTTCGCCGATTACTAAAGGTTTTCTTTTGCGATGCTTCAGCACAAACCTGGCGGTAGACTCTGCAATTATACATATAAAAAGTACACGCACAATAACGGCCAATAAAATAATTTAGCTCTTGCACTCGACACAACACACCTTCGAATGGCGATATATGACTACTCGAGTTCAAAACAAGGTCAGTGATAAAAGTCATATAAACAAATATGTCATCACTACCGCTGAAGAACGTGCTATCGTGACATGTACTTGGGAGCAAAGGAACCTCCTCTTTACTTCGTTTAAGAATTAACATGCATTTCAGATAAATCAACTCTGTTGCGTAATATATTTAATTAAAACAGTTACGAAAATATAAATTTGACGATTCTCTTCCAACATATAAAGATGATAAATAACGAACTAATTTTTACCGTACAACAGTCTATACTACAATAGCAGCCAATGAGACGTGATAAGGTCACGTGACCTTTAAGAGATACGGGGCAAGCTTATGTGAAACAAGGATTAGTTATATATGAGAGCCCTGTGTATTTTACATGGACGTAGCATCCTTATTTCTCGACAGTGAGTATAAACATAATGCGGACAGCAAAAGTGATTACATTCAACATTCTTCGGGCTTCCCTTCTTGTGGTGGGCAGACAGAACATTGTTTGTAGTGCCAATGATATATAAATAGTAATACTCAAATTTTGTAACGCCCCTCATGAAAATAAATGTTGACTGAACAGTACAAAGATCACATTACAGTAGTATACTGTGAGAAGCGTCTCTAACCCATGTTTAACAGAAAGTGGACGCCGGAAGTGGCCAAGATAACTACAAATTATAGTAGGTGAGGCAGCGGAACCTCCCAACGTAAACTTCAGAAGTGCTATCGATTGATAACTAGGAATCTTCCAGAGAATTACTTTCTTTCTACTTCTCGAACATTCTAGAATCCTGTGAAAAATTCCACATTCTACTCTATAACTGAATATTCTCGCGGTTATGGGGCCAGTTATTTGATGAGTGTATTTCTGATATGGCATCACGTTCGGTAGTACTAATAAGCTTGTGAGGATAGAGCTGTTAATAGAGTGGTCTTTTGTTCGATTCGCCAGTGGATGAAGTGTACCAAGGAGGGGACTGCTTCGGATACCTCATTACGCGAAAACTCTCACAAAAAAGAACTGACAGGACATTAGTGAAGTTAGTGTATCACTTAATTGTTAGTGAGATAACTGTAATTTTTTTTACAACGATCAGCAAATATGCTTTACAGATGTTTGTTATTAAGACACTTAGTAACAGTACACATAACAATTGAGGTAGCCATGAACGACTGCTCTAGCTAAATATGACAGGATCACTATAACGCAAATTGAGGTCTTTAGGTTTGATAGGTATAACTCGTCTGGGTCGTCTGTACTGGAGAGGTCACTCAGGAGAAGATCCTGTGCCAGCCTGCGCTTGAGGCGAGTTGATTGGCGAGTGCGAGCGCCGAGATTGTACTTAACAGCTTCAAGGACCTCCTTGAGATGGTAAAAGAAAGGACGTGCCAGCCGGCGGATGTACTGGTGAACGGGTAGAAGACCAAACTCGTTATGAAGTTGTTGGTTTCTGACAAACCATGGAGCATTTGTAGCTTTACGCAGAACCCTGTTTTGTAATACCTGCAGTCGGCGGAGATTAGTCTTGCTGGTGCCACCCCAGACTGGAGCTGCATAGGTAAAAATGGGACGGACTAGAGATTTGTAAAGAGGAAAGGAGGAGTCATAACCAAGTGAGGTGCGCCTGTTGAGTAAAGGGTACAGTTTTGATAGCCATACAGACGCAAGTGTAACAGACTGACAGATGTGGGCGTTCCAAGTTAGTCGAGTGTCCAGTAGCACCCCAAAATACTAAACTGGCACACTAGTTGGTAACCATGAGAGTTGTTCTCCGAGCAGCTGTAGTGAAGGAGGATTCCTATCAGGACGTAAAGAGAAGATCTTAACCTCTATCTTATTAGTGTTGAGGGAAATGCGCCAGTTAGAGAACCAGTGAGCTAGTCGATCCAGGGCAGTTCGTAGTTCATGAATGGCGTGACAGATATAGGAGTGAGAATAAAAGAGAGCAGTGTCATCGGCATATAAAGCTGTGCAAATTGGAGCCATAGCAGGAAGATCATTGCTGGTTTCACATCCACGCGACGGCCCATCTTAGCAGGTGTTCCTCAAGGTTCAGTACTAGCACCACACCTCTTTAATATCTACACTTTGAACTTCCTGCTATAGCTCCAATATGCACAGCTTTATATGCCGATGACACTGCTCTCTTTTGTTCTCACTCTGATATCTGTCATGCTATTCATGAAATACAATCTCTAAAAGTCTCTACAAAAATCTATACATCACAGCAGTGGAATTAAATAACTGGTAAAGGACAGTGAAAAATGAAACGTCATAATATTTATTTCTTTGCTTCTTACACTGTTCCTGGAATATACTTCAATGATGATTTTTAACTCTTCCTGAAATTAAACCTTGACATGCATAAAAGCTTAATAATGATGAAGGATATTTTATCATGTGGCTTATACTTAGTATGAATTTAACGATGGATAGTCAATGCATGCAAATACAATACCTGCCTAAAGCGCACCCGTTACCTGCCGGAAGCCTGGTAAAATGGCTATTCTCTCTTGTACTCTAAGCCAAAAACTGCCTAAGGCGGAAACAAAATATTTTTTTCCGGGAACCCTTTGCGTAAATAAACTGATTAAAACGGATTACTTTATGTGTAATGGGCTACAACTTACGCATTTTAAAAAGTGTAATATTTTTTAGGGCAATGCACTTGCACCAAAATTTCATCAACCATAAAAACAAACAGTAATCCTTCCAGGTTGCGGCAGTACTATCTCTCCGCCTCACGGTTGCACGTACCTGGGTTGACGTCGGAACGCCTTCCTCGGTCTCCACGTCGTCGTCGGCTGCTTGCTTTACCCTTGGCTCTAGCTGCTGTCTCCTGGATGGAGACTTTTTGGGTTCTCAGGGTGTTAAGGTTGAGACAACATAAACCAACGATAATCTATGAACTGCTTTAATTTGTCCTTGCATTTGTGGAACCCGGGCACTCTTAAATAACTGCAATTTCGGCGGAAATTTTATAATGCATTTTACTAGACGCGACACATCATCTGACACACTAGACGGATGTATACAATACACTTGACTGCAATGAGCAATGAGCAAAGAATGAGCAACAACTGAGGACTGAATAGGGGCTGCTACTCTCTTATATACACACAGCACGGCGTCACAAGGAAAAACTAAGATGTTATTGACCTGTGTAACGGTACAGTAAAATAGCTAGCATTCCATTCTATTGTCTAAAATCCGCCCTTTCTAGGCTGTCGTCCGGGAGAGCAGTTGTTCTCACGTATATCTGCCCAGGTTCGTTACAATATTTTACATCGAAGCCTACAATTCTACTTTCACTAACTTAGCTAGTTACAGTTCTTAAATTTATGAATAATTATTAAACATATTACATAAGTAATTGAATAATTGACCCAAGGACCAAAGATCCTGTTTCAAGGTAAAGGGAAAACAAACCGTTGACTCTCCCAACTCTCTTCCAACACAAATGTTAAGAGTACAACTCTTTTGCAGTATGTTCTTTTTCAGTTTCGTTGTTACAAGTGGCCAAGTACGAGTGGAAGAGAACTGTGAACTTTTATTTTTAAAAGCATAGTTTGTGGTGTACACAAATTCTGTAAAATGAGTTCTAAACATATCATTCGAGGGACAATGAAGGTTATTGAAGAACACGAAAAGAACAAACTTCCAGTTAAAGATTTAACTGTGTTGGTTAAAGAGTGGAAAATAGATTTATGAGATATCGTAAAAATAAAAATTAAAGACGAGTGGTTAAATGGCACAGCAGGGCATATGAAACGCATCACAAAATCTACGACGAGCTAAACCGCCTTGTGCTCGAGTAGTTGGTTGTTAGTGCGCGCACTAAAGGAATTGCCATTTGTGGACCATTGCTTCAGATTCAAGCTTCAGAAACAACAAGAAAATTATGCAAAGACAATTTCAGAGCTTCCAGAGGATGGCTCGAGAGTTTCAAACATCGCCATGACATTGTGAAGTGAAACAAATGATGTTGATCCGTCGCAGTTACAGATTGGAAAGGGAAAATTTAAAACAGAGTAACTAGGCAATAAATGACAATTGTTGTGTGTATTTTGCAACTATAGTGCATAATACATATCAGCCTATTTCATATATACTTCAGACTATATTATTCCTTCATTGTATGTCTGTGCGTCTATAGCTTCTGTAATTTCTTTGTACACAAACACAACTCTCTGTAAGACGAAACCTGTGTAGACTAAAAATAAATGCTGGAACGATCACCTTCCGCTTTAGAGAGGCTTTACTCTATCGTTAGGTTTGTTTCATGACGCTGGAAATGAACCACTGTAATCGGTCAGTGAACTGATACATGTTACGAAGGTGTATTCATGTTGATTACGCCTTGATTATGGATCTTAAACTCAGCAAAATATGAGACGGTTCGCTAAACGCTAAACGTCTGTCTAGTGAACGCGAGTGCAATTGGCCGTTCAAAGGGAACTACCCTCCCGTCCACTAATGACCGTCATAAATCTATCTCCACACTTCAGAAATGGAACAGTGTCGTTGAGGACCAATAGCAACCCTGAATGTCTGGAAGTGACAGTCGCATGTCTACTCCACGTGGAGTCTCAGTTGCCAAAGTTCCAACTTCCAGTTGATCTGTTTCATTACGTGCAGAAATTCGTTGTTTGTCACGATGTGGAGACCGTAGGAGGGAAATGCAGTGGTAAATGCAAATGAAGTAATAGATAACTTTCAGTCAAGTGAAAATAATCAAAGTGATGCCAATAGTGTGAATAACTGGGCCGAGTTATATTACTGGAAAAGCCTCAAAAAACAAAGTTATAACGGGAAATGTTTCTAAGCAAGTTCAAGCGCTTGTTTTGAACACATATAAATATGTGCTGACAAATAATCTTGGTAAGGGGTCATGCAATGAACCTGATGATAAATTCTGGATATTCCCAGAAATACAGTAAGAAATATTGTGACGAAAGGAATACCAAAGACGCCGATCAAGTGTGAACACAAAAGGAAACGTTTCTCTAAAGTAGATAATTTCACATGTAATTTAATTCGTCGAGAAATTTATAGATTCCATGCAAAAGGGAGAGCGCCCACCTTAGAGGATTTGGTTGCACATTTGCAAGAAATTTTGCGGTCTCCTAAAGGAGCTGGGTTTCAAATACCGCGCTTTGAATAAGTTAAGAAATTTGTCGCAACTAAGGAAGTTTGGCAGTAATGGACATAAGATAATTTATTTAGACGAAACCTCGTACGATACCCATGGCGTATCGAGAAAGGTGGCAGCCTTGCAGAAAGATCTGGGAGAAGAGGAGTCTGTGTTGTAAAACGATTATAAGGGTTCGTCAAAGGCAGCGGCCGACGTGCACACGAGTTAACTAAACAGACTCTACTTAATTCGTATCTCATCGACTTTGGCAGAACTGCACCAAGTCCTAGCTGTGGCCCTATCTCTGTTGTGGTCTTACAGATGATATTATTTTCGTTATTTTATTAGTTTTTTGAGGAAATTTTAACTTAGTATCAATATTTAAATTAAGTGAAGAAGTTTGAATAATGTTATATGGTATATATAGGTTTAATAGCTTTTTCTGCTTTTTGTAGGGTAGATTACATTGAAATATATGGAATGTAACAATAATGTGGATCAAACTTTTCAGAGTGTCAAAGAAAATGAGATATGTGTTCCAAATGCCTTTATTTCCATTTTACAACTTACGTTCATAAGCCTTCTTGTGAATGTTCCTGGCAAACTAACAAGAACGTTTGTGCATGAATGTTCAAATTTCCCTCTTGGTTATGACTGGTTACTGTAATTCGTAGGCACATCGCCATTGTTTGTATTTGCACTTAAACGGAAGTATGTTGATACGTGACTCACTTCATTACCCTAATAAGTTATTACCCATAGCATCAAATGTTCAGTGACCGTTACTTACATGGCAAGCACATAACTGTTTACCAGTGTACATCACAGTCTTGCTTCGGGCATAGTGCAGTAGTAGTGTACACAAATGCAGACCAGACTGATGTTCATTTCATGTATGACTAGCATACGGTAATGGCCGTACTATTCTAAGTTTGTACAGGTGCTCCGAAAGGAAGTCGTGTGAACCAATTTATTGTCAACTTTGCATGCTATTGTAGTGAAAGAGACCCAAGACAACGACACCTCAGTGAATGAAGCAAGTCCTCAGTCAACTGATCGACAAGCGTATTATAAAAAATTAATACATAGATAAATAAATAAACAAACACACAAAAAACAAGCAAAGAAATACATAAATACATGCTCGCCTCGGTAGCGTGGTGGTAGCATGTCTGCCTTACGTTCAAGAGGCCCCGAGTTCGATTCTCGGTCAAGGTGAGTTACCTGGATAAGATTTTTCCGGGGTTTTCCCTTATCCTGAAAGACGAATGACGGGTAACTCTAAGCTATATGAACCCTGGACACATTTGAGTATCATTTCACCCATTTCATTCACCGTGCGATATGACTTAAGGTTGCAGGACGTAAAATTTAAAAAGAAAACAAATAAATAAATAAACAAACAACTAAACAATAAATAAATAAATAAATAAATAAATAAATAAATAAATAAATAAATAAATAAATAAATAAATAAATAAATAAATAAATAAATAAATAAATAAATAAATAAATAAATAAATAAATAAATAAATAAATAAATAAATAAATAAATAAATAAATAAATAAATAAATAAATAAATAAATAAATAAATAAATAAATAAATAAATAAATAAATAAATAAATAAATAAATAAATAAATAAATAAATAAATAAATAAATAAATAAATAAATAAATAAATAAATAAATAAATAAATAAATAAATAAATAAATAAATAAATAAATAAATAAATAAATAGATAAATAGATAAATAGATAAATAGATAAATAGAGTGAGGAAGGGAGAAAGGGAGGGCGGGAGGTAGGGAGGTAGTGAGTGAGTAAGTAGCCAATCAATCCCTTAAGGGCAAAGGCCTCCTGCTGGTGCAGGGAGTTGCTGCTGTGAGCTCATTCGGGTAGCAACTCCTAGCTTGCTAGAGCCTCATGCTTGCTATAAAACAATTACTATCCATCAGAAAGTACGTACCTGAGAGGAATGCACCACCCTTACACAGTGCGACAAGCAGAGCAAATATGTGTGGCAGAGAATGCATGCTACACAGGGAGCAGAACCGTTAAAACATGTGCCCTGTTCACTCTACACTAAAACCGAGAAGACACACAAAAGTAAAAGACATCAGAATGTTATTTGAATGGTCTGTAACTGAACTGACATAGCGGGTGATAAAACTGTTGATGGAGGGTGTAGGAACCTTTCCAACCCCCCTGCATCTCATTCCATGAAGACTTTATTTGCTGTGGTATAGTATAGTTGCAACACGGCCGCGCCGTGGCCGAGCGTTAGACCACTGGACTCTTACCAAAGCGGCTCGGGTTCGATTTCAGGGGACCACAAAGTGAGATTTGTGGTGAAAATCACGGCGCTCTATTTTCTCTGGGACCGCCGGTCTCCCCCTCCCTCATTTCACCAATTGCTCAATTATCATCTTTCCTTTGACCCACTGTGCCCACATTCCGTTCATCTACTTCTCTCACTTTGATTGCGGAAATGAGGCTGATTACCCATCCCTGGAATTCTCTGTCTCATTCATAGTTGTGGCTCCCTAACCCGACGCCTAAATGGAATAAGAGTTACAGAACTATAAATGAAATAACTGTGACCAAAGAGAAGTAAAAGAAGAATATTGTCAAGAGATAGTGATATTATAATTTATAGCAGAGACGCCGGTGTACCGGAATTTCATTCCATGAGGCTGTCGTTTTAAATATACTTAAAGCTATCGGTTTGGCGTTCAGAAGGCCAGCGCCTAGCCAAAAGTCACGCAGGCTTACAGAGGACCTTCTGTAACCATTTCATTTACAGCATGTGCGGGCACTATAAACACTGCACAGGCGTACTTCTGTGAATACCTTTGTCAATATATGCCAACCTTATTAGAGTGAAACTTTGATGATTGAAGGGTGATCAGGTTGTAAATTTTCATAATCAGCGCACTTGAGCTTCCGTGAATCTTCGTGTAACTGGTAAATCACATAGAGTTAGCAAATGCTTCCTGTTAATGTTTGTGACTGCTTTGTTATTGTTTGTTAGGTCCTCATATTAGTTCACCCTGACTCAAATTGCCATGTTTTCTTAAAGAATGCTCTTTCTGTTTTTTAGAATATGTGACTTTACTTTTACAACGAAATGTATGCTTCAGGTACGATGGACGTTCTTCTCAGTTCAGTGTGATTGTCTGTTGACTTGAAAATAAGAGCTTATATGGTATTTGGATAGGTGGAGGTGGATCAATTCCCTGGCCTCCACAATCACCGCAACTTCACACAATGTAAGACATTTGATAGCCCTTATGTATCAAACTACGGTGCAATCGGCGGAGGTACTATGTGTGTACAGTGGCCGCCATAAGTATTCCAACGTAAAGATATTTATTACTTATATCATTTTAAAGCTACGCAGTGTAAGCATAAGTAAACAAAACTTGTACAAAGAAAACTTGAGTATTCAATTAAATATATGATCTCATAAATAACAACTGAAACTAATTTGCACTACAGGGAGAAATACAACGGTTACGTTACATCTGGACATAAGTATTCGAAAAGAGAACAGCTAGTATTTAGTTATCATCCCCTTTTTTGAATTACTGCTGATAATCGTTTGGGCATTTTCTGTGTGTGTTTTTAGTGACCACAGAGTTCATATTTCTCCACTCTGTTTGAATAAGTTCTTTCAGATGGTCCTTGCTTCTGATGTGATGCTTCCTCACACGCTCCTCGAGTTCCTTCCAGATGTTTTCTATAGGATTTAAATCTGGAGATTGGGGTGGTGTCTTCGGTGTCACGATCCAAAGCTTTACAACTTCAGCAGCATGCTTCGGATCATTGTCGTGCTGGGAGTAATAATCATGCCCTAATCCCAGCTTCTCTGCACTCTTTTTAAGATTGTTTTCAAGAATCCTCTTGTATTCAAATTTGTCCATGATCCCATCTATGAACACCAGTTCCCCAAAGCCAGATGAAGCTATACAGCCCTATACCATCACACTACTGCCACCTTGTATCACTGTAGCTACCATGTTCTTAGGTTCCTATTCTGTATTTGGCAGTCTCCACACTTTAAGACGTCCATCACTCTTGTATAGGCAGAATTTTCTCTCGTCCGACCAGAGAACATTATCCCAGAATTCTGTTTGTTTCACCACATACTCTAGCAAATTCTCTACGCATTTTCTTATTCAACTTATTATCATGTGGTTTCTTTCTAGGAGCACAGGCATTGTACGTAGTACTGTTTAAAACCCGTTCAACTGTTCTGGTGTGAACTACAGTTCCAGCATATTGCTCAAGGCATCCTCTAATCTCAGATGCAGTGACTCTCGGATACTGCTTCACCATTTTTCTTATTTGCCTCCTGTCTCTGGTGGTGAGTTTAGAAGGAGCGCCATTTCTAAGTTTATTTACAGCCGTATTTGTCGGTTTGAAGCGTAGAATTATGCGGAACACTATAGTTTTGCTTCTGTTAATGGTTTTGACAATTTCAGAGAGAGAGACATTTGTTTTGTTTGTACATATATATCATGATGTTCCTTTCTGTCACCGTTATCTCCTTACCTTTACGTCCTATATTACCTGTAAGTTCATAATCGGCTGAATAACTGAGCACACTGTCTCGAGATATAGCATGAACACAACTGCTATGTGGTAGGGACGTGTAGAGTACCGTTCCCTCTGTTCGATTGGGTACGTTCGAAAACTTATGTCCTCCAATAAGAGGGACAATAGAATAAATACAGTACAGATTGTGTAATAAATACATGTAAAGTGATATTTTATAAATATTTTTCCGAGACTTAAAAGGTTAATGTTTACATGTTAAACAATTCAACGCTGCCAAATAAATATTACAGTATTTACAGTAGGTGCAATGTTACATGTTACATTATTCGAATACTTCTGTCCTCTGTACTGTGGAAAGTTGCATTAGTTCAACCGGGAAGAAATTCTAAGATGGTTTGACGCATTCAACGCCAAAGGAGAACATTTGGAATATTTCAAGAAAGGGTTATGCTGCTGCATTTTGTGTATTTTCCCTGATTAATGTACTATGAGGAGTTATAGAAAATGGGTTATAACCTGGAAATAAAGCCCTTCCGGACCCATTTTCCATAACGAATTTTCTTTTCAGAATAATCCTATAATATTGGCTTAACGTATCGCTGTAACTGTGTTCTAAATGAGGCAAACTGCGGGTCGTCGCTGCCGCATGCTGTAATCGTAGTCTACTGCTCTAAAATTCTATCTGTTCCAATTAAACATGTTCACATTACTTTAAAGCAACACTAAAGGTTTCTGTTATTCCTGTTACACAGGAAAAAATGGAATGAGATAACAAGACTCTACAGGCAATTTTGGCGTATAATTTCTATCTTCTAGTCTAAAACATCGCTTTGGTTTTCGTTGCTGGGAAGCGGTGAGACCACGTTGTTGCTCTGGTGTAATTTCAGGTGAGTCTCATGGGTAGATAAATTCGTCGTTTAGCTAAAATTCCGTATACCTTTAGATAATTACTGTATTCGGTTACCGTATAGCGGTGGTATGTAATATTACCATGGTATATTACAACTGAACGGAGCCACAATTCTCTCGAGAGTCACAAATCTTAACTCTACTACAAGCACGTCTTGCTTCCATAATTAACAACGATGTTAAGGACACGTAGCGAGCTGGCTTTGTGAGTCACAGACATAAGACAAACTTGTGTTTGTATTACATACAAATTTCTACATCTTCCTTACATTTTGGAGGCGTTCTGAGGACACAGAAAAATCCCTGGGTGCACCATATTATTTCGGAAGGATTTATTTCATAAATGGTAATGGCTACCAAATATTTACACTATCTACATTTAAAATATAAAAATATAAAGAAAATGTTGTCATACGTCCTAAAATAATGGCGCTATATTAGCTGAATGGAAGCATATGGCATCAGATAATTCTACCTTAAAGGATTGATTATTTTTCAGTGATTTAATAACAAAATTTTAAGTGTTATAATATTCGTTTATTAATTACTTGCTGCCACCTCGGTAGCATGGTGGTAGCATGTCCGCCTCACGTTCAAGAGGTCCCGAGTTCAAATCTAGGTCTGGGTGAGTTACCTGGATAAGGGTTTTTCCGGGGTTTCCCTTATCCTGATAGACGAATGTCGGGTAACTCTAAGCTCCATGGACCCCGGACTCATTTGAGCACCATTTCGCCGATTTCATTCATCGTCCAATATGGCTAATCGTTGGAGGACGTAAATTGCAAAAAATTTTCCCATCAAGATACAGTTATGCCGGAGGTTCTACTCCCATTAGTCCTGGACGCATAGGACCAAGGACCCGGGCCTCCTTCGACCAGGGAGTTACCGAGGTGTCCCACAAGGGCGCCCGGCACCTCCGTGTGGCTCTTTCCATAGGGCAAGGCCTAGAGATTAACAAGCCCCCCCCCCCATTTGGTCCTATGGACTCAAGACGGGATGGAAGTGGATACGCAACTTACACGCGCCAACTCCAAAATGGGAAGGCTACGGATATGACCTCGGTGGGGCCGCCTGGTGATCTAGCATACCTTCTACTAGCTATGCTGGCTACTACGTGGGAATATTAATGGCTTCCCTCAACCCCGTCCGAAGACGTACCCGATCTCCCACGGGTATCGGGAACCACTGCCTCCTCGAGTCCAACCCAATCCGAACAACTCCCTATCAGGGGGCAGCCCGAATGTTTAGTCCGAGGTTCCTTTAGTAACGTCAGAGGTACCACGGGTGCTGAGGGTCAACAGCGCCCGCACCACGGCAGCTGATGGGGACGGATCCCCTTCCCTACGGGATCCCATCAAGAAATACAAGAATAAACAAAGATTCTTATTATCGTTCTGCTCAAAAGGTTAACTGGCTTTATCTTTGTTAATACAAACCTCTCGGATAACGCAAATATTAGTCTCGGAAAATTGAAAGGGGTACCGCCGCGCTTCTCGGACGTGTGCTAAACACCAACGAAGCTTCACTTCGGCCAATGGAAGGCGCAGGAAGCACAAATAACAGATAGATATTATGTCCACGTGGAGTGATCTGTGCGTCATCTCACAGGTTTCCATTAATACAGATAAAACCAAGGTAACCATTTGAGCTGCACGATGAGAGCAAATACACATTAAGGTACGTACATTCAAGCAGAAAATAAATATAAAGAATAATTATTTTTAGTTAAATATGTTCTACATTTAATATAATTTAAATGTAAAAATAGCTGCAGTAAATAGCATATTTAAGTCTTTGATTCCTTTTAAATGGTTTCAAATAATAGCAACTGAATACTATATAAAATGCAGGTTACAAGTTAGTCGCTAATTGTCTGAGGGAATGGTTCAGGCAGTGTAATTTGTGCCCTCTATAAAGCAGCTCGTATTCGACTCCTGTGGTCGAACTTCCTGATCCATATTTTTGGGGAACAGAGTTTCCCCGTAATGCTAGGCATGTACCTTAAGTGGAAACGTAGAGTCAGACTGAAAAATTCAATGCCATAGCCGGGATTTGAACCACGGATCTTCTGGTTTCCTTCCAGCCGCACTACCATTGTGCTACTATGGCCAACGTGCCGATATGACATTAAATTCTCCAACTGACTCTTATTTTCCCGGTAAACCACTTAGGAGTTCTTATACACACATGAGACAACTACCTTAATGGCGACTTACATATTGTAAGTACATTAAGGCCCGGGCTTCATATAGTAAATCAATATTAGGTTAATTAATGGAAATTAATTATTCTTTCACACTGGCCGTGTGTAGGCTAAATTGTGGAAACGTAGAGTCATACTGAAAAATTCAATGCCATAGCCGGGATTTGAGTTGGAGAATATAATGTCATATCGGCACGTTGGCCATAGTAGCACAATGGTAGTGCGGCTGGACGGAAACCAGAAGATCCGTGGTTCAAATCCCGGCTATGGTATTGAATTTTTCAGTCTGACTCTACGTTTCCACAATTTAGCCTACACACGGCCAGTGTGAAAGAATAATTAATTTCCATGTACTGTAAGTTGACCTTCCCTAATTTCCTGTCCCTCCAGTTTACATCGCTTCTAATTTCACTTTATGTATAATTCTTGTTGCTAATTTCATAATTTTAAGTATCAGGGCGAGTTTTGTTGTGTATGCCGAAATTCACTCTTTGGTAAAACCTCGTTCTCCAGATCAGCGGAGGTCTGCAGGTCAGGGTACTTCAGAGATTTGTATGCCCACAGGGTGGGGGCTAGTTGTACGGCTCGCCAACGGATGTTGTAGCTGTAGGGACCTGCAATCTGTTGCCTTTCTTTGCAGATCTGTAACTCATATTGTCATCTTTGGAAGGGCACTGCATTAGGCCATAAGCACAAAATATTTTGTAATTTTACATTCATAATCGTTTCGACGAAAATTGTCATTGAGCCGAGGTCTGTAATTATTATCTATTTATCTTGTAGGTGTCTGTCTTAAATGTGATTAAAGCTCTGTGTGTTTAGAAAACACGCTTGGGTTCATGTATATACGCTTTTGGCTTCTTTGTCAACTTTCAAACACTCGGTAGGTATATACCATATTTCAGATCTTACAGTTCATTAATTTCAACTGCTGCTTTTGCAGATATCTCGTAATGGTGTCAATTAGAATCTGCTGCGACATTTTAAATCTGTGTATTTATTGTCACGTTGAATTATGTGTCATATCACAACTACTTTACAGTGTCGTAAGGTTTCTGCATTACAAGTTAATTTAGGCTTTTTATACTGTTCAGTATATAAATTGATTTGAAGTGCAAATGATTTCCAAGTGCTTCTTTTACCTTGCCAGGAATTTCTGCTTCCGTATATCTGCTTTTGGCATTTTTTAATTCTTCTATAATATGTTTAACAGTTATAATGACGTTAGAGCTGGATGGTGAATATCAACAGCAGGCAGAGTGCTACCTGAGGCATAATTCTTACATGAAGTGTACGTTCACATCGATATGCGGAGATCTGATATCTGCTGCCTATATGGCCAGACAGGTAAAGGAATGCAGACTAAGGCAATACTGATTCGCTCAGCATTTGGGTGTATTGATTTTGAATTTCGCTTCTCACTCTGTTCTTACGATCTTAGTTTTTGTATGAGAATTATACCAGATTGAGAGGTAGATACGACTATACAATTGTAGTTATAATGGTTATTTTTAATACCTTGAAGTGCTCTCTTGATGGTATGAACTTTATAAAGGAAGAAATGGTGTATACTTATATACTAGCTTGTATGGAGGGAGAGAAGAATGGAGCTTAGTAATAAATTCATATGACTGTATCTTACAGCTGGCTTTAATTTTCTACACACGCTAAAAGTATACCATTTTTTTATCTAAAACTACATAAACACCATTAATTGGTACCAATATGTAGTATATGCATTGCAAATAAGTGTGCTTAAATGATTTTAAATTGCATTTAGGTCAGAACTAATTTATTTGTGCAGTAAAGATCATTGCTTATTTATAGTATTCTTTATTTGCATTTTGGACGTTTGTTCTACTTCATATTCATATAACCATATCAAACTGCCTGCATACAGCTATTACCAAGTGGACTGATTTGTTATTCTGTATAAATAATAAAGTGTTTTATGAGTTCTTTAAATTGTTCCTGTCAACATTAATCGATTTGAAAATTTATTTATATTAAGAGTTTTAGACGATATGTTAAGGAGAAAATTATGTCATTAGACAATTTTATTGACATTAAGATCATTTGGATCTGGCAAACTTTTCAGGTTTGGTAAAAGTTGCCCCATACAATTTTTATAAAGCAGTATCAGGCAAATATAGTACCTAAACATAAAATGTAAAGCAAACCTAGTAATTAAACTCAGGGAGATATAAAAACTATAAGGATTTAGCTCATATTTCTTAGAGTTCTTTGAAGAATCAGATTGTAGTTCAATATCACACTTCTGTTTTTTGAAGTATAAAGGAGCACTAAAGAAACGTTCGAATTAAAATACTTAATGATGTTCCTAATATACCAGCTCAAGCACCAAAGATAAAGTATAATGTTCCAATGTCTTTATGGTTTGTTGAGAATAATCATCGTTGCAATAAAGGTAAAATGGCTGAGGTTATTAGGTGATAGATTGTAAATCTATCAAGGGGATTATTTTTGGCCGCTCTATTGCTGTTGTCGAGACGACCAATGGATGTGGTTTTCTTTGAAGCAGGAATTTTCGTAACCACTCTCTCCTTTGAATTATAAATTTCCAAATATATAGAGTTTAATACGGAACTATGCACAAATACATATGTACTGTAGGAATAAAGGCCTGTAATGTCCTATTAGATTTTTCATAAGATTTTTTCCTTTATTAAGGGTTATAGTCTGATGTAATGTAATCGGCAGTAGTTTATTTCTTTTTCAATTTTTGAAACTCAATTATTTTAACGTTTACCATGCTCTAAATGTTAGGTTTAAAAGACTTATGGATGGAATATTTTATCACAAAGAAATAATTACAATAATTTGTGTTCTAAGTATGTTGCTGTGAATTATGACCTAGGAACCCTGAAAATAGAGCCAGCTACCTGTCAGTGATTCTACAACAAATCAAGCCATATGCTCATTCCTTTGTGAAACATAATGGGCGTGGAGTGCAGTGAACAGCGGTTCGTTAGCTTGATCTTCTTGGATATAGAAATAATGGTTTAGTGGAAAGAATTGCAAGCAATATGGTTCGCTGGGGAGACAATTCATCATTCCTTTATGGGTATCTCTCAAAAAACAGGAAAACTTTCTACTAAAAGGGTACGTTAAGATACCATTATTGACAATACAACATACCTCACATAAAATATTACCTGCTCCGTTTCACTTTATTAATATATAGTTTCTTTTTGGCCTACCGCGTAAATATGGAACCCGGGTTCGATTTCACACATGTGGTGGGGATTTTAGGTCCCGGGTATAGGACCGGTGCCCACTCAGCATCGTGAGGAAAATGATCTTACGCTAGGTAAAAGGTCCTGGTCACGAAAACCAAAGTTCCTGCTGGGGGATCTCGAGATGCTGATCACATCTCCTCCCAGTATCGGTTGGATGATCGCCGAACTCTGCCATGCGTACGTGGGCGTGAGGTCAG
This sequence comes from Mantis religiosa, assembly GCA_030765055.1. NCBI lineage: Eukaryota > Metazoa > Arthropoda > Insecta > Mantodea > Mantidae > Mantis > Mantis religiosa. Next base: position 48,071,623 of record CM060954.1, read on the forward strand.
CAGTCAGGTTGGTAGGCCTTGCCTCTTAGGGTTGTCGCGCCAGTGGTTAACTTTATCCTCAATATGGAAATACTCGATTTTTATAGTTTAATACATTTTCTCGCCGTCATCGTTATCATTTTGACCCTCAGGTCTATTGTTTTCCCATTAGAACTGTTTACCCTTGTATTTCATTTTCCTCGTGGTTTATAATTAAATGCTTTCTGAGCTAATCCATTTCCAATTCCTATAATAATTCTATATGTGCTTTTATTCCAATTATCCTTTTATAAATAGTGACACAGTAGTAACTAATCTTAAAAGATTTCTTTTCTGATGCTGGTGCTCTTATTTTATCTTTTTCTGTATCTACACGAGTGTGTTCCATAAAGTAATATTGACAAATCCGCTGATTAATAAAGTTTTAATTGTAATTAATTTTGTTGCTTTATAGTGCAGAAATCTTGTTCTACAAACATATTGATATTTATTGACGATTTCCTCTATTCCCATGCATTTCGTTATAATATATTACACACGATTTTAAAAATTGTTCACTTGTTTAAGCATTGTTTCAGTGTTTTTTTACACAATGCTGTAATTATCTTATTCTTCTGTTTTAGCATTTATATGGAACCATCTAATAGTTCTATAAAAGTTAATAGAAATATTGTTCAAATTTTTGTCATTCTTATTTTATGGAGGAGGTGCTTTGTGTGGCTACAGTGAAATACAAGCTTTTTTGGCAGAAAGGAAAAAGTCCTCCAGCACTGTGTTCATCAAAGCATGGGCATACTATGTGGATGCTGAGGGGTTATAGAAATGGTGACTGAAGTGTCACGGTCAGCAGACAGTAGATGACACTTTTCTGTCTGTGTCTCTGATCTCTGTGCTCACTTTGTAGGCAGTCTCTATGGTGTCATCACAATTGAATATCAGTGTCAAAATACTAAGGTGAAGCCTTGCCAAAACGAAGTGAACGCGACTTTTGTGCATAGCTACAACCATTTGAACATGGGGTTGAATTGTTGACCTGCATGAAGTTGAACAAACTACCATGTATCGGTGGTACATCGGTGTTTTCAGCAATGATCTTCATTCTCAGTGCAGTAGGCCATGTTTTGAGTGGTCACGTTAACGCAAACGCTTGCCTGGTTCGGCGTGTGTTGCCAAAACAGCAATCAGGGAAGCGACAGGGGCACAAGTAGTCCCTGGTGTGTCAGCACGGGCTATTGGAAAGCGTCTTTTTACAGCAGATCTCAAATAACGTGTGGTAACTCTTACCCCACAACACCAACATATATGTCCCCTCTGGTGTGATTAATTGGAGCATGATATGACGCGCTGTTTTCTGTGATGAGGGTAGGTTCTATCCGTATACAGTGATGGTCGGTATGCGTACGACGTAGAGCTGGTCAACGAACACGTCCAGGGTCCATTCGCCGAGTATAAAAGGTACCAACTGCTTGTTTTTATGGTGTGGGATGCCATCACTTAAAACTCATGCTCGCCTTTGGTGTTTTTACAGTGACGTGAAACCAGTGCGAGCTACATAATGTGTTACTATCACTTCTTCAACAGGATGGCGATGTGCTGTTTTGTACTGGTTAAAGTATTTCTCCATATACTTGCTGCAATTTAACATGCTGTCCATAGTGTACGAAAACTGCCATTGAACATGAAAGTGACCACGGCCGGCCAGATCCATTACCAAACAATGCAACATTAAAATCAGCCTATTGCTAAGTAAGACCAATGGCAGGTCTGCCGTCATCAAGCCATTGGAACTAGTTGTTCTGGTACCGATCCCAAGACGAGTGCCGCTTCTGTCAGAATTTCTCCCTTTATGGGGTCTTTAACTTTTATTCGTCGGTCATAGACTCTCCAATTTGCTCATAGTGAGTGACGTTGCCGCTTCCCCGATGTACTACTCATTCTGTTGTCATAGTGGACTTCTCCTGTATCCAAAGAACTCTATACCCGGTGAGGAGACTCTTAAGATTTCGTATACAGGTGTCTTGGACCAAGGCTATCTTTTAGGAAAGCCCTTACCCATTACCTATAACATTTTGTCCTAATAGGAATGACTGGTTCATTATCTTTTCATTGTCTGCACCTTCACTGGATGTCCAATTGTTTTCTACTTCAGTATTGCATATTCTCCAGTTTGGTGGGTAAACTCTCATCTAAAATAACACATTACCAGTGTGGCCTAAATGCCTCTAGTATCAAGAACTATATAACCTCGCACTATTTTATTGTTGTTATAAAGATAGACTTAGTACCATAATATTCAAAGTTACATTTTCTCTTTCACAATCTTTGATCTTAATTCTAACAGCTTTGTATAACAACGTGTGCCTGCACCACCATGCCCATTTTCACTAGAAGGTTAGCTGCCATAATATGGCAGTAATGTGGAAAAGGGAAAAAGAAGCTTGCATTATACATACTTCTCGAGTTAGAGCATAATGTTAGCGTAGCTGGTGGAATTGTTAATAGCTTTGAAGACTTTGTTCAACTGGTTGAAGCCGCCAAGTCACGTCTCTAGGGAAATATTAGCTTCTAGTTTCAAAAGGGTTCGCTTTAGCATTATTCAAATTAGAACTTGCGGAGCAGAGTTCGCTTCTCATAAGAGGGGCAAAGATCGCTTAATACTGCAACATGGTATGTTCGATAACAGCTTGGAGTGGGATACTCCTGGAATAATGTCTTTAACATGTAAACCCTCTCTCTGCATTTTAAGTGGCAGATATTTTGAGATTGTCCTTAAGTAGGAGAAGAAATAGATATTTCGTTAATATTGAAGTTATCAAAAATAATATGTATTCGTTATTAAAAATCTGTTTTAAAGTGTTTCAAAACTCAGTGCTCATTTAGCTAAAATAGAGAATTATATATTAATAATTGATATAATTAAATGTAGTGAGATGCACATAAACCTGAACCACTTCAATAGGCCGTAACTTTTGAAAACATAATAGGAAACACGTGCAACTTTGGACAGACAGATACAGACAGAGGCAGATAGGCAGGTAGGCAGGCAGGTAGGTAGGCAGGTAGGCTGGTAGGCAGGTAGGTAGGTAGGCAGGTAGGCAGATAGGCAGGCAGGCAGGTAGGTAGGTAGGCAGGTAGGCAGGTAGGCAGGCAGGTAGGTAGGCAGGTAGGCAGGTAGGCAGGCAGGCAGGTAGGCAGGCAGGCAGGCAGGCAGGCAGGCTGGCAGGCAGGCAGGCTGGCAGGCAGACAGAGAGACAGACAGACAGACAGACAGACAGGCAGGCAGACAGACAGACAGATAGATAGATAGATAGATAGATAGATAGATAGATAGATAGATAGATAGATAGATAGATAGATAGATAGATAGATAGATAGATAGATAGATAGATAGATAGATAGATAGATAGATAGATAGATAGATAGATAGATAGATAGATAGATAGATAGATAGATAGATAGATAGATAGATAGATAGATAGATAGATAGATAGATAGATAGATAGATAGATAGATAGATAGATAGATAGATAGATAGATAGATAGATAGATAGATAGATAGATAGATAGATAGATAGATAGATAGATAGATAGATAGATAGATAGATAGATAGATAGATAGATAGATAGATAGATAGATAGATAGATAGATAGATAGATAGATAGATAGATAGATAGATAGATAGATAGATAGATAGATAGATAGATAGATAGATAGATAGATAGATAGATAGATAGATAGATAGATAGATAGATAGATAGATAGATAGATAGATAGATAGATAGATAGATAGATAGATAGATAGATAGATAGATAGATAGATAGATAGATAGATAGATAGATAGATAGATAGATAGATAGATAGATAGATAGATAGATAGATAGATAGATAGATAGATGATGGATAGATAGATAGGTAGATAGATATAAGGGCGTTCAACTACGGCGGTCATCAGCGCCCTTTAAGAAACTTGTCATCGCAAAAGCCAGATATAAAACTTTCTAAAAACTATACAAGTGTAACAAAACCTATTAAAAATACACGTCCATAAAAACATCAATCAAAACCTACTAAAAATTTCGTTCACTAAATCCTAAACTCTAAACTAGACAAGAATCTAAAAATCTTCTCCACGGGTCGCCACGCACGGCCTACACCGTCTTCCTCAACCACGAAGAGGAGCCCACACGAGGGAGACTGTTGGCTCGGGACCCCGGGTGCGCCAAACCCGTACCTACCGAAGTAGGCCCCTGGGGGGGGGGTGCAACTTTGGGAGAACATAATACACAATTGGGAGGTTATATTACACTATTTACATCTCAGAGGAAATCTTGTAAAGTGTCCTACACCAGCATCTAAATATATTTGCACTCGTTTCACCATATTTTCTGAAGTTTAAATAAGGTGATCCTCGCCAAAATAACTTATTTCGGTTCGAATGGATTCCTTGAGAACATCAGTTGTCCTTGGCCTATTCTTGTACACTCTATTTTTAGATAACCACACAAGAAAAAATCCGGCGAGGTTAGCTCAGGGGATCCGAGGGGCCATAAAACCCTTTGAGATTATTCGATTACCAAAGAAACTGGTTACAAGTTCCATGGTGTCACTATATATATGGAACGTTGCTCCACCTTGCTGGAAATAACCTTTTCTCAATTCTGTATCATCCAGCTACTTCACAAATGTATTGAAGATACTCATATATACTTCAGTGTCTACAGTCGTATCAAAGAACCTATTGTCAGCGTTGTCAATTCTGCCAGAGCCACTGAGATCATTAAAACAAATTTATACATTCTACGAGATTTCATAGGTAAATTATGACGTAATGAAATGGTTCAGGTTTAGATGGATCACACTAATAAATGAGTATTTTAATTCATGATATCATTTAACACCTGTTACATGAAGCAATGTTTTACATAAACAGTAGCTCATATTTAATGAGGAGAACGAAACTGAGTTTACTGTGCAATATTTGTAGATGTATAGGTCTTTTATGCGTTGTGTGCTAATCAAAGCAGGCTCAAAACTTTCAGGAATCATACTAGACTTGTAGTTAGATTTCACATATCTCATTTGAGGAAACGTCCTCAAAGATATACGTTGATACGAACACTATATTATTTCTCCTGCAAAATCTTTCAGAAGAGGAAATGTGTCACTCGGCAGACAGAAACAAAAATCGACGGAACTTTGTTTCATCTTATGAGGGTCAATTCAATGTATAGAGTTTAGTAAACTGTGGCTTCACCATATTGAATCGTTTAAAAGTTATCTATAATTAATTCCTTCGTTTTCACTTACTTAAATACTCGTATATTATGCATTTAAGTTTCTAGGCCGGCAAAACAGCAACTCCTTGGCCAGTTTCGGCTTCCGGCCCTTAGTTTGGCAACTCCTGCTATCGATCATTGTAACTGGAGATCTTCACAACATAAAAATTACATGTTCTAAGTAAGATAATGGAAAATGATTTCTCCTAATTATCGCTACACTTCGCTACCGGTTTTATGATGTGGTGGGGCGAGGAAAGATGGACGGTAGTTGCTGTAAAGGAAGGCAATCTTCCATTAACGAAAGTTTGGAGAAGACAAACTTTGAGAAAACCTCACACCAACAGAAGTTGTGTTGATCGGAGAGTGAGGCAGCAAGTTGGAATAACAAGCTAGAGTAGTAGGCGAAAGACGAATTAGAATTGAAGTGAGGAGAAACCAATAATGAGATTTGGGATTGTTGCTTTGAACACCTGCTAAAGTAGCTTTGAACTTAAGTATCCCCGGTGTTCGGATATTCACTTAGAGCACTAAAAATATTGATGTGTTAATTCACACAAAATATTAATAAAATCCCTGATCTACATATGAGATATACACATGTACATATATTGCGCATTAAGATGTCTTATTAGCTAGTCAAAAGCCGTTCAAGTAAAAATGTTTCACATAATATTTCCAGAAAATGTGTACGAGGGTTGATTATAAAAACTGTTTCAATATTGGTTTAGGATTAATTGCTTACCGCAGGGGCATATTCTGAAAGATTGCTTAGATATTCAGGAGAAGTGCATTTACACAAATAGCTGGATGGGCCAAATAAGACATCAGCTTATAGTTAATGGTATGTCGACTGTATGGATAGCAAGAGAGAATATGATGTCAGGATTCTGTAGAGTAGTTAGTTGCCAATTGGAGGATATGGACAGACAAATTTTACGGACCATGGTGGAGAAAAGAGCTTCATTGAAATTTTATAAAGAATTCGTAAGTAATGATGGGAAGAACATGCATATTGAGGGGTGTAGTAAGGAGCAAAGAGAAGGCATTGCATGGTGTAAATTAGGAGTATGGAGATTGAAAGGTTACCGAGGAGGGTTAGAGGAAGGTGTCTGTCCTGTGTGCAGGGGCAGGGAGGATGCAATCCATATTTTATTAGAATGTACGTGTACAGACATATGGAGGAAAGAGTTGATCCAGAATAGATGGTTAAAAATGTCAAACTCATTAGTAATAAGAAGAATATTCTCTAATCAATCCCAGATTTGTAACTTAGGTGAGTTTTTGTTCAGAGTGAAGAAGAAATGGGTATGGTCAGTTAAGTGAATAGGAGTATGCGGTAGATAGTGGCCAAGTTTTGAAACAGAGAGAGCAGGTGGTAGGAATGATGCATTGACTATCGGTTGTTTGTTGATTGTTAAGTAACAATTGTTGTATAGTGTTTGTGACTGGATATGACTGGCAAAGAGCCTGGGCTGAATATCCAGTTATATCTATGATTGTAACCTCTTGGCACTAATAAATAAATAAATAAAAGCTTAGAGTTAACTTGAACTATTATTTTTACATACCATACGTGTGGATATATGTTTTGTCTTCACGTACACACATTCAACTCAGTGATATTTTACAAATGCTGCTTGTGACCAAGTCGGTTTGATTTTAGATAATTTTAGGTAAATATTTATCGACAACTATTTATCGGCATCAAGGATATAATAATAATTTTTCAAACAAATAGCCTAATGATTAACATACAAATACATGCGTATCAGGAATGGGGTAGATCATATTAATGACAACACGATTTTTGTTAAACCTGTTTCAAGTGAGGATTGCTATAGTGGTGATTACAGTTAGCATAAATAATATATTATTAGTTTACAGAATATTATGTAAACAAATGTATTTCTGAGAGAGATGAAGGGAAGGTATAGTAAATATTCCAAAATAAATTCAGTGACCCAAAAAAAGGCGTGCTTCTTTCTATTATATATAATAGAGCAAAAACTGGATTGAAAACATTCAATGATTATAATGATGCTCATGCTCATGATGATCATAATAGTGATGATAACTTTTAAAGGCAATAATCCTTGTAAAAGTGACTTTGGTCTCAATGTCTGTCATTGATTAGGGTGTTACGCATTGTAGATATTGGGTTTAATTAAAGAATAACTCATAACAGGACTTTCTTCCTCACTTTTACCCTAATGAAAGCCTTCATCCCCATAGAAAATTAAAAATTCGACTTTTTTAATGAATGGATATACATATCTTCACTCGTCTCTAGTTGTCACGAAAGGAGGAGCTCAGTTAGATAGGGTCAGCCAGATAAAAACCGACGTCATAAAATTCAGGAATTTTGCCACCGTAGGTACGTCTTCATAGGGATGAGACGTTTTAGTACCATTAAATTTTGAGAGAGGCTGTCACTTTGCCTTCTACGCTTTAAGATGGCAGATTTTTCCCCCACAAAGCCGGGACAGGCAAAGGCAAGAAGTATAAGACAGAAAATCGAAATGTAACACGTTACCTGTGTAAACCAGTGTGTAATACTTCTTAGTATTTCAGTGACTATGAAAAAGCCTTTGACATATTTTGCGCCTCGAAAATGTGAGAAACTTTAACATCAAGAGGTAGCCAACATCACCTTAGAGCCGTACATTGTACCCGGACACGAGAATAAAGGAAACAACAAATAAATAACCAATGTGGATTGTAGAAATTTTAACGGAGGTGTACCACAGGTGTATCCATTGTCCAGTTTTATTTGATTGTATTTTAGCATAACTTTCCAGAAGTAAATAGTTGGTTTGATAAAATATACATCTACAAGTAAACTAAGGTCACCATTAGCATCCCACTTATCTCCAATGCGCATGGATTAACCAGTTACGCCATTCACCCCTAGTGCGCAATCAGTGTTGCAGAAATATAGTTCATATCATTATGCCCAATTTCATAATGAAATTTTATAAATAATTTCATAATTTCTCATCCTCATAATTTTGATGACCCTTCTCAAAATAGTCTCCCTTGAATGCATTGCGCTTGGTCCCAGCCTTTCTGCCAGTCTTCAAAGACATGCTGGAAACCAGTTTTTGAGAGATCTTTCAAAATCGCCTCCGCAGCCTTCACCACTGCTTCCGATGATGGAAAATGCCTTCCACGAACGCGTTTCTTCAAGTTAGGGAATAGAAAAAGTCACATGGGGCTAAATCCGGACTATAGGAAAGATGAGGGATGCACTTTACGTTGATTTTTGCAAGATAATCCGCAACAACATTGGCAATATGCGGCTGCGCATTATCGTGGTGCAGCATCTAGCCTGCTTCATGGTCTTTCGCGCCTGCTATGGACTTGCAATGTTTTCAGGACATCCCTGCAGTATTGTCCAGTTACTGATGTGTGTGCAGGTACAACATGCTGATAAACCATTCAATGAATATCAAAGATTGAGATGACCATATCTTTCCCAGAAGAAGCAATCACTTTTGCTTTTTGGGGGGTTGGTGATGAAGGAGATTTCCACACTGAGCTTTGCTGTTTGCTCTCAGGATCAAAATGATATAGCCAAGTTTCATCAGCAGTGATTACGTTTGAAAGAAACTCCGGATCTTCCTCTAACATCAACTTTAACTTCATGTTACCTCCATTGCAGCGGTTGGCGATTCTGAACATGTCTGAACTTGCCTGGTTCTCACAGACGGGAATTAGGAGTACCAACAATGAAACTACTACGGTGTCTTTTTTCACATTAAGCTAATGGAATATAGTAAATTTGAATTTTGGTGCGAAAAATTATGGCCGTAATAATTATGATCATTGTTTATTGAACAGCCGTCGTAGACAATTGTTATCTTCCACACACAAAATGACTGTATGTGCTTCATCGTGTATCCATGACTAACGATTGTACACTGTTTCTGACACCGACAAGGCAACACAATTACTGTTACAACCAAATACAACTCTCTGTAATAGACCTACGCCAACGCAATGTCACTTGTCTCACTGAATATTATATCATAGCCACGCTGCTACAAGGTCCACTACTTCGTTCATTGTCAGTGTCTACACAGCAACTTACAATTATCTAACACAGGGAAGAGTTTGAATGGAAGCAGAAGGCAGTTAAAAACGCTATACAAACAAATAATGATATGGTTATTGGCAGGTGCCATGCATACAGTTTAGGCACATGGGGCTTGTGAAACTTAAATACCAGACCGTCAGTGTTTAGAAATTGTGCGATCCATATAAAGCTGAACCATTTCAATAGGTCATAACTTTTGAACCAATAGTAGGACACACCTGCAACTTTGAGAGAATATAATGCATAATTGGGAGATTACATTACCCTATTTATATATCAGAGAAGGTGTTGGAAATTTTTTCCACCAGCATCTATACATGTTTGCACTCGTCTCACCATGTTCTCTGAAGTTTTTCGGATATGATTTGGAATTTAGAGAAGGTTATTTCCAACAAGATGAAGCAACGTGTCATACACCTAATGACGCCATGGAACTTGTAACTAGTTTCTTTGATAATCGAATCTCAAGTGGTCTGTGGCCCCTCAGATTCTCTGACCAAACCTCACCGGATTTTTTTCTTGTGGAGGTATCTAAAAATAGAGTGTACAAGAATAGGCCAGGGAGAATTGTTGTTCAGTGTCCGATACGTAGACGTGCTAAAATAATTTCTTCCCGTATGGAAAATCTGGCAGAAGTTGCCCAGGGGACAACGGAAAGGGTTTAACCGCCCGAAGCTTGTTCCCATGCATAGCCGTCCACTCATTTTCTCAACGGGCAGGAAGGGCCTTTCCTATTGCTTTCCTCCAAATTAGCAACTCTGTATAGATATTTCAATACCCTTGAGACAATTTTAACCCTTGTTGAATGTCTTCCCAACTCTAATTGTGCTGCCCCATTGGGTGAAGCTACCGGTAAGCCCAAAATATATTTACAGAAAGATCTGTTTGTTACTAACATCCACCACTTCCCATGCTTCATCCACTCCCCATATCTCTGCCCCATGCAACATTATATTTTCTACTATGCAAGTATAGATCCTTTCCAGCCATTTGACATTCATGTCAGGTAATTTCCTTAAACATGCTCTTACAATACTCATGGCCATTTTACCTTTCGCTAGAGCCAATTTTTCTGTTCAGTCCATTAACCATCACAGCTCAGTCTTATCATCAAGTAATGAAATCTCTTTACGACCTCCATTTCTCTTCCATTTATCTCCCATATCTCATCTTTACGCAATATACAACCTTTCTTAAAAACCACGATCTTCGTTAATTCCCAACCCTCATTTTTGGCAATAACTACTTATTGCTTCAGTTACCCTTCACAGTGAGAAGGAACACAGGAGAACAGTTTCTTGATGCAACAAGTATTTATTGAAACTGGCCAATATCATGCACATATCATATACAGTAAACTTTAGTCTCTTTTCGCTTAGGCTGTTACTTCCTTTACAACGTTACAGCTAACAAATAAAGTCCAGAAGGAAATAAAAGCTTAAAAATGTAAGGAAAAAGAAACCCATGAAACAAATGTTGCTGAACACTACAATATAAATATATTATACACATCTGCCCCTGTAATGATTCATTAATAGAAAGTACTTTATAGAATTAAGGTAACAGCCGGAATTCTGGAATAAGTAAACACTAAAATTAGACCGCTGCTATGGCAAATCAAATGGGAGAGACCTTGTAGCAAATGTGCGTCTTACAGATATAAGATAGCAGAAGGCTGTTAATAAAAATATAAGATACAAAAGTAGTTATTTCACTAAGCCAATACTCACAAACAAAAGAAACAGAAAGTGATATTATCCAAATTCCATATAAAATTCTATATAAAAGGGTATAATATGTAACAATTCTATATAAAATGAAAGTGTATCACAGTTATATCACTGTATATACACTCTGAGGCTAAATGCCTCTGAATTAGTTTTCCCCCTTATTAAATGAAACATACACAGCAAAACCCGAGAACTCCATATTCAAAATACAGTTAAATGTATGCACAAACACGTGTGGCACCAGAGCAGAAGGAAGTTTGAAAGCTAAGTCAACCTACTGTATACTGTAAGCGGAGTAAATCCACGATAAGGAAAGCGTAACCAAAATGATTGAAAATTGTACTACTGTAAGTCCAACAAGGAAGGCCTAAAAGGCACTCGCAACTTACCCAGGTTCACGAAGAGCCAGGAAAATAAACATGACACCAGACACCAGCAAAGGTCACTTCTCTCCTTCTCCGCTTCACGCAAAACAAAATACCAAACAACACTCGTGTTCCACTCACACCCAGCCACAACCGGGCAGACAGCGTGTCCCGAAAAAGGGGTACGCTCAGAAAACTGAACGTACCGGGCCAGAGAGAGTAAACTCCGCGGTGGCAACTTGGGTAAGGCTAAAACAACACCGAGGAGCACACGGTGCAAGGCCAGTAATAAGCTAAAAGTACTCTGGGGATAAATTTTGAGAAAATAATAACTTTCTTGAGCCCTTAGTCCATACAACTACACGTCTACAAAGTTTGTGGTGAAAATACAGTTATAAACGTTAGCCTAGATAACTACTTAATATACCTATTTCATACTTTATATCTGGCTCACACTTTTATTTACTTGCATTTTCCAATATTACATGTATATAAAAACGATGTTATTCATATTCGATTCTCGCTCTCTTGACCATGTAAAGAGTATGCAGTATCAAACTCCACACATAGCCACCAGCTCTTAGAAGCTTTGAATATAACTTAAGCCCCTGTACCAGTTGTACCTATAAGGAAATATACCAGAAGGTGATTTCTGCAATGTTTCTTCCATTAACATGAAGTAGAAAAATAAGCATTTTTAAGATTCATAATTACAAGAGCAAGTAGATAAGGGTATTTGTGTACAATAAATTAGATTATTTTGCAATAGAACGATGTAACATTAAGTTACATTAATTTCTTCTATTTGCTACTGGTCAGTGCGTTGACGTACCATAGTTTTAGAGCTCCTTATGTAGGCAATTGTTTTGGAAATATAAATTTCTACTTCGCAGAATAAATTAAAATGAAATGTGTAGTGCTTAACACCCACTTTTACTATATACGGCACCACAGGCGGCTACACTGTTGATATATGAGATGAAGATGGAGTACAGGTGGAATATGATGGCAGGGGAAACCCCAGAACCAGAGAAAATCCGCCTCAGCGCCGTGTTGTCCACCACAATGTCACTTTGCGGTCGCCTGAGATCGAACTCGAGCCGCCTTGGTGAGAGCCGAGTAGTTTAATCGTATAGCCACGGCGTGGCCCATTCTGCACTTCGCAGAATGGAGTCTACTTGAAGCTGTAAGCGCAAATTACGAAGTTACAATTTTTGTTGTTGTTGTAATTTACGCCCTCCAACGTTAAGTCATATCATAGGATGAATGGAATGCGTAAAATGATGCTCAAATGGGCCTAGCGTCCGTGGACCATTACCTTAGAGTTACCCGACATTCGTCTTTCAGGATAAGGGAAAACCCCGGAAAAACCTTATCCAGGTAATTCACCCTGACCGAGATGCGAACTCGGGAGCTCGTGAACGTGGGACAGACATGCTGTCACCTACGTTACCGAGGCGGGCAAAGCTACTTAGTGTTGTATATTAATTAAATTATATAAACTAAATATGAATATTGTAACCCGGCATCTAGTGTCTACACTGAGGTATATATTCACATTTATCTATTTATTTATAAAATTTCCTAAAACATATACAAACAATATTAATCCATTTTCTCAGATATACTCTACTGTGATTAAAAATAAGGAATAATTAATAAAATATTAATAAAAATATATTAGAGCATAATAAACAAAATATAAATTCCTATCTTAAAAGTACTGGCTTCCAGCATTTACAATGGTAACCGGCTGTTTTTCTTAAACTATAAATAACAATAATTTCGCAAACTTTTTTCTTAACATCAACAGCACTCGTATCCACAAATATAAATTTATTAAATTAAGCCAATCCTTAAATTATTTTAAGTATATTTTCAGACTAATTTACCACAGTCGAGGTATAATGTTTCTCTATTGTTTAATTTCATTAACATATATAATATTACAGTAATTTATAAATTAGTTTGTATTAATTTTCTTTATAACTTTTTCTTAAATTGTTATACAAATAACACTTTAAATTAATTAACGCCCGCCTCGGTGGCGCAGGTGGTAGCATGTCTGCCTCACGTTCAAGAGGTCCCGAGTTCGAATCTCGGTCAGGTTGGGTTACCTGGATAAGGTTTCTCCTGGGGTTTTCTCTTATCCTGAAAGACGAATGTCGGGCAACTCTGAGCTCCATGGACCCTGGACCATTTGAGCATCATTTCACCCAAATCATTCACCGTCCGATATGACGTTGGAGGACGTAAAATTACAAAATAAATAAATAAATAAATAAATAAATAAATAAATAAATAAATAAATAAATAAATAAATAAATAAATAAATAAATAAATAAATAAATAAATAAATAAATAAATAAATAAATAAATAAATAAATAAATAAATAAATAAATAAATAAATAAATAAATAAATAAATAAATAAATAAATAAATAAATAAATAAATAAATAAATAAATAAATAAATAAATAAATAAATAAATAAATAAATAAATAAATAAATAAATAAATAAATAAATAAATAAATAAATAAATAAATAAATAAATAAACAAATAAATAAATAAACAAATAAACATACAAATAAACAAATAAATAAATAAATATACCACTTTTATTTTAAATCTCTTAATCACTTCTTTCTTCCTTAGTTCAATACATTTCATTAATTAAATAAACTCATGACAAATAAAAATAAAAAGGTCATTCTCCATTAAACTAGTAAAAAAAGATGTATACGAAGAGCAGTTATCATATAGTACAAAATAAATTATCAATTAGCCGTTTCCACTCTACTTGGTTCTTTAAACGGGACGCCGGTCTGCGTGAAAAGTTTCTCTCCTCTTAGAAACAGATATACGCGCAGTTGACTTTATATCCACTGGTGTCTGACCTGTTTACCAAAGGAAGTACGAGAAAACTTTTGCTTGTGTTATTTGATTTGTAATCACTTCTTTCTAATACTTTTTTCTCCTTCAGTCAGAGAAAAATGGAAGTTGGCAACAGTTGGTGAGATTAATATTTCAGTCCAGAATTATGAGAAGAAGCTGCAGGGCAAAAGAGACGGTTGAGGGAAAGAGAAAAAATGAGCCAACAAGTCAGTCGTGTGTATTCATAACTTGAAGACGAGTAAAACTTGGGTGAATCGGGCGTAAATTCTACAGGCGTCTCCTACACCAACAAATATAAAAACTTAATGCTTCCTTGCAAATGGAGCGATGTTTGTCGTTTCGTCTCGGAAGGAAGAACGAACAAATCTATAAAACGTCTGCCATTCTGTTTGAAACAGCTTAGAAACCACTTTATGTACTTCCGAGAAATTTGGTGTTATGTGTGATATAAACGTAAACAACTGGAGACGTTGATGTTCTTTCATAAAACTAACTTTAGTGATTCATAAGATTTATAGCACCTTTTATGCTCAGCGTACATATTCCGAAAATATAGCGTGTTGTTCGAGATGTATTGATAAAGTGATATTAATGATAATGGTAAATTTATACAACCCAGGAGCCCACATAGCTTACTGGAATACAGAGACTAATTGTTAGGGTAATCCAGGAAGTAACGACTGTTGGATTTTAATGCACCTTAAAACATATTAAGAATGCATTAAACTGAAAATGTCATTTTCTAGTTTTCAACAAATTTAGCTGAAAAATTATCCCAAATCTTATGCAGAAAAAAAATAAATAAAAAAATAAAAAAAATAAAAAAAAAAAATAAAAAATAAAAAAATAACATCTGCATTTCTATGTTCTGGCATCTAGAGGCTATACCAGAACATATTTGCAGGTCTATAACTTTATTTATAATAATTTTTACAATTGTTTTTACAAATTTTTAGATTTTGCAGATATGCCTAAAGCTAATACAATCTATAACCTAAGTTGTCGTAATTCAACAACCTATTTTCCATCTCAGCTTTTGCCTATGACAAAGTCAGAGTGTTGGGTCGAGGGGAATCGAACTGCGACCTCCCGAATGATAGTCACAGATTCCGCTGCGCTACTTCACTTCGCAAATAGTGAATGGAGTAACCCTGATAAGTATTTTCAAAAAATAAACAGAAACGAAGACAAAGAGTAAATGCAAAATTACTCCTAAATTGGGACTTGAACATTTTTAACACTTCAAATTGGAATTAATCAGTTTTAGCTCTTCCAATATTTTTCAAGACCGTCATTAAAACAGGAATTCTAAAGCAACATTTTGAAGAGTGTCATAAAGACAACTGGCACTCCGTTTCCTGTAATTCATTAACATTTACCGTTTTTCTGCATTTGTCAATAGGCATCCACCTCCACTGCCTATTTCTTTTCTTGCCCACGTTAAGAGAGAAGCTATTCATTTTATAAGTGTGCTTCATATTTTCTGAAGGTGCTGCTAACTGCAATTTTCTGTAGGACAAGAAGACCCTACGTTATTTAAAACTTTCCGCATGTGGCTGTGAAGCTTTTGAAGATGACAGAAAGACATAAGCTGACCAGCTGGTAGACTTTCAAAGCTGAACGACTACTTCATTAATTTCAATTGCTGCTCTCATTCCTTACAAAATGTGTGTCAATACTGAAGAACCATTTGTGATGAATCTTGCATCGGTTTTATGTAATTTTAATTTAGATATTCCTAATAAAGGATGAAAGTTCCCTGGTATTCACCCAAAGGAATGTGAAACATTGGCGATATAGGACTTCTTTAACTCCCTCCCCCAGGAGAGTTTTTCAAGTTTTGAAAATGCTACAAGACGTATAAGACTCACGTGAAACAATTAAGGGTGGAGCGGTAGAGTAATTTTTGCTATATCACAGTGAGGGACAATCCAAACAAGATCGAACACACTCATAAAAGACAGATGAAGTGCAGAATCCAATGACATCATTACTGATCACCTCTAGCCACTGTCCACTGCATTTAACTGAACTCTCAGTGTTAAATGTTTACTAAAAAGTGTCGAATTCGAGCTCATTTCCATTGCCATTAATAACTTCAACCTCATAAGAGCCAATTTGACTCTCCTCCAAACTTTGGTCGTCACATTAGATAAGCTCGGGATAGAAAGGTAAATATTCAGAGCTGCCAAAACTGGAGAAGAGAGATGGAACACATGGCTGTTGTTCTCCAGGAGAAGGCCTTTAGCCGCACACATATTCAGGTAGCCGAATACTAATGTCGTAGGCCACAATACCTTGGTGTATTGTAGCGTTATAACCACATTAGATTTTCTTTTGCTGTGCTATGCTTAGGCTGCTAAATTATGACCTCCTTATAAAATAAGACCTGTAGCTTTCCTGGCGTCGAATACGCTCACTTTCTTCTCGGGCAGACAGCCAGGTGAAAAGATGAATAGATATCAACTTTTCGGGAGTGTACTCTCTCCCATCATCAGGATATTTATAAAATGTTATAACCACAGATGAAATACTGGATATAACACAACTATAAACAAAGACAACACACTATAAAAATTGGCATTACTGAACAAAATGCTGTTTTCAGTAAATTAAATGCCAGGTCAGGAGATGGCGTGGGTATTGAAAACTGTGTCAAAGAAACGTAACTACTTAACTTGATTATCAAGCTGTACTGATCTTTGTTTCTTAATTCGACGGATTTCTCTTTTTAAGGCCGGTTTCCAATAGGAGCTCAACTGAAATCCAGCATCACGATTAAGCGTGCTCCTTTCAGAGGAAATCGCCAAAGCTTCCTTAATTCTACGCTTCCCAGTAACTGTTGCATTTTGCCAAGATGGTCGTCTCCCGAAAATTGGCTCTATGGTCGTAATCAAAACAATGCTCTGCCAGCACAGACTTCTCAGGTTACATTAAACTAATGCTCCGTTCAAGCTCGATTATTTTAGTAGCGATGGTCCTTGCGGTTTGTCCTATATACGGCGTCCCACATTCACAGGGAATGCGGTACACTCCCGGAACTTGGAAGTCCAGGTTATCTTTCACTGGTCTCAACAGATGTTTAATCTTCGGAGGTGGCTTGTGGATGGTCCGGATGTTGTATTTGGCGAGAATTTTGCTGATTCTGCCAGATAGATCGCCCTTAAATAGCGTCTTCGCCACACAGCAATGTCGTCCCTGAAGGGCTAAGTTTTCTTGTTGACTCAATTTCTTGTCGTGATGTTCCTGCGCATCTAACACACCTGTAAGTTCTGAGCACAGCTGTTCAACTTCTCTCACTGACAAAGACGGAATATTCTCTGTGAGTGCATTAAACACATGCACCACAATTCTTTTTCGCCGCCTTGTAAAGGCTTTCCCTTCCGATGCTTCAGCGAAAAACTAGCGGTAGACTTGCCATTATACATATAATAAGTACACGCGCAACAAACGATCAATAAAATAATGTAGCTCTCGCACTCGGCACAACACACCTTCGAATGGCGATATATGACTAATCCAGTTCAAAACAAGGTCAGTGATAATAGTCATATAAACAAATATGTCATCACTAACGCTAAATCACGTGCTATCGTACCATGTGCTTGAGAGCAAAGGAACCTTCTCTTTACTTCGTTTAAGAATTAACATGCAATTCAGATAAATCAACTCTGTTGCGTAATATATTTAGTTCCAATGGTTACGCAAATATAAATTTGACAATTCTTTTCCAACTTATAAGGATATATCACCATGTTAAATAACGAACTAATTTTTACCGCACAACAGTCTATACTGCAATGGCAGCCAATGAGAGATAAGGTCACGTGACCCTGAAGAGATACGTGGCAAGCTTATGTGAAACAAGGATTAGAAGAGATTATTGGATCGTTCAAAGAGATTTTTACGATGTAGATTAAAATGTAATATATTTGGGATATTACGAATCTGAACTGGCAGTAAAACAAACGACGTTCAGCCTCTGGGAATACTTAATATCAGTCTTTCACCATTTAGAACTCTGTGTGAGTCGAATGAAAAATTTTAATTTTTCTCAGCTTAAAATATGAGTTACCCGACATTCGTCTTGAAGGATAAGGGAAAAACCCGGAAGAAACCTTATCTAGGTAACTCACCCTGACCGAGATTCGAACTCGGGACCTCTTGAACATGTAGCATGTCTGCCTAATGTTCAAGAGGTCCCGAGTTCGAATCTCGGTCAGGTTAAGTTACCTAGATAAGGTTTTTTTTCCGGTTTTTTTCCCTTATCCTTCGGGACGAATGTCGGGTAACTCTAAAATTAAAAAAAAAAAAATCATTTGTTGTTCCTTAATGGCTGAGAAATGTTCAGTATTGTGTATGTGAGAGAGAAAGAGAGAGGGAACAGAGGGAGAGAGAGAGAGAGAGATCTTGCGTGCATGCGTATGTTTGTGTGTGTTTTACGTGTTTCCACAAAGAGGTATATCTACTTTTAGGAATTTTTCTCCTTGATATAGTTAGTAGAATTTTGTAACAATTAGGTCACAGCGGTGACACATTGCCGTTGTCGGCTATAATAGGATCCGTAATTTGTTGCTAGTTGGAGAAGTTCGTAGAAAAAGCTGCAGCTTCTAGAATGTCCTGGAATCGTTAACTAGTGATTTACTGTCGCGACTTCTCTGCTAACATAGAAACATTTTTGGAGATCTTGGATCTGCATTGTGATAGTGGAGTATGTAGTACAGTGGAAATGAGAGTTAAATAAGTTTTTGGTTGCGACACTTGCAACTGACTTCAGATGACTATTTCGTGAATGTGTTATTGAGATGGGGTAACAAACTTTAGAAGTCAGGCACATTGGTTCTTGATAAAAGTCCTACGAAATAGACGCCAATTTGGACAAGTGTCTTTGCTTCACCACGATACAATAATTAGTTATATTTTGCCAAAATTTGAGATAGTGCATTAATTAAAATACCAATTTATTTTGTAATAATTGACTGAAATGTTCAGGTAATGCAAAGTATAAGCATCATAAAATGAAGTAGATTAAAAAAATTGATTTATTCTAAACAATTCAGGTTATACTAGCATAAGTGTAAGAAATTTTATGATAAATAAATTGAACGAATTGCGTCCTTATATAGCTTTCGCTTTTATTTGTTTTGTTTTGGTCTCGCGTTGTTGTTTTTTTTTTGCGTCACGCTCACCTTGGAAATCCATGTGATGAAGCATTTACGATCGCACACAAATTAACAGAAGCGATAAGACAGACAGGTGATATGGAAGCGATATGCAGAAATATTTCATGACGAGATAAAAACAGACAAATGATACGGATGTTAAAAATGTGCGATAAGAACCCATGATTGTTTGAAGCACGTCTATTCGTTGTAGTATGCATTTGGTCAAAGTAGTAGGAGTGGGTTTGTGGACACAAAATGTAGTTCAAATTATTAATAATTTGTCAGAAAATATATTAATTACTCTATAAAATGTTGTTTGCAGAAAAATTGCATTTAAACCTAAAGTGAACAAAATAAATTCGCATAAATTTTCGAAGAAATGAATCACCTGGTTTCAGCAACAGAATTTGGAATATTTGGCAGAGCAAAATAGCAGATGGGATATGTTTAAAACTGAAATAATTGAATGAAAATAGCTTTCCCGTGAAGGGCAAAGGCCCCCTATCGGAAAGGAAAATGTCATGTTGGACAGGCTTATTGTCACATTTGTCTGATTTTATGGTGCACTATTTAGTTATTCCGTTATAATAAGGCTATTTAGAGCGTTTACTATTCCCTCTTTAGTCACTACTATTCTCTATTCTCTATGCACACTTTTCACGGTTTATCACTGCTACCTCGTATTTACACTATTCACTATTTGACCACACCGTTCTATATTTACACTATTCACAATTAGTCCCTACGCAGTTGCATATCCAGGGACTTCCAGGCTCTTCTTTCTCTTCTACCCTTGACCTCTGCTGATCTGCATGCTCCTTGAAGATGCCTGCCCATTTGTGTCTTGGTCTTCCCTGTAGTAGTTTTCTTATTCGAGGATTCCACATGGTGGCCTTGTACCTCCACTTCTCTTGTAGTCTCGCCGCGTGACCTCTCCATTTCCATTTTAAACTTGAGGTTAACTGTGTCATTCCTTGGTCTGTGATTGCTGGTTCAACGCTGCATATCAGAGTCTCTCTTTCAGAGGTACTACAGGACTTTCCGTTGCACCTTCCGTTGACATATTGGGATTTTGTTCTTCTGTTTTGCTGTTAGTAACCATGTCTGACTCCATGCAGAAGTAGACACAGGTTTCTAATGCGTGGAATTTTATTCGTCTACTTTGGTTTCTCTCTAAGAGCATAAAAGTTAAACCCCAGAATGCCTTCCAGGCTAGAAAGATTCTTCTTTGTATTTTCTTCTTCATTTTGTCCTGAAAGGAGATTAGCTGCCTCAGGTATGTATACTGGTCTATGTATGTAAGGGTCCGTTTGACATTAACTTCGTTTTTTTGTTTTTGGCGAGAGTCCTGCAGTTTGGCCATGTTGGCATAGCTTGTCCAACATAGCTTGCAGTTCTTTCTGGGTTTTGGCGAATAGTATAACATATTCAGAAAATCTAAATTCGTTATTCTACATCCGTTTATATTTATTCCAAAGTTCTTGTTGCACTTCAAAACTCCCTATATCAAATTTAGAACAAGCTTAAAACTGCCTATACCAAATTGTTTCTGGGAAGTGGTCAGAATCTACAGCATAAAATGGCAGATGAGATAGCCTTTTTAAAACTATTACTACATTAGCATTAAAAGCTAATGTCAATTTTTCTCAGTATTCACTACTAAGTTTCTATTTAATCAGTTCTGAAGTTATTGTCACAAGCATAACCTTCACCACTCTTTTGAAAATTAAATGCTCCATCATTAAAACTGAGCAATGGGAATTTTAGCAGGAATGATGGACGAACTTTGCAAATTTTGAATAATTATGCATATATGTGTTAGGTACAGGAAGATAAGGCTTAAGTTTGAGAGAAGATAAAGTAACAAGCCGATCATGTTCCCTCCATTGCTGGTGTTCACCTGTGACCAATATCTCTTTATAAATGAAGTGTTAATAGTTCATAAACAGCTGACTATCCATACGGTCTACATGGTAACATAAGTGTCTGACGTATAAATAGTGATTTCAATGATTGGTGAAGCAATGAGCTGACAAAAGAACTCAGGGCTCCTTGAGCTGCATATGGAAACTCTCTGATGATGGCTGGTGCAACCAGCTTCTTTACCTCCTTACACGTCCCTGGGGCGCCCGGGACCGGAAGACCTCCGCTCTGAAAAACGAGCACATTCCCTGCCATGCAACACCGGAACCTCCCCTCAACCTTAAGATTCCTAAAACCGCTAATATGTTGGAAGTTAAAGTGAAATGTGAAGTAAGGTCATACTTAGGGACAGCAAATTCGGCGGAATTAATTATCGCTCTAAGCTTTCGTCTAGCAATCCGAAAGAACCCACGAAAAAACGATGGATCACAAATTGATCCCACGACCTCCCTAATGCGGGCCACAGAAGCTACCGCTTAATCCTTAATCTCCAGTACATACATGCAGTGCATGTTAACCAACCGCAGCGTTTGTGCCAGAAGCCTCTTGTTTGTGTTAGTCATGGACAAAGAGTTTGTAATAACGCTAGAAATGTTCCGGTTGGTAGATGAAGTATAGAATAACTTCCGCTGCTGCAGAGAAAACCATATATTTAACACAGAAAGAAAAATATTATTTATGGCAACTGACCGCGTTTGCGACTGTGCTTTGTTTCTAGAACAAAATAAAAGCTTGTTGTAATTTACATTACCTGTTTTAATTAATGTACTCCTGTAACGTATAAAGTTTAAAGTCAGGGTTGAGTCGCTTACTTACACACTGACATAAAAAATCATCAGTAGACACCAGATCACCAAGACTTACGAGGGTGGGTCAAAAAGTAAGGCCTCTTATTTTTTTTTCTCTTTTAATTGCCAAGAAAATTGAATCCAATTTACATAGCTTGAAAACTACAACATTGTCGATTAATTTGTCTCTTTTCAATATAATCTACGTACTTTTCCACAGTTTTGGTCCACCTTTTAACTAGGGCATGTATTCCAGTGTGGTAAAACACATGGTCTTGCTTCCTAAAACATTGACGGACGCACGTTTTCACAGCCTCCTCAACTTCAAAATGAATCCCAAGATGAGCTTCCTTTAGTAGCCCGAACAGATGGAAGTCTGATGGTGCCAGGTCAGGACTGTAAGGGGGGCAGGTTGAGGTAAGACTTGCCATCCCAATTTCTCAATTTCTGCAGTGGTGTAACGGCTGGTGTATGTTATTGCATTGTCATGCAAAAGAAGAACATCCGCCTTAGTTTTTGTTGGGGGAACTCGGCGAAGACGTGCTTTCAGCTTTTTGATAGTTATGACGTATTGGACAGAATTTATTGTGCATCCCTGCTCCAAAAATCAATCACAAGCACATCCCAAAACACTATCGCCGTTACTTTCCCTGCCAACCGCTTAGTTTTGAACTTTTTTCTTTGGTGACGTTGTGTGATGCCATTCCATTGACTGCCTCCTTGATTCAGGTTCAAAAATATGTACCCATGTTTCGTCTCCAGTAACAATTTTTTTCCCAGAAACTCCTCTCCCTCCAAATTGAAGCGCTGCAAGAGTTCGGAGGCTATTGTTTTCCTTGTTTCTTTGTTTTGGGCGGTTAACATTCTTGGTACTCAACATGAACAAACTTTTGAGTAACCCAGTTATTAAATAATCGTCGTCATCACACTACCTTTACTGAGGGAGGTAATGCGACACAATTCACTGGTTGTTACCCGGCGATCACCTCGAATGATGTCATCGACTCGCTGAATGTTGCATGGAGTCACTGCAATCACCGGCCTGCCGCTTCGCTTTTCATCTGCCAATGGTGTTTGCCCTTCAGCTTCGTTACAGCGATGAACCCATCGTCTAACAGTGCTGACATCCACCGTTGCATCACCATACACATTTTTTAGCCTTTCGTGAATGCGAATTGGCGTTTCACCTTCCGCAGTCAAATATTCAAACAAAGAACGCTGTCGTATACGAATGTCGATGTCAGCCATTTTGCAAGAGGATGCAGTGCTACCACCTGTTGACATAGAAAGTTGCTAGTGCAGGGGATTGGAGAAGAAGGCTTGAGGAATTGCGCCGAATTCAAAGTTTTCGCATAAATTACTTATTTAAGGAAAAAAATAGGAGGCATTACTTTTTGACCCACCGTCGTGTATACTAACCAACTATCAAATTATTAGTATACCGATCAGAAGTACTCTTAAATAAAGGAAGTCATAATTACTTTACAGCTAATAGAGTAAATTTAATTTGCTTGATCGCTTATAGTTAATATCCTGTCTCAAAATCTGCGTTTCTGTTTCATGGCTTCGCGATTATACAACATTCATTAAACCTATCTGCAGAAAATTGAAGACATAACTAAATCCTATTTGTCATGGCGATGTTTGAAATATTCATTGTTTCTTTCTTTGTCCCCTTCCTTCCTTATTTCATTCTTTCATTCTTTCTCTCTCTTTATTTTCCTTTTTTCCGTCACTAAATTGTTAATATCATGTCATTTCTGGCAACATCAAATTTTAGGCCTGAAGTGGTATAGTTTCCCTACTTTAGATAAGGGATTTAGAAAGCAAAACGCTGCTTTCACTTGTCCGCATAAAAAGCATGAATGTTTTCTCCTCAGCGAGGGATTTAATTTTAAGATCACTGGAATTAATATTATTTTAGGAGATATTAATATTCCTGTGTTTATTTATTGAAAACGAATCAAGTAATAGCTACATAGGCATGTAACTAATCTGCACTGGCACTATGTAGCGCTGCCAGACTCAAATGTTACGTCAACAAATCTCTTTGTTACTGCTTTCACTGAACCAGCTTCTTGTTGAAAGCAATGGCCATTAGATACCTCTGGGCTTCAAAGGAAGCCACACTTCAGCTAACGCCACAGAGAACGGGTTTTGCAGGTGATATTTCGACAAAGGGTTTGGTTATGTATTTCGCTTTCTATACACCAGAGAGGCACATTTGCACTGAGTTCTTCATTGGTACATTTGTTGCACAGCTGTTAAGGATACAAAATTATGTAAGGCAACATCGATACTACCTTCATCAAATACTTTTTTTCATCTTAAAAATTAAGCCGGTAAATAAGACTCATACTAGACTCATATAGGATAGTAAATACTGTCACGAACCCTATCGTGATAGTGCGGCTTGTGTACACAAAGAGCTTGGAGATAAGGAGTATGCCGGAACAAATAGAGAAAGCGCGAGACAGACCTGCTGGCACAGATAAGAAATGGAATAAAGTGTGTAGTGCTTAACGCCCGCTTTTACTACATACGGCACCGCAGGCGATGACACTGATGATGCATGAGATGAAGATGGAGCAGCGGTGGAATGAGATGGCGGGGGAAACCGAAGGTCACGGAGAAATCCCACCCCAGCGCCGTGTTGTCCACTACAAAACTCACTTTGCGGTCACTTGGGTTTGAAACCGGGCCGCCTTGGTGAGAGCCAAGCGGTCTAACCACTGAGCCACGGCGCGGGCCAAGGCACTGATAGGGTTACACTTCTGGAAGGTGATAGAACATTCGATTCCTGTTTGGTCCAGAAATCTCTCGAAATTATCAGTGAGGTTTTAAAGGGAGCTTCGAATCACCAAGACGAGTAGTAGTAAACAGTCGTGAGGAGTTGCTGTAAATACATGTAACAAGAGAGTTGTAAAACAGTGAGTCCCGAGTCGTGTGTAAACAGTAAACAGCTGTGAACAAATGTTGTGTAACGAGAGCTGATTGTTATTGTCATCGACCTTGGTGTTGTAGATTGTGATATGTGAAGTAATTCCGCTGCTACGAAGTGTATTTCTATTGAAATAAAGAACATCTAGAATTTCGGCAAATTGGACTTCTAATTCTACGAACACACAAAGTCTCAAAATTCTGTCTGGGGCACCCAAAAGAAACCAGACTCCGAGGGCGCTGCCGCTCATAGACGTAGTGCAGGGTTCTCACGCTAGATGGTGTCAGTAGAGACCTTCATGAAACAGCTGTGCAGACGGCGTTGGTATAGAGCTCAACGTGCAAGTGTGGTATTGTGTTTCTCTGACTCTGGCGGGTTACCTCAGCGAAGTCGTTATGACAACTTTAAAAGAACAAAAGAGGTGTGTGAAATTTTGTTTCCTGCTTAAAAAACTGCAACGGATACACACGAAATGCTTCAGTAAGCTTTCCAGGAGGACGCTATGTGCCGCACACAGGTTTTCAAGTAATTTGGGCGCTTTAAAGGTGGTGAGATGTGTGTTGAAGACCAAGCTCGTTCTGCACGCCCTTCAACATCGCGACACTGAGGGGAACATTGAACGGGTCACCTAAGAGATCAACGAGGATCGTCGCCAAACGATCGACCAAATTTCAGCAGCGACAGGAATCAGTTGGAGCTGGTGCCAGCGGATTTTGAGGGAGGATTCGCACATAAGACGTGTTGCTGCTAAATTTGTTCCGCGCCTTCTCACACAGGAGCACAAAACCATCCGCATGAATGTGTGTCAAGACTTGCAAACAGAGATTGCACGTGATGCAAACTTCTTGAACAAAGTCATTACAGGGGATGAGAGTTGGTGTTACGGGTATGACCCAGAAACCAAGCAAGCGTCAAGCCAGTGGAGGACTCCCAACCCTCCCAGAACAAAATATGCGAGGCAGGTGAGGTCAAATGTGACGACGATGATCATTGTCTTTTTTGGTTTTCGTGGAATTGTGTATCGGGAATTCGTACGCCCTGGCCAGACTGTTAACCAGCACTTTTACTTGGATGTTTTAAGGCGTCTGTGAGGGGATGTGAGGAGGAAACACCCGGAACTTTGGTGATTAGGTGACTTGTTTCTGCATCACGACAACGCTCCAGTACACACAGCCTTACAAATGACGCACTGTTTGGCATCTCAGAGGTGGTCTGTCATTCCCCACCACGCTCCGTATTCGCCGGACCTAGTCCCGTGCGACTTTTTCCTATTTCCACGAATGAAAGAAATGCTAAAAGGGGAGCGTTATGACGATGTGGAGGCGGTAAAAACAGCTTCGCAAAGGGCACTGGACAATCTCGAACTTGAAGAGTTTCAAACATACTTCCAACAGTGGGAAAAGGGACTTGAGAAGTGCATCGCATGTAATGGAGAGTATTTTGAAGGTGACTGAAGTAATTTTGTAAAAGGTTCATCAATAAAGCTTTTATGACAACAATCCGGTTTCTTTTTGGTCCCCCCTTGTAAGTGTTAGGTAGTGATTTTATGGTATTGTCGCGGCGAAAAGCACAGAAGAATCGGTGCAGAGAGATAAGCGCGACTTGTGTACACAAAGAGCCTGCAGATAAAGATAACAGTCGGATAGTGTATCACTGAGATAAAAGACATGCCAAAACATTTAAAGTTAGAACATTCTGGCAACATCTTTTTTGATGGAGAGCGTTCGGTTTCTTGATTGTTCTGAAACCGTCTGGAATTGTCAGTCGAGGCAAGGGCAGTCGTGAACAGTCGAAAACAGTGTGAGTCGTAAGCAGTAAACAGCTGTAACAGGAGTTCTGTAATCAGAACGCTGTTGTGTGGCCATCGACCTTGGTAGATTTTGTATGTGATGTAATACTTCTACTGTGAGTGTATTTCTACGCAAAGAAAGAACGATTTGAATTTCTGCAAATTGTACTTTTAATTCTATGAACCCACAAAGTCACAGTATTGTAATATGTTTGAAATATATAATCAAAATTCTTGCAGAACTTTCCATTATTGATTACTAAATAAATTTTAGATTTTGGTAAATGATCTTGTTTCATAGCACTGCATTGTTACATCTGTAAATAACTCAGAACGTGTAGATTTTTTTTTGTAATTTTCTTTGCTACTATTATTTCTTGAGTTATAGTGAACGTTTGAATCTTTCTTTGTTTAAGATGTTATTTTTGCGCATTAATTCATTCCTACTATAAAAATGTAATATAGATATTTGTACTGTACCCCAGCATGAACTACGGCTCCGGGAACCTTTTCAGATAACAAATAAATAATGCTTTTATTAGATTTTCTATGAGAAAGCTTCCTTATTTAGCCCCTCAGTTTAGTTATCGCTTCCGCCAATATGGGAAATGTTTTGCCTCTCTTTCTCGATGCACTTAAGAAGTGGGGAACTGCCAACATTTGAGACACGCAATAAACAGGGCACTATTGGAAATTTAGCCCGAAGTTAGGTTAGGGCACTTAGGTTAGAGTTTATATGTGAACCAAATCCAAATAGTCTGTTCTTTTTTCTAGTGTTTAACGCTCGCTTTTACTACATGCGGCACCGCAGGCGGTGACACTAATATACATGAAATGAAGATAAAGTACCGGTAAAACGAGGTGGTGGGGGAAACCAGAGCACCCGGAGGAAAGTCGCCCCTACGCCGCTTTGTCCACCACCATTTCTCACATACGGTCGAAACCGGGTCCCTTTGGTGAGAGTCGACTCGATCACGGTGCGGCCATTTGTTCTATTTGTATAACCTGGGTTGGCAGTTTTTTTTTCAGCGCATACGAATGGTATCATATTTTTATAGCAATTTTGCTGCAAAAGAGGGTATCTAAGGACGAGAATCTAAATCTGTAGGCTTGACAATTTTCATGCATTTTCTAAAAACTCTAGTTTAGGAATTTTTAATGCACCTGTCAGCGTATCTTACCAATGATCAACTCGGTAGCGTGAGCCTTACGTTCAAAAAGTACCGAGTTCGATTCTTGGTTAGATTGAGTCATATGGATAAGGTTTTTCTCCGAGGCTTCCTAGTATCTTTAAACATGAATATCACGTAACTCTAAGCACTATGGATCCTGGGCTCATTTGAGCATCATTTCACCCATCTTCATTCATCAGCTGAAAGGACTTAACGTTGGAAGGCGTTAGAAAACAATAAACAGTACTTTATTTCCCTTGGGATGATATACACTTACATATTTACTAGTTTAATGCCAGATTTCACCAACAGATGTTAAGACTTAACTCGAGTTTAGCAATAGTTAAAAAAATTGCATGTCACCAACAAGTGTTAGCGTAACACTCGTGTTAAATCTCTTGTTAAACTAATAAGCCAAATTTTTTTATGTTAAGTTCTTAACAATTGTAAATAGTCAAGATGGCGAGCATGAACTCAGCTGTTGATGTCGATTTGCTATATTTAAGACCGTCTAAGTGGCATACGTAATAGAATACGGCCTATGAGGAGAAATTATTTTGTGGAGCTATCAGAAGAAAAATTTTAACGGAGGTATAGACTGCCGAAACAAGTGCTATGAAGGTAACTGCGGAAGTACAAGATAGGTTAGAACACGAATCCAAAGGAATATGACAATCTCGCCTTTGCTTCAAGTATTAATAACTTGCGATTTTATAGTTCACTGAAATACGCGAATAATAACCTGTCCACCTGCCGTCTTGAAACGTTCAAGTCACTTGTTCTTCTTCGCACCTCGTTTTAAATTTACGCAATAATGAGTTAGAATATGCATCGAAAGGAATATGCCGATCTCGCCTTTGCTTCAAGTATTCATAACTTTGCTATTTTATAATTCACTGAATTATTTGAATAATGCACTGTCCACCTCCCGTCTTGAAACGTTCAAATCACTTGTCTTTCGCACCTCGTTTTAAATTTAAGTTATACTGACAAGTTGTTTGGTGCTTGTAGTAATGACACATGCATTTGTATTAAATTCGTTTCCAATATTTTCTCCGTGACATCTTTCTCTTTTACATTCACCGCATCCGCCCTCTTATTTTCCACGATATCCTTACACTTCGTCACCAATTCAATTAACAATTCTTCCTCCATCAATGAGAAATTTGTCCTACGGCTTTATTTATGAATTTATTCATCCGCCATTTTTCAGCTTGTGCAGACGAAAATGAAAACAAAAGTGCATCGCAGTACGTTCAGAAAATAATACGACTCATCCATAGCCTTCTATAGCTGAGATATTTACAAGTTTCTTGGCATTAACACAGGATTGTTAACATTTTCAGAAAACAGGTAGGTTAAATGCAAGAAATTTAACATTTGTGTTAGCGCTGTGACAATTGTTACGTTACATTTGTTAACGTCAATTTTAACATCTGTTGATGAAATCGGGAATTAAAATACTTTGTCTCTTGTATATTTC
Source organism: Mantis religiosa (assembly GCA_030765055.1). Taxonomy (NCBI): domain Eukaryota; kingdom Metazoa; phylum Arthropoda; class Insecta; order Mantodea; family Mantidae; genus Mantis; species Mantis religiosa. Next base: position 48,101,232 of record CM060954.1, read on the forward strand.
TTCTCCTAGATTCTGGATTAAGATGTTTTTCCAAGAATTCCAAGTTTTTAGAAACACTCGTTGTGACATTGGGGAAAGTATTTTAGATTTAGACCTTTCTCAACGGAAGCTTGAATTTTATTACCGGTTAGCGGGCATATAAAGGGAGCTACTATTCTGGTAGTACAGAAACCTTATTCACGAGTAACTTGCAGCATGTGCTCTTGAGGGGCAAAGCTCCTGTCACAGTTAATGGAAGGGTTGAGTAGCTTGTTAGAGAAAGGTGTTGCACATTTTACAACTCAGCGGACCCGTAGCCTCTCGTCTGTGCCAACTAGTATTTTCCCTCTGTGTGCTGTAAGCTTTCACTCCACATTACTGATTTGCAATATTTACAATTTCTGTGTATTCCCATTAGCGGCCGGTTGTTACGTACTGCCATGAAGTTTGACGTTTCTGTCAGCACTCTGGTTTAACGTTTGTCATTTAAGTCAGTGGCATGAGTAAAACAAAACAACAGCGTTGTTTGCCTTTTTATGCTAACACACAGGTTGATTCCGTGGCCTCTGACGAGAAGCAAAGTATATTTCTAATCCAATTAGTACAAAAATAATGGAAATTATGAAGGAATATTAAATTGAAGTACAGAATAACCTTTGTTATACGAGGTACGTGCAGAAAGTAAGCTTTGTTTGATAATAAAATTAAATTGTGTACAGATACAGAAAAATTATTTATTGTACAAATTTCTACAACTCTTTAACTACTTTTCCACATAACTGCCGAAATTTTGCAGACATTTGTCATAGCGAGGCACAAGTTTTTGTATACCTTCTTCATAGAAGTTTGCCGCCTGCGTCTTCAACCAGTTGGAAACATTTTATTTCAGTTCTTCGTCATTGTTGAAGTGTTGAGCGCCAAGGAAAGATTTGAGATGCAAACACAGAGGAAAGTCGCTAGGACCGAGGTCAGGGCTGTACGGGGAATGGTCAAACATGCCCCAGCCAAATCCATAGAGGATTTTCGTCGCATTTGCAGTGTGTGGTCGTGCGTTGTCATGAAGAAACGCAACACATTTTGACATCGCAAATTTGCCGATAAATTTCCTAGCATTCAGAAAACGAATCACAGATATGATTTCACAAGCGGCGGGATTTTCAATCAACACCGACATTGTAAACAAGCACAACAAAGCGTACGTGGCTGACAGCGATCTCACATTGGCGAACGTTTCTTCTCCTTGATACAGAGTGTCTACCGCGCATGTGTGGAACTGCGATCGCAGCGCTGCAGTGGAGGTAAATTGAAACAGAAGTTACTTTCTGGACGCCCCTTGTACGCTCCCAAAAGGAGTGACTAATTATGTAAAAAAAGAAAAGTAAAGGTGAAGTTTCTTAGGAACTGAAACAGCTTTATTAGATTAAGATACAATCACCAATAACTGTTCAAACTAATTATGTATATTTTAAAATAGGAAAGCAAAGAATGGAACCAAAGATGAAATAAAACGCTCTTTAGAGTACTTTTATGGTGACGTTAGTGTTGTTCATTATTCATGCTTGGGAAATAAATTCAGAGTACGGTTGCTTTTCCATCAGAAAACAATGAATAATTTCATATTTAAGTGCTTTTTTCATTCTTGAGAAGTCAGATTCTGAGATTGTCCAGAAAAGTTTTTTATTCTATTAGCGATAACACGTGACCATTGTCTTGAGCAGAGATTTTGAGTCATATCTCTCATTTGTTTTATACAATACTGAGCATGATTTTTCAAATTTGTTGCAAATATATACGCGAGTCTCTAAATTATAGGCTTTAAATATAAATATAAACCATTTTATAACAAAATGCTCAAGTAAAGCTCAAGTTCCTAAAGTTAATATAACAAAATTAAGCTACAGGCTTCTCCGTATTTAATATTTTACGATACTTTATTTGTTTAAAATTATCTTTAGGATGTGCTTTTTAAGTTATCAGGGTCAAATGTCGAAAACAACTTATGAAGTACGTAACTAACTCAATATATTGGAAAAGTGAAAACTAGTACTTAAACAAAATAGGCTTAAAAACAGTTAATTCAAAGTTACATTTTCCAGCAAGTTTAGCTTTCTATCCCAATACGTGATATAAATAAGAAATATTAAAGAATATGAAAATAAAATACTTTAAATTTATGGTTTAAAAATATAGAATAGAGAAAGCATTTACACTTTAATATATTTTGCAACAACACATGAAATTCAATACTTAAAAATGCTCGGTGGACTAATTTGCTCTATGGAAACTTAAATTGAGCGGCCTGTTCAATAAAGAATGATCACAATTATTTATTTACAACGTACCTTTACTGGTACTCATAATTTTGATAGTCTTTCTAGTCTCCCCTGAATGCGACGCACTTATCCCAGCGTTTCTGTCTTCAAAGAAATGCTGGAAACCATTTTTGAGAGATCCTCAAAATCACCTCCGCTGCTTCTGATAATGGATAATGCCTCCTACGAAGGCGTTTCTTCAAGTTACAGAATAGAAAAATGTCACATGGGGCTAAATCCGGACTATAGGGAGGGTGAGGGACGCACTTCACGTTGATGTTTGCAAAATATTCAGCAACAACATTGGCAATATGCAGCCCCGCATTATCGTTATGTGGCATCCAGCCAGCTTCATGGAAATGTGCTCTTTTGCGCTGAATATGGACTTGCAATGTTTTCAATGTTTTATCCCTATAATATTGTCCAATTACTGATGTGTGTGCAGGTACAACATGCTGCTAAACCATTCCATGAATATCAAAGAATGAGATGACCATAACTTTCCCAGCAGAACAGCCACTTTTGCTTTTTTGGGTTGGTGATTAAAGAGATGTCCACACTGAGCTGTGCTGTTTGCTCTCAGGATCAAAATAACGTAGCCAAGTTTCATCAGCAGTGATTACGTTGGAAAGAAACTCCGGATCTTCCTCTAACATCAACTTTAACTGCATGTTAGAGTAGCCGTATTTTCATAAAAGCTCTGGGTGTTCAGCTGGCGAGCCCTTTTTCAATATCCGCTTGCGCCTCATGTATGTCAGTTCCTCCCTCTCTCCCTCACTCCAGCCGTATGCGTCAACCTGTATGCGCAAAGGTCAGTGTGTTTCCTCATCTAGACGAGTGAAGTTGGTTATCACGTGCTTTGTTGGGAATACTAAATCTGTTAAACTTATCAGTTACTTTTGTCTGTGAGTGTTGCAGTGCATAAAAGGGGAGTATTATGGCAGCCAATCGCTCTAAAGTTTATCGCAGAACTGTAAAAGGGCAAGCTAGAGAAATAATAGCTAATGTTTTAAATTTTATGCGACGGGAAGCCGACGGAGCTAATTTTGTAATCCCTGTGAATAAGGTTAATGAGCGTGTTGCAGCCGCAACGGGCGTTTCGCTATCCACGGTTAAGAAAATAAAGAAGGAGATGATTGATATACAGAGCGGTTCAGTCTCTTCATTCGGTACACCAAAGCGAAACAAAAACAGGTCCAAACCATTCACTGATCTCGATGATTTTGATATGTGTGTAGTTCGCAGGACTATAAATGAATTCTACATCCATGAAAAGCGAGTTCCTACAGTTAAAGCTGTGTTACATAAATTAAGAGAAACAATTAATTACAAAGGTAGAGAGTCAAGCTTGCTCAAAGTGTTCAAGCGTCTGGGATTTCGATGGCGAAACACGCGTCAGAACAGACGCATTCTAATTGAAAAGCATACCATAAGAAGTGCTCGTGTTACATTTTTACGTGCTATAACAAAATACCGACAGGAAGGTCGTCCTATTGTCTACAGCGACGAGACATATATACACAGTTCGCACACAAAGAAGAAAGCTTGGTCTGACGATAGTACACAGGGTTATATGGCACCTACCTCCAAAGGACAAAGATTAATTATTGTGAATGCAGGAACAGAAAAGGGTTTCATTCCCAATGCGCAATTGATCTTTAAATCAAACACAAAAAGTGGAGACTATCATAGGGAAATGAACAGCGAAAATTATTTGAAATGGGTTAAAGAAAAACTAAAGCCCAATCTTCCAGAAAAGTCTGTTCTTGTGATAGACAACGCTTCATATCACAATGTTACCAGAGAAAAATGCCCCACAGCGAACACAAAAAAGCAGGATATGCAAGACTGGTTGGTTAAGCATAGGATTCCGTTTGGAAGCCATATGCTGAAAGCGGAACTATATGATCCTATAAAGTTGCATAAGCCAAAACATAAGAAATATATTGTGGATGCAATTTTAGAAGAAGATGGGCACGTAGTTCTCCGCTTACCACCGTACCATCCCGACCTGAATGCCATAGAAAAAATTTGGGCAAATGTAAAAGAATGGGTTGCGCTTTGCAATGTGAGCTTCAACACGGAAGACGTATGGCGTTTGTGCGAACAGCGATTTGGTGAAATAGGAGAAGCAGAATGGGGTCCAGTTTGCCGGCATGTTCACCAAGTGGAACAGAAATATATAAAAACTGAGGGTTTCCTAGAAACAGAGGTGGAAAAGCTAACGATCACAGTTAATGACGACAGTAGCAGCAGTGATTCGGAAAGTGATTACTCGGCATCTGAGTATGAGTGCAGCAGCAGAGCCGAGAGCTACGTTTTCGAGGGATGTGCAGACGACATGCTGGACGGCATCGAGGAACTTCCCCAATCACCTCCCGCCTAAGCCACGCCCATCGGTGGTGAGACTCGCTCCTAAGGTAAGCAATGCATTATGCCAGGGTTTTTACGGAAGTAATCTAACTCTACCTCTATTAGAGCGGCAGGCGATACTGAACATGTCCGAACTTGCCTGGTTGTCACAGGCGGGAACCAGAATTACCAACAATGAAACTACTACGACGTGTTTGTTTCATAGTAAGCTAACAGAATATAATAAGATTGATTTTAAGTGCGAAAAATTATGACCGTAAAAAATTATGATCATTCTTTAATATCGTCATTTCCTTTGCTGCTCTAATTTCTCATACATTCACTAGCAGATTAACATGCAGTCACAGAAATATACTGTATAACTTCTTCATCGTCATCATCCTCAGCATCACTAAATAGAACCTGAGAAATTGTTGCTAAGAATCTAGCATACTAGCCCGACAGTATTACTGACGAATGCATACCAATAATACGTTCTGGAAATATTGACGACTCTTCCAAATTGCCTACAGTATTATGCTGCAATAGCAAGGATACAATACATATAAAGCACGCATTTCTGCTCACAGCAACAAAAAATATTTGACGTATTGACGAGAAAACGTATTACACAGAAATTTATAACTCAACTAAATTAATGGACAAGGTTATAATTGGTGTATTTCTGATCCTACCTCCTCTTTATTTGATATGATACAAAATAGTGTAGATGTCGTGAAGTGTTATATTTCTGGATATCACTAGTTAGGTGTTCAGGTGCGAAACGAGGGGCAGATACGTTTGGATGCTGTTTCCATCCTTGACTTTATTAACACTGTTATATGGATTTGCCTCCGAACTGCGCAACCCTCACCAGTTCACTTCATCTCCCTTTCTCTGCACCAACCACTCATAAATTTCTCCCCAAAAGTCATTTTAATTATCTTGCGGGTGCAGAATGAATTTTCTCTCATGTTATTCTCCCATATGGCTTTCTATTTACTTCCATATATTTCGGTCATTTGATTCATTTGGACATCCGCTTTCTATTTCTTTTTTACCCGACAGTTTATCTTAAGGCCAGTTCTGTTTCTATATAACTTTAACGAAATGCTGATTTATATCACTAGACCAGCGCTGTGCATCATGTGAAAATTTAATATTCTCTCTGCATTAAACTTATACTATTGTACACTATTATAATCAATGTGCGTGTAATTTTATGCATCCTTATAAAGTCACACTATATCATTGGTAATATAGTATTATTTACATTCTCAAAGTGAATCATTTCAGATTACCGAATACTTTAACGTCTGAGTCATGCTCTTCTCACTTTCTCTACTCATTATGCAACAAAATATCCTCATAAAGGTTATCCATTCATATAGTTTATACCAATTGAGATAAAGGTTTGCATAAATAGTTTCATTACAAATTTCCTTACAGGTATAACGGAATTCGCGGAATAAAATAGACCAGAGCAGTAGTCAAATTTCACAATGGGTCATTGTGTATTATTTACTTTGGAATTAATTTCTCTTTGCGTGACTATAATATTAGGTAGTGGGTTTGGAATTCACAAAAGTATAAATTAGTGTGAAATTTATACATTAAATAAATTTTTTTTTTTTCAAATGGCTGACCCACCGAAGTTTCACTGATCTCTTACAATTTATAAATTATGAATGAAGACAACCTCACAAGCTATTCATGAAGTTCTATAGACACATTTATAATTCCTGTCATAGAATTGTAGAAACAGTGTTGTAATAAATTAAATTGGAAGGATGTCGATTAATGACACTACACAACACTTGCTTCTAAACTTCCCGGAACATGTGTCAGAGACTGTTTGCCTCCATTGTCGATGTCTGGTTGACAATGGAAGCAAATAGTCTCTGAAACACGTTCCAGAAAATTTAAAAGTAAGTGTTTAGTGTGATTAATCAACTCCTTCTAAATTTAATATATTGTTTAAATCAAAATCTTTGGTGCCACTTATTTTAGAAAACCAAAATTTTGAACACCTTTCTATTTGAGGTGGAGTAAGCTCAGTTTAAAAAGAAATTAATTGCATTCTTGGAAAATTCTTAACTTAAATTCAAATTTGGTCTATAACTATTCCATTTCAAGCCAACCTGTTAACTTAAAAACTTAACCTGACCTTTAATTTAACCTTTATCTTAAATATATTTGAAAATAGGAATGTAGTAGGATTAAGGTTATTTTAATAATTTAAGAGCTAGGTGAAGGCCTGAAATTTGGTCCTGTTTATATAACCAGAAGAGAAAAAAGAAACGAAACAGCTATAGTTTCGTCAAATAGGGGAATAAAACCTTAACTTTTTTCACCATATTTACTCTGGGATACCTGAGAATACCATATCAGCTATTTTCGTTACCTATTCATTAACGGAACTTTTTATAGAATTCTTTTCCCAAATTAGAGAGCCTCAGAAACTTGTATGTCCGACAAAATATCGATTTTTAGTTTTGGGTGGAATTCAACATTTTCTCTACCTGTATGTGCATAAAAAAGTGAAAACATGTGCAAAGTATTAACGAATTTTAAATGTGGATTCAATCTTATTTAACTGATATCACTCGGAAATAATAAGGATTAGTCATTCAGATGCATAACTAGTAACCCCGGAAATGTATTAATTAATGGAAATTATTTGTTCTTTCACACTGGCCGAGTGTAGGCTAAATTGTGGAAACGTAGAGCCAGACTGCAAAATTCTATGCCATAGCCGGGATTAATTGACCTAACAGTGGTTTACTATATGAAACCCGGGCCTTAAAGTACTTACATGTAGTAAGTCGCCATTAAGGTAGTTGTCTCAAGTGTTTATGAGAACTCCTAAGTGGTTTACCGGAAAATACGAGTCAGTTGGAGAAGATAATGTCATATCGGCACGTTGGCCATAGTAGCACAATGGTAGTGTGGCTGGACGGAAACCAGAAGATCCGTGGTTCAAATCCCGGCTATGGCATTGAATTTTTCAGTCTGGCTCTACGTTTCCACAATGTATTAATTAGTTCATGGGCTTCAAATATATCAGTGGTCACCAAGTAGATCGATTTTGTGCTAGAGCAAATGACGTAGCACTGTGGACTGCCACGAGTGCCGTGCGACTTCAGTTTGAGACAAGATGAGGAATTGGACAGCAGTGTTGTCTCTCTTGCTGTTTGTAAACATGTCAGTTGGAGAATGTAATGTGACACGTAGAACATCTACTCCTACATTTAGTGTTTCTTTTTTATAGAAATTGATAGTATCAGAGCATTCAAAATGAAACTATCCTTATGGAAAAGACAGTTAACCTCAAAGAACTTGATACATTTCCCAAAGCTCTCAACAGTTCAGCAGTTTGTTCAGGTCATGGACTTGCAAGAATATGTTTAAATATTAAGAGAGTTGAACCAAGAATTTCAGAAAAGGTTTCAAGACGTTGTGTAATTTGAGCCAATTTTCCAAATATTTGCTGACCCTTACTCTACAGATGTTGATAATGTTCCATCTGAATTGCAACATGAACATATCGATTTGCAACGCAAATACACTTCCTCGACTAATAGAAATGCAGCTCGTTTTCTGAGTATGTTCGTATCCCCCCCACACACATATATTTATATGCGAACAATATTTTTCGCTAATGAAATTAAACAGAAACCGCTGCAGAATTCAACTGTCGGATCAGAACTTAAAATGTCAACTTAGACTAGCTGCTGCACAAACACTGATACCTAATTTTGAAAAACTAGTGTGTCAAAAGAGACAACAAAAATCTAGGAAACTTGGTTCCACTTCTGACTAGTATGTAGTGCTTATTGCTTATGCTCCAGCTGTTATTTAATACTGCTGTATTCTAAGTAGATTGTCGATTATTTTCATTTTGTTTAAACTATCAATTTATTGTTCACTTGTTTTTTTTTATTAAAATAAAGGTACATAGTTGAATATCGTTTATATTACAATTCGATTATTATTGTTGCACAGTCAACTGTGCATTTAAATTGCAAGCTACTGCTCTGAAGGCTACGGAGTACACGGTAGACTATTCCGGCGTGCAACGGGTAAACTTGCACGACCTAGCACCACTCCATATTTGAAGTGAGAGCACCAATGTGAACAACTAAAGGTACCAATTATAGGTTAAGAGTCATAAAGGATAAAAGAATAAGTTTAGACAGGCAAATAGGGTTTAGTTAATTGATGGAAATTAATTATTTCTCCACACTAGCCGTCTATAGGCTAAGATATTTGATGGATAGAGTCAACATGAAAAATTCAATGCCATGGCCGGGATTTGAACCACGGATCTCCTGGTTTCCGTCCAGTCGCTCTTAACCTTTGAGCTACCATGGCCAACGTGCCTTCCTGACATTAAATTCGCCAGTTGACTCATATATTTCCCCGGTAGACCACTAGAGGCTCTCGCATCCGAGATACACCGTTTGTGGCGACTTACTATTGTAAGTACTTGAGTCCCAGGTGTCATCATTTAACTCATATTAGTTTAGTTAATTGATGGAAATTAATTATTTCTCCACACTAGCCGTCTATAGGCTAAGATATTTGATGGATAGAGTCAACATGAAAAATTCAATGCCATGGCCGGGATTTGAACCACGGATCTCCTGGTTTCCGTCCAGTCGCTCTTAACCTTTGAGCTACCATGGCCAACGTGCCTTCCTGACATTAAATTCTCCAGTCGACTCGTATATTTCCCTGGTAGACCACTAGAGGCTCTCGCATCCGAGATACACCGTTTGTGGCGACTTACTATTGTAAGTACTTAAGTCCCAGACTTCATCATTTAACTCATATTAGTTTAGTTAATTGATGGAAATTAATTATTTCTCCACACTAGCCGTCTATAGGCTAAGATATTTGATGGATAGAGTCAACATGAAAAATTCAATACCATGGCCGGGATTTGAACCACGGATCTGGACGGAAACCAGGAGATCCGTGGTTCAAATCCCGGCCATGGCATTGAATTTTTCATGTTGACTCTATCCATCAGGCAAATAGGGTGACTTAAGTGGCCTCATAGGAAAGTGAAAAAGCGGAGTCCCTAAAGGATGACAATACACGCTAACAAGAACAGGGTGGCTAGCGGTAATGACACCCAGCTATCTTTAACTCGGGGGTCCAGGGAGGAATATGGCCCAGCAGCCATCAAAGCGCTGGAGACAAATGCTTAAACGGCACGCAGCAACACACCAACGTCGCTCACCTAATCGTCTAATCCTGATACGTATTGATATGAAACTGACGAAAGAAAATTATGGAAACGGAAACTTATGGACAGAAAATTGAAACTGAAAGAAGAAAACACCCGATTTCGTCTACCGACTGAGAAAACTATGCTGAAACCTAGAGTGGCCAGTACAACAGCAGGAACTGAACCAGAAATCACCTCAATGCGAACCTCACACAAGCTGTCTCATTTAATAAACGAGAAAACAAACTTTGTAAATGGAAAGATAGAGTCAGACTGAAATATTCAATGCCATAGCTGGGATTTGAACCACGGATCTTCTGGTCCCCGTCCAGTCGCTCTAACCATTGAGCTAATATGGCCAACGTGCCGATATGGCACTAAATTCTCCAACTGACTCGTATTTTTCCCGGTAAACTACTTAGGAGTTCTCATAAACACATGAGACAACTACATTAATGGAGACTTACAACGTGTAAGTACTGTAACGCGAGCGCTGGAACACCCTGTGGAAGCAGCTGGGAGCGGAAGACAGGGGAGGTTCGTGTTAGCCACACCTCACCCTCGTCTGTCTTATAGTGGTGACAGGCAGTGGTCGGGAGAAAAACATGACAGTGCCGTCTGTTTCTCTTACACCTGGTTCTCGATCATTCTTTTACTGGAACATTCCTGTGGACACTAGAAGGCGGCGATATTCCTATAAAAAGGGGCTGCCGGAGCGAAGTGGAGTCAGTTGGTCAGTTGGTTAGTGAGTGTGAGTGAGGAGACAGTCGCAGTTCTTGGTGTAAGAGTTAGTCAGTGACGTGTTAATGAACGAAAAGATTGTGCAACGGAAGACGGTACGAACTGTGTATGTGTATCGGAGTTTATGTAATCGAGAGTACAAGTGAAGTTGTAACGGACGAACTGGTAAATTGTAATTGTGTGCAGTACGCAATTTTGTGTAATTGGCAAGTGTTAAACTGTAAGTCGGTGGAAATAAAGAACATTTTTGAGTGGTGTAATTGGACTTTTCATTTCACGAACCCACAAAGTCACAGTACTTTAAGGCCCGTGCTTTATAGTTAACCACTATTAGGTCAATTAATGAAAATTAATTGTTCTTCCACACTGGCCGTGTGTAGGCTAAAGTATGGAAAGATAGAGTCAGCCTGAAAAATTCGAGTCAGTCGAAGAATTTAATGTCATATCGGCTCGTTCGCCAAAGTGGCTCAATGGTTAGAGGGGCTGGACGGAGACCAGAAGATCCGTAGTTCACATCCCGGCTATGGCAATGAATTTTTCAGTCTGACTATCTTTCCATACACACGGCTAGTGTGAAAAAAACAATTAATTTCAACAAACTTCTTATATGTTTTCTTTGAAAACTGTACCATTTCCTCTTTTTGAGTACACAACATTAAGACGTGTTTGACGTTACTTGACAACAATTTATCGACTAGGGCACATAAATTGTTAACTATACAATTTGAGGTACATGCTTAAGTATCCTATTTTGTAAAATACATGATAACATTTATCTCCGGGATTCCAGTTTACATATACACGCATTTCCATATAGCGTTATTACATTCGTTTTATTTCCATTTTACATAGAAATTTAACCACAATCATACAAATGCTTAAAGTTAAGGTTAAAAGCGTATAACGTGAGTTAGTTTTAAAAATCCGTTTTAATTAGCAAGATAAAGAATACAGTGTTATGCTAGACCTGCGGCTGTAAATGCGCGGAGTGCGTGCGCCTTGTATATGAATAACGGATGCTGTTGCAGCAGACCGTTCTCTTTGTTTCCCCCTTTCATGTCAATGCAAGGAATATCCTGGGGCCTCGGGGTTGCTTGCTGCGCCGGCTGTAACAGGCAACAAGTATCTCTTTCTTTTTTTCCTTGTTGATATTGCAAAGCTCTGGTTGCCATACACACATTTCTTTGTCATCACAAATGAAGTGTGCATGGGGAAAGAACTCGAGTATTTCGTTTTTCTAAAAAATATAAACATTATATTGAGAACTCATGTCTCTTACTAATGGTTGCACTTTATCACGTGACAATATGGGAATATTAAATTGGATGTATCCATGCATGTTCTCTACCATAAGCTACTCTTTCGTAGAATATTGTGACTTTGTGGGTTCGTGGAATTAAAAGTCCAACTTGCAGAAATTCAAAATATTCTTTATTTCCGTAGAAATACACTTACAGTAGCAGAATTACGTAATATACACAAATACAATCGTCAAGGCTGTTGACTACAAACAAAGGGTTCACTTTCAAAACACAACTGCACGCCGACGATTCTCAGTTCCAAATTGACTTTCTCTTGGCATGTCGTGATTTCTTATACGAGGGCTGTTCAATAAAGAATGATCACAATTTCTTTTGACAACGTACCTTTACTCGTCCTTATAATTTTTGCTCCTTCTCAAAATAATCCCCCCAGAATGCGATGCGCTTATCACAGAGTTTCAGCTAGTCTTCAAAGGCATGCTGAAACCATTTTTGAAAGATCCTTCAAAATCGCCTCCGCAGCCTTCACCGCTGCTTCTGATGATGGATAATGTCTCCCAAGAAGGCGTTTCTCCAAGATAGGGAATAGAAAAAAGACACACGGGGTTGAATCCGGACTATAGGGAGGGTGAGAGATGCACTTCACGTTGATTTTTGCAAGATATTCAGCAACAACATTGGCAATATGCGTCCGCGCTTCATTGTGGTGCAGCATCCAGCCTGCTTCACGGAAATGTGGTCTTTTGCGCCTGATATGAACTTGCAATATTTTCAGGACATTCCTGTAGTATTGTCCAGTTACTGATGTGTGTGCAGGTACAACATGCTCATACATCTTTCCATGAATATCAAAGAATGAGATGACCATAACTTTCCCAGCAAAAGCAGCCACTTTTGCTTTTTTCGGGGGTTGGTGATGAAGGAGATTTCCACACTGAGCTTTGCTATTTGCTCTGAGGATCAAAATGATGCAGCCAAGCTTCATCAGCAGTGATTATGTTTGAAAGAAACTTCCGATCTTCCTCTAACATCAGCTTTAACTGCATGTTACCTCCTTTGCAGTGGTAGGTGATACTGAACACTTCTGAACTTGCCTGGATCTCACAGGCGGGAACCAGGAGTACCAACAATGAAACTACTACGTCGAGTTTGTTTCACATTAAGCTAACGGAATATAATAAAGTTGAATTTTATTGCGAAAAATTGTGAGTGCATGGTAGACACTCTAGATGGAATAGGTTGTGGAGGTATCTGCAAGGTTAATCAGGTATTGGAGAGAGTGTTTTGGATAAGAGTTAAATTGAGAATTGAAGATATAGAAAGGTTTGAGATTTTTGGTAGTTTAATTCCACAACTTCATTGTGTATATATAGAGCTAGAAACTACATGGGAAGCAGACAAGTAGGTCCATATTTGGGACAGAGCAGTAAAAGAAGGAGCTGCATGGGCCAGGTCAGTGGCGGTAATGCTGAAAGTGTTGGAGGGAAAGAGAAATGGCAAGGAAAGTGCCCACTGTGTAGTTGGATTTGATAACTGCTGGCATTTAATTTTGGAATGTTACGGATCGAAAAGTTTGAGAGAATTTATTGCAAAAGAGGAATTTTTTACAAAACGAAATTATAGCTAACAATAATTTCACGGTTAAATTGAAAGGAAATTTAGTTGAAATAGTAAACTATTTAGGCTTAGTTAGAAACAGATGGTTGAAAGAAAGCAGTTAATGGGACGCAATAGCATGGTAACCATGCCATTTTGTTCCCTGGAAATACAGCAACTCACGGAAGTATGGAAAATTTGTAGATTTAGATATTTAAGTAATACAGAATTGTAATTGTAATTAAGTTGTATAAATGCTGACGTATAAAATAAATATCTATCTACAAATCTTTAAAAGGAATTTTTGAGAAAGCAAAAACATCAAAATATCCACGAACAGCATGATTTAGAGCAAAGAGTTGAAAGAAGCTGAATTTGAATAACTATAAACTTTGGCACTTTTGCATTTTTCATTGGAAAATTTAATTTCCTTTAATTAACGGTTCTTAAAACATGTACCTCCAGGGAAAGCATGACACTTAATGCTAAATGTGAGTGTACCATCGCATATGACAGGACTGTACATTGTGTCTGGTGAGTGAAGGCAGACGGCAAACAGCGGAATGTCGCATATAAACGAACAGGTGAGCTGTTACGTCACCATTCCCCATGCATGTCTTGTCCCGTTCACAATACTAAAATGCACCAGTCGAATCTGGACGGTTTCGAATCAAGTCAAAATGCAAACACCGCCACGCGAGATCATACGTTTACAAAATATTAAGTCATATTGGACCATGACAGAAATGGAAGAAATGATGCTCAAAAAGCCCTGGGTCCATAGATTTTAAGACAATAATAATCATGATCATAATCATCACCATCATTACCATCATCATAATAAATTAACGCTGGCACGACAGCCCTATGAGGGCCAAGGCCTACCAATCCAGCTGGTGGCTTCACTCCCACTTATGCCCGACAGTGGTAGGCGATCATCCAACGAATACGGGGAGCAGATGTGGTGAGCATCTCGGCATCCCCCCAGCCGGAACGTTGGCTTTCTTGACCAGGGTCACTTGCCTATCGTAAGCTCCTCACATTCCTGGCGATGCTGAGAAGGCACTGGTTCTATAGCCGGGACCTAAAGTCTGCACCTTATGGCTGGGACTGAGCCCGGCAGCTTTCCGTGGCCAAGGACCAAGTCATGCTGCCATAGCCCGCTACCCGACGGCGCAGGGCCCATAGTGTTTAAGAGTTACCCGAAATTCGTCTTTAAGCATAAGTGAAAACCCCAGAGAAACTTTAATCCAGGTAACTCACCATAACCGGGAAATGAACTAGGGACTTTGTTGAACGTGATACAGACATGTTACCATCTACGCTACAGAGGCGGGATTATTAAATACTACAAAAAGGAGAAAAGCAGCTGTGGGGGAAGAGAGTTGATTGTGTATAACATGCTGAAACAATTTCAAAATTAAAAGCGTACGGGAGAAAGACTTTCAACACCTGGAAGACACCGGTCATATCCAAAAGGCTTCAAACTTGATGAGCTTGTTCATAGAGCTATTTCCAAGTTTTACGAACAGAAAAGACAAATTCCTACAATATGTAAGCTAATGAATGCTGTTAAGGGAAAGGTCCCTTTTGAAGGTAGAAGAATACACACTGGAGCGCACTTACGGGCGTGGAGTATCGATTTTGCAAAGA
Organism: Mantis religiosa; assembly: GCA_030765055.1. Taxonomy (NCBI): domain Eukaryota; kingdom Metazoa; phylum Arthropoda; class Insecta; order Mantodea; family Mantidae; genus Mantis; species Mantis religiosa. The sequence continues at coordinate 48,116,363 of CM060954.1, forward strand.
CTATGCGTCATCTTTACGTCGAATGATGTGCTGATGTTTTGATGCTCACACGTATACGGCACTACATTCCCGCCTTCTCTGACCTACCTAAACCGTGCATGCTACACCAGCAGTTCTCTTGACAACTGCATTCATTCGCCAGGCAGATAATACGTTCTTCCTGACCATCTAACATGTCCGAGACACTTGAACTACCTATAAGAGGTATTGGCGCAGTTCTTGGACGAGGGTTCACTGCAGAATTGCCAGATAAACCTCATAGGAGGGCTCAGACAACAGCGTCTGCAGCCCGCACTGGGAAGTAGCGAGTTCATTTCCATGGGTGACACCTATCATGTAGTTTCTTTGGGAGAAGGATTTCGCCGACTCGCTGGGTAAGTGCTTGGAAGCCGAATTTCCGCGTCTCTGACTCTTCAGGAGATGTGCAAGCCCGCAAGGGTATTCGAGCAGCCACTAGGGAGTTTAAACCTGTCCTCTGCTGGTCCATTATCAGGCCAACTACCCCTGGTATACCCTCAGGTCAGCTATCTCTCCAGACAACTCGTCGAGGGCATACGCTAAGTGCTGCTTGAAACCAGTCAGAGACATATAGATGAAGTGCATTCGTAGTTATCATTTCCAATTATAGACTTATATACAAAATAATTAATTACTTTGGAGAAAACCTGTAGATCATTCTCAAATATCTTATAACTGTAATTATGTTCTGCCACAAACTAAACTTTACGTTCAAGCTACAATGAAAACTAAAGCATACCAAGAATTCTGATTAACAGAATTAAAAGCTATTTCTCTAACTTAATACTAACTTAAACTTTCCCTTATTACTTCCTTTACATATGTCACAATTTTGGTATGACACAGACGCAACTTAGCTTGAAACTCCTCCAAGTATAGCATTACGGCCCTGACAGATGCCTCAAGTTCTGACACATTCCAAAATCCCTAGTTGATACGCTGCATCAGCTGACAAGAGCTCTAAACTCTACCAGAGGAACGAGGCAAATGCCTGCTGTTCCAGATTTCAGGAAAACTGACAAGTGAGGGACAGAAGAAAGGAAAAACGGAAACGCTAGTTCTATTTGATTTAAAAACAGTTGAATAACATAGATAAAAGTAAAGGAAGTAAGAAAACTTGTTTCCAAATATGTTTAAAGAAACTTAAAAGCAGCAGTAAACATCAGGTTGCAGTGCCCCGACTTTCAATGAATCCCAAGCTGCAAACCGTATTCCTTTGGTTCAAACATCTGGGATACAGGAAATGCATAAATAAAAAGTAATGGAAACACCAATTTTGTCCTTAAGACGTTCGATGGTGCGTGTGAAGCGTAAACGAGCTAGCTAGCACAGGTTCATATTTTTAAATATAGCGTTTAAGAAAAGCGCAGAAATCTTATAAATGGAGCAAACAAAACATAACTGGATGCAGACTACATCAGATGCACGGTCTTTTAACAAAGCCGGTTTCGCGGTGTGTGGGTCATTGGGAAGCTAGCCTATATCAGCAGTGGTAGTAATGGGAATACGGCTTGTCACATCTTATTTTAATGTACATAACAAGACCATTAATTTGATGTGCACAGTGAAGTAAATACTATGTAAATCAGCCTGTGCTTCAGTCCACATAACTCATAAGAGTATCGAACACTCCATAAATTTATACTCTATGCCCTATTTCTTATGTGAGGCAAACATTAAAGGAGATTATGATCAACGACTGGAATGAATACTGTTTAAAAAGTGATTGTGGTGCTTTGACTAAGGATTTATATTTCCCAACAGTTTCTGACAGACATAAATGTAAATTCCTTAATCCTAACTATGTTCTCACTCAATTCTTAACTGGACATGGCAAGTTTTCAGCTTACTTATTTCGATTCAAAATCAAATTCACAGCTGATTTTATTTGATGGCCCGTTTCTCTGTTTTGAATGATACGAACTTGAATTATTGCTTCAATCCTTAGGCTACACTTTCTCAAAACCACTTACACATATTCTGATGAATTACAAAACTTATCAATATTTCATAGCTTTCTTAAACAAAATATGTCTTAAGCTAAGTGATTCATCTTGATGGTTACTGCTTGTCAGCTTGATATTGAATTTGTTATGTTTTTGTAAATTGCATTATATTCATAAATTTGTAAACTATATACCTATTATACCTTGGGTAAAATAGGAATAAAAATTGGATAATAAATGAAATGAATGAACACTGGACTTCATTAATCGCAAGCCGAGAAGCATTCACTTTGTCATAGATTTGTCAGACTCACTTTCTTACGAAATACCTCACGAGGCGCTCAGAGGGCTCTTAAGGTTCATTGGATTTGGAAGAAAATAACGTCCAGAATTATGTAATTGTCTTGAAGGAGGTCCCTCCCCGCTTCTCTCGACAACTCTATTGGCGAGCACCGAAATATGTATTTCCTTTCACCTGCCACTTGGCTGAGGTGGATCATCAAGATATTCTTTTATTTCATTATCTAGATTAAACATATTCAATTCTTACTTAATGTGACCCTGTATTGGTTACATGTCTTTCTGTCGGTCAAGGGTATATAATTTTCGATGCTTCTATATTTTTACCTTTGTAATAGTCCAGCAAGATTTTATCTTGACTATCTCACATATTTTATTACAATTTTCCAATTTTTCTTGTAGAACTTACTGTTTTTGTATTAATATTTTCTCCCCTAGTATGTTGTTGATTTCCATTTTACACTGAACCTGTTTCTCCCACGTAAATCTTATGAAATTCTTTTGTTTTGTATATTACTGCAGGAATGTAATAAGGATTCACCACGTAGAAGAAGACGTTTTAACACATTATTTAAGCACCCATCAGAAGAATAGTTCGGGATTATAACAGTCAGCAACATAGTCCCGGTGAACTGTTGATGTAGCCAATTAGTAACATGAGAATTTTTGTTAGTTCAGTAACACATTTTATGAAAGTACTCCATCTGTGGTGAGACCAGTCTCGTTGGAACTGCTGCAGTAAAAAGTGCGGTAAATCGAAAATGAGTTGTAATGGACTCCATTCACTTGGGAGTGCTATCACACACGGAAAATCAAACGCTCATAATTCTGGTCACCACAAACACCATTCTTCCGTTCACCTCTTTTTCACATATGAACTACTGATTTGTAATATTATATATTAGTTTTTGTCACTGTTACTTGTAAAGTTTTTTCCAGTGTACATCTTAGGAAAGAGTTTCTTCTTTTTTAAAATGTCACCCAATTTTTCCTCCCTTTCCTCATTACTTACCCGAGGAGAGCAAGCTTACAAACCTCCATTCCAAGGTATCACCAGAAATATATATTTCCAGACTCTCTGAATCTAAAATAGTGTTTTAGAAAGAATGTCTTTACATTGTTGATGTTTTCAAAGGTCTAGGAACAGCATACCTGTAGAATAAAAAGTCAATTACTTACCAAACTTGTTATTTTGGTTTAACGTTTACTCAGGGCAACACGAAGATTAAAGAAAAAGTACATTCTAAACAACCCTTCGGTGGAAAATGTTTCCAAATTTCTAAGTTTTTCAAAATTGGCTTAAACAGTTTCATTTAAAATATCTGTTTCATGTATTTATAACAAAGTAAATGTATATCTTGAACTTTGTAGGAACAAACATACAAACCGTTGCATCACCTTTATATACAGGACGTATATAAATGAATATCGGGATTTTAACTCTTTATAATATATATTACATTCAACTTACAAACGTTGATAAGTGTGTATTCAGTAACTGTAGCAACAGCTGCTTCAATCCGGTTTCTTAATTCAGGGAGGTGAGCTGGTAGCGGAGACACGTACACACGATCCCTGATGAAGCCCAAAAGGTAAATATATCATGGCGTTAGGTAAGAAGAACTTGGAGGCCATGCATAGCAAGCCCTGTCATTGAGGCCCTTGTGGCCTATCCAGCGCTGGGGTACTGCGACGTTCAACCAACCACTTACTTCGTTATGCCAAAGAGGTGGCGCACCATCTTGATGGAAAATGAAGTTCTCTGGCTCATTTTCTTCCAACTGAGGAAAGAGCCATTGCTTTAGTGTATCGAGGTCAGGACTGCCAGGTACAGTAGGTTCACCAAAAAAGAAAGGCCCATAAACTTTTCACCGGGGTACGGCAATTTTCATTTGTACCATCTCGTAACGATTTTCTGAGCCACAGATACGTAATTTATGAGTGTTAACATGTCCACTAAGGTGAAAGGTGGATTCATTACTGAAGACAACACGATCCATAAAATCGTCGTACTCATGAAACAACATGTCGTTTGTGAATTTGGTACGTAATCCGTGGTCTGTCGGCTTTAGTGCCTGTAATAACGTAAACGTTAACGGCGTAGCCATAAGCGTTTTCTTACAACTTTCCGAACATTCGACACAGGAACTCGTAATTCACTAGCCTTCCGTAGTAATTCACTGATTTCTTTGGGCTACGAGTGAACGATACTCTCACTCGCACAACAGTGTCTTCACTTACTCTTGGTCGTCTCGTGCTCTTCCCATTACAAGTGCAGCTGGTGTCTTCAAACTGATGATACCATCTACGAATGTTATCACTAGTAGGATTATAACCGAAATTAATGGGGAACGCACGTTGCACAGTAACTACAGATTCGGTCTTTGACAGCTGCAAAACGCAAAACGCTTTCTGATTACTAGTCGATATCCTTGCTACTACCGCTGTCTAGCGGATTGCGGCAGAAACATTGCACACACATGCGCACTGGTACCAACAAGCAAAACTGTTTGATTTGCTTTTCCATTTGACATATCATTTATAACTGTAACTTTAAGATAATAAATAGTATAAAGAGTTAAAACACCAATATGCATTTATATACACCCTGTATATACTCCTCCAAACTTCGAAAGGTTTATCTAACTGATAAGACTCCATATGTTGTATTTAGAAGTGGAACTTGTAGAGCATTAAAAGGGATAATTCCTAAAGAAGGCCAAGAAGATCCTAATTTAATAAAATTTCAGGAAAATATCGAATGAATAAGATGTCATGCTACAGTCTGATGTTTAAAAGAAGATCCGCGAAGGCCATTTGTGGGGAACTTCAATGTTGCCGAGAAGTATATGGTAACTCTAAATACTAACAAAATGTTTAAAGTGAGACAGCAATTTTTAGTTTTTTAGGAGTAGATGACATGTTCTTCTGAAGAATGCACACTCATATTTTGGTGTTGAAATCCTCCGAAACGTTTTAGACCATTGCTTCCTGATCATCCTCAGCGAGCAGTGTTACACCTACTAACTGCGAATCTTCTTTCTTGCTCCCAGGAAGCTTATAGACCCACCCATCTGTGGTCTCCTGATGTTCAATGCCAACTTTCGAAACCGAGGAACATCTACAATCTCGGCCGAAGAGATGATCTCACTGGACATAAACGACTGGATACCCTCTGTGGTGTTATCAGGCTGAAGTTCATTTTTCTCTTGTAGAGGTGAAATTAAGTTGCTGGATATCTGTTGAGGGCGATGTGCTTTGTCTTCAATCTCCGTCAATAGAATCCTAGGCTGGTTAAGATTTGTACTATCATTAACTTGATCTTTTGGACATCACCATCGTTGAAGGTATTAAAGGTTTTACATGTGGATTGTTTTTTGATAAACTGTGATATAATATTATATACGGGAATATCAAAGTTCAAAATTTTGTCTTTACCACTGTTTCGAATATGTATTTTTTCCCAAATATCCCATTCACTTATTAGTTGCACAATTGTACATCTTGGCCAATTTCGTGATTACATTTCAAGAAGTGGTTTCCAACTGCTAATTTATCTATTTGTTTAAACTTAATGTTTCTTAAGTGTTCCGACTGACGAATTCTTAAATTTCTCTTAGTTCTTACAATGTAGAATGCATCGCAATTATAGATAGAGTTATGCACATTTGTTGTAGCGTCCTTACGGATATGGGTATTGTTTGAATAATTTATTAACGACTCTGTCAATTGAGATGATCAATTCAGTAGCACCGGTGTGCCGGAATTTTGACCTTCAAGGGTTCATTATCCATGTTTTAGTTATATTTCCCAGTATTTTTCTCGATCTGGAGCAGAAGGACGTCATCAACAAAAGCACCTGACGTACTGGCTTAGCCAATAATAGAGCAGCCACTTTCTCTTATAGGTCATTTTGTGGTTCTTTTAAGTGTACCATCAGTCCAACCCTTTGGCACAGTATGACTGGCGTTTATCCAGGTATCATCCAACCCCACTACTTCATGCAAGTTCTTATTTAGAATTTCTCTTAAAATCAAAGCCTTTAACGCTTCAATATCTGATTTTTCGTGTAATAGTTTTCTGTTATTTAGTTTTTAAACTCAAATCCCATTTATGGGGTCTTTGTTCAAAGAGCTAAGGCTTGTATAAAATAGCTATGCTTCTTTAAGAGAAGAAAGAAGGTCACGTGTGTTAGGATGCTCCTTTCGGCTATAGATTTGCCCTCTTATGGCATCTAATTGAGAACTATGGAGATGCACTTGGTCTTTGTTTCCTAGGAGTTACAATTCCTGATGGACTTGGATGTAGCTGCTTCCCTTTAGAGATTCCAGAAACAGTCCGGTTATTTATTTTATGGACACACGCATTCCTTTTTCTCACTTTGTTGAAAGCACTAAGCGATTCATTATGAAGAAGCGTAGCCACTTCTTCCTGTTCAAAGATTTCCTAAGAGAATAGACAAATTTTCTAGCTTGGCTTTGCAAGGCAACAGCCCTAACCGGAGGCTAATATTTGCCTTGAGCCATGAATCCTCGGTCTATCTCTAATGCTACTGAAACTAAAACTTAATTACATAATGACATATTTAAATAATGTTTTAATAAAGCAGGTTAACATACAATGCAATTGAATGCTCAAGCAAACTGTTTTCCGCAATCAACTAGCAATGACCTGACAAATAGGTGATTAACCAATGTAGCCAATGTAGCAACCTTTCTTTACGTCCTTCCCCTCTTACCTTCCACGTCCCTTGCTAGGCAGTTGTCATGTATCTTCTTTTAAAAATCAGACTGTTATAGTCCTGGATTTGCCCATTCCTTGGCGCTATAGGCAGTGTCTCTATCTTGAAAGGTCCTTTCTGATATATTAGTTAATCCATATTCCTGGAATTTAACGTAACACCTATCCTGATTGTGCATATCTTGGGTCGTTATCAGTAACAATGTAATCTAAGCTTTTTGAGATACTGAGCCGCTGGTCAGAAATGGCTATTTTAACCTATCGGTGGCTATGATTTTGAAAACAATCAATCAATAGGGTTTTATGGATTGTTACTTCGACTTTTAGACACTAGTGCCCGATTACACCAACATGTGCTAAAATCGACGTTAACAAATGTATCGTAACAACTGTAACAGCGCTAACAAAGCTGCTAAAATTCTTGCATTTCACCAACCTGTTTTCTGAAAATGTTAACAAACACGTGTTAACGCCAAGAAGCTTGAAAGTATTACAGCTATAGAAGGTTATGAATGAGTCTATTATTTTCTGAACGTACTACGATGCGCTTTTGTTTTCATTTATGTCTGCTACCGCAGTCTGCACACAGCTAAAAATGGCGGATAAACAAAATCGTAAACAAAACCCGTGAAACAAATTTCTCATCGATGGAGAAAGAATTGTTAATTGAATTGGACAATAGGACGGATGCCGTGAATGTAAAAGAGAAAGATGTCACGTGAGAAAAAATTGGAAACGAATTAAATTCCAATGCATCTGTCATTACTAGAAAAATAAAACGTATAACGTAAATTTAAAACGAGGAGCGAAGAAGTACAAGTGACGAGTGACAAACGTTTCAAGACGGGAGGTGGACAGTGTATTATCCATATAATTCAGCGAATTATAAAATCGCAAAGTTATTAATACTTGAAGCAAAGGCGAGATCGCCATATTCCTTTCGATGCATATTCTAACCTCTCTTGTGCTTCCGCAGTAACCTTCATAGCAACTTGTTTTGACAGTGCATACCTCTGTAGAAATTTTTCTTCTGATAGCTCCTCAAAATAATTTCTCCTCATAGGCCGTACTCTATTACGAATGCCATTTATACGGTCTTAAATATAGCAAATTGACAACAGCTGAGTTCACGCCGGCCATCTTGACTGTCTACAATTGTTATGAACTTAACATCACAAATTTGGCTTGTTAGCTTAACAAGAGGATTAACACGAGCGTTAAGCTAACACTTGTTGGTGAAATAAAATTTTTGTTATACTATTCTTAAACCCGTGATAAGTCTTCACATCTGTTGGTGAAATCGGGCATAGATCGCTTAACTTTGTATCCTTGGTCATAAAGAAAAGTTCTCAATCAACGAGAATCGGATGCAGCATTGTTGTGTTCAGCAATCGTATGCTAACATTACCGCAGAATGTCAATCGGTAATGTACTGATTATATCCACAAACACGTTATAACTCGTGTTGTAGCAGATGTTGAAAATGGACAGTTTCAACCACATTCAGCCAATACAAGAGACACATCGCACATTGCTTCTAATACCTCTGCCGCAAAACGAGACGATAACGCTTTGTAAAGGCGTCATAATTCCCAAACCATATGGAATCGACAGAACCAATGACACTATTTGAGGTTTTTAAGTAACATATCACACAAATAAATCATTCGGTGATAGTAGTCATTTATATGAAAATATAACCTTTGAATGCAACACTTTTCATGAACTGAATGTTTAGAAATTAACTCTTATTTCAAGTTTTATAAAACAGGAAAAGTAAACAAAGGGCACTATTATAATGTGCTAAATTTATATTAACATATTAAATATGTGCACTACACAACGAGACTATAATTGTAGTAATTAAAACGCAAGTATTATTACTAACCGAGCGATTGAAGCGAAGTGAGGTTAATAACTATAATACGAGCGTTATAATTACTATTATAGCCAAGTTTCATACGACTGTTTATGCTCAAAATCGAGGGAGAAACGAAAGAGAAATATTAAACTATTTCGGGCAAGAGCCCCTGTCCATCAGAATGTCTAAGAAAGAGAGAAAGAGATATTGATGTCCAATACCTAAGCTAAATATGCAAAAATCATCCTTAGTACATGGAAAAATCCGCCAAATACCTTTGTATTTTCTAAGTACGTTGTGGGATGATGAATTGCCTTGTAAATGGTGGCAACTTTTATGCACAAAATTTATTTTAAAAGCTAAAGTTGTAAAGACAATATATTGTTAACTGAATTATATTCTAGTTACTAGACTTCTGTGCACAAACACACGAATCCAATTTTTCTTCTGCTGATCGTTTTCAGATGTCGCGGCATTATGTTCTAACAGCGGCAGGAAACACGTAGATGACTTTTTCAATACAGGATTTGTAAACTTGAGTGAGTGTGGGAATGCAATATGCTTCCTTAAATCGGTTGTATTGTTTGACTTATAAGTACTTTATTTCTACAGCTATTTTACATATTACTCTGTTATTACTAATACCTCCAAATTTCACTCAGTTTTATTCACTATCATTGTTGTATATTGCTTACATAAAACTAGTCGTAGGGAATACATGAAAAAAATTGCAAGAAGCAATATTTCCATACGCTCTATTAATTCTTATGCCATCTTAAGTTCTTAACGTTTTTTATTTCTGTTGAACAAAATTTTGTATTTGATCTACGAAGAAGGTAAACGTAACAGTCGCGAGTGAGTCAACAAGCCAGCTAATTGCAGAAGTGTGATTTAGCGTGTCAGTTAAATATGCTACATATACAACTTACAAGAAAACTGTCACTATGCTCATACCTGCAGTCACCCTATACATTCGGCTTCCATAGCAGCACATCCACCTTTAGCGCGGGACTTTATGCAACATATCGAGCCGTTTTATACGTCCGCCAACGACAGAAGGGTGATTGGTTAATTTTAAGAGATTCGCTCAGTGCCCTTCAAGCATCCGTCAGCTGTACAGTTACTATCCTATTGTACAGCGTGTCCAGGACGCCCTCCACGTTCTATCTGCCTCCGATATTAGCGTGCTGTGTGCCTGGATTCCTGGAAATGCCGGTTTGCGGTGAAATGAAATGGCGGATATGGCTGCTAAGTCACTTCAGTCTTTTACTGCGGAGAGGTATGCTATCCTGCTGGCGGGAAGCGTGGTCCGCTCTCTGCAGTAATAAACTTAGAACTGTCAAGGAACTCCCGATTCCATGGGTATCATCCTGCTGTTCTTCTCGTCGGGAGGAGGTCAGCCTGGCTGACTGTATTTTTACCCATAGCTTTATGTTAAAAAGGACCCTGCTCCAGTGTGCCCGCTCTGTGGTGGTGCTTTGTCGGTCCGCCACGTGCTTTTAGAGTGTTTTAACCTAGCCGCTGTTCACCAATCTCTCCCGCTGCCGGACAGCTTGGCAGAGATTCTGGTGGACGACGAACAAGCGGTGGTCAAAGTCTTTAAGCTGCTTTCAACTGTAGATTTTAGAATTTAGCTCTCAATTTTACCTTTTTAAACTTTCTTATCCCGTCATGGCTTTAAGTATCTTTTAGTTTTTACTAACGTGCGTGTGTTTTATCTTATTTTATTTAGGATGGATATATTTTAGCTATTTACCATCTATTTTAGCATGTTTTGCCTTTTTAAGGGTGCTGATGACGTGCCGTTGAGCGCCCGTAAACATCATTCACATCTGCATTCGCTTGAGAGTTTTATGGCATCCACTGGTATACTGACACTACCATCCACGAGATAGTCATTCTTACCCCATGACGAATACTATTCAAATAAGACAATCAGTCAGGCAGGGGTGTCCCATATCTATGGAACTGTTTGTCGTGACAATCAATCCATTGCTCCAGATGCTACAAGATAGACTGCAAGGATTAACTCTAGCTGGAGAACGCCTTAAAGTAATGGCTTACGCGGATGACGTGACGGTCTTGGCCAGAGATCACCAGGATATGGAGGACATAGCCACGGCGGTTGTGACTTACAGTCGACTTTCGGGAGCTCAGCTCAACGCCCACAAATCAGAAATACTTCCACTTGGCACCTGGGAACATCCACCAACATTGCTGCATATGAAGGTGGTTCCACAGACCACTATACTAGGGGTTATATTTACCTCTACCTTAACAGAAATGATTTCTCTTACTTGAACCCAGAGGCTAGCGCGCTACGTTTTAACTTACATGAAGATCGCTCTCGAAATCTGACGTTGTTGCAACGCATCTGGTACATTCATACTTATGCACTGAGTAAACTGTGGTATGTGGCGCAGACTTTGCCGCTCCCTAAGCAGTTCACCCAACGTTTTGAGACTCTGCTTGGATACTTCCTGTGGACGGGGAAAGCATATCGTGTTGCTCGCCCGCAATTGCGTCTCTCTCTAAAGAAAGGTGGTTGTGGTCTAGTGGATGTTCACAACAAGTGTATGGTGCAGTTGTGAAAGAGAGGATTGTGCTCTTTACTTGGCAGTGAGTGTCCGATTGTCAAGAAGTTGTGGTATGACCAGTTACATACAGTGGAGAGATCGACACGGGAATTTCATCGTTTGGTCGCCAAGCTTTGTGCTCTTGAAAATTCCGGGGAGCGACTGGAGAAGTTTCTGACTACCAAGAACCTCTATCGCCACTTGATTGAGCCAGGTATTCAACGATCTAATGTGGAAACAAAATACAGTCGTGATTGGAAATGCGTTTGGGCCAATGCAACCAACTGTAACCTTCCGTCGATCTGGAGAGAAACTGTCTATGAAGTTGTTAATAAAACGTTTCCAACTGCAGAAAAGATGTGGCGTCACGGGAGAGTGAATTCGAAGATCTGTGGCGTATGTGTGGAAGATGATACACTTGAGCATCGCCGAGACGCACTACATAAACTACGTCCAGAAGAATACTTATGTTCAGCACCACAGCTGGTACAACTGGAGTTTCGCTTCAAAGACACGAAATGTCATAATTTTGTAGTGCGGTTGGTTGCTGGTACACTACATTGGCTGCTGAAAGTACTGCGAGGAGACATTGTGTTAGGAAAGCACTTACGTATATTTTTAAAGGAGCAGAGATGGACCTATATACTCTGGAGCCATACGTTTATCACTTGGAACAAACGCAAATCAAATAACCATTTAAGCAAATAGAAGCCTTCATATTGTCTCACAGCACAAGCCAATAAAACAAGAAACTTTCTAAACGACTTACCCTGTACCCGTTTCCGTCTTTAAAATAAAAAATAAAAAAAAAATTAAAAAAAATAAAGAAATAAAAATACATAAAAAATAAAAAACTGATACACTAGTACAATAGTCTTCCTTTCCTTAGAGATATTTAAAATGTTTACTTAAGACACTTATGCAAAGAGTTAAGTAACAAGAAAAAAAGGAAGACAGTAAAACAAAAAACAACTACATTATATTAAATTCTAGGTTGGAAAACAAAATACGCCGCGCGTGGAACACTTCCATTTTAACTCCAATAATTACGGAACATTCATAACCAAATTAATGTATTTAGAGTAATCAAAACCGTATATGTGCCGATACTTCCTCTAATTACTATAGGTAAAGAGAACATAAAGTAACCAGTAATTAAAATTAAAAGCAATATAAATATTTTGTGCTGCATTCTTTGTAATTTCATGTCAGTAACAAAGTAACGTGAACGTTACTCCACTCTTACAACCCTGCATAATGAAACGTAAATATCTACTGCCTCACGTGACTGCACCACACCAGAGAAAGGATCTTCTAGGAATTTAGGGTGAGAGGTGTTGCATTCTGGTAGCGTCTGTGTGACAGAGACAATGGGCTAAGTTCTCTCTCAGAGCAATTCACGTTCAGGTTTTAACTTCACGAAATTGGAGCTTACAAGTCCTTGGCAAACTTTCTCTTTCAGAGTACAACACGAGAAACAAGCTTCGAAATCTGTTGCTTTATAAGCGATGAAGAGAATAGGTAAGCTTAGAGAATGAAGCAGAATATCCGCAACGAGGGCGTGGAGTAGAGCCTGTTAGCCTTTGTTTTGGTCTTCTTTGTGCATCATTATTGCTATTATTAGCATTTTCTTAGTGTACATGTTTGTGATTAGTTTTACACACTTAAAATGGATTAGTTTAATGAATGCTAGGATAGGTTCATCTTTTAGATTATAAAGAAAGTTATATGCAAACTTGTTTCATAAAAGTAAACCTTAGTAATAATCATCCTGAAAAATTCGAATACATCTTACAATTTTTTTTTTGTATTGTTGCGAACCCGATCGTGATAGCGCGGCTTGTGTACACAAAGAGCCTGGAGATAAGGAGTGTGCCGGAACAAATAAAGAGAGCGCGAGAAAAAAGACCTGTCGCAACCGATAGGGCTACGCTTCTGGATGGTGATAGAATATTCGATGCCTGTTTGGGCCAGAAATCTCTCGAAATTATCAGTGAGGTATTTAAGGGAGCGACGATTCACCGAGAGAGTGTGGTAAGCAGTAGTAGTAAACAGTTGTAAAACAGTAGCGGGAGAGGTAAGCAGAAAACAGCTGAGGGTGTTGTAACGAGAGCTGGACGGTGTTTGTTATTGTTATCGAACTTGGAAGACTGTGTTATTACGTGATGTAATGTTGTTACGTGAGAATTGAACAGTGTATTGCTACGGAAATAAAGAACATTTAGAATTTCGGCAAATTGGACTTATAATTCTAAGAACCCACAAAGGCAGAGTATGTATAAACAACACAGGCGACAAAGCTTCATTGTGACTTTGTGGGTTCGTGAAATTAAAAGTCCAATTTTCCGAAAGTCAAAATGCTCTTTATTCCCGTAGTAAGACACTTTTGCACAGCCCTGAGCAGCCGAATTACATACCATACACAAATACAACCTTCAAGGTCATCTGTCACTCGACCACAACAACAGAGTTCACTTTCAAATCAGGTCCAATTACGACTCTCCCAACTGGCGAGTCGTGGCTTCCATTTTTATACCTCCCTCATCGTTCCGGAAACCATTGGAATGTTCTGTAAAAATCAAGACGGCTCCAGAAGAAAGACGAACCTTCCATTCATCTGTCTCTTTCACTCACTCACTCTGTATCGGCAAGCTCTTATCTTCGCGTTACACTGTCTCTGCGCGCGCCGGCAGCGCACGTCGTAACTATGGGTTTGCGACAATATTCAAATAAATGTCTTGTATCAACGATTTAGTATAGTGATGCTATATGCCTGCGAGATCTGGGGCATGGCAGCAACGAGCTGGATAGCATGGCTTCAACGTGCACAGAATAGAGGGCTACGGTCTATCTATTCTGTGGGACGTTATTTCCCTACCAGGTTGCTCCACGAAGCCTCGGGTCTTTCATACGCGGAGGATGAAATTAGGCGCCGGGCTTCAAAATTATACGCAAGTTTACCATCACACAGAAGCGCCCTTGTTAGATCATTGGGAGATTATGACCCCACTAGATGCCGATCCGGGTCCACCGTATGGCATGCGGGTACCCTGGATAACCCAGGAGCTAATCCTATCAGCAGCTAAAGCTGAGCTCCTCATAATTCTTCTAAACTGTTTAACATCTACATTTTTCTCCAACTAAAAATTAAACAAAATAAATATTTGGGTGCAAAGCACTGCATCCTCCCCTTCAACCCGAAGGTACTTCTGTAACCTGTAAATTAATTCCCAACTAAAAGACCTACACCATCCTCATCCTACAAACTTCAATTCTAAATCTTACCTGCGGTAAAACCCTTAACGGGTGGGCACGCAGCAAAAACCTTCTGGTTTTATACAGCCAGCCAGCACGAGCGAGCGAGCTACTATTATAACTTTGTTTTTCTTATTTGTATAATGTTTTAGTAGTGCATATTTCTCATAAAGTTACCCAATCAGAAACTATTCAAGGTAAAATAGTTGATGACATTTCACTACCTTCCTCACTCACTGACTCTCTTTCACTCACTCACTCACTCTCACTCTCCCCCTCTCTTTGTTAGTCAGTAAGCCAGTTCGTCTGAGTCTATCCATCCTTTTACTTTCGTGCGTTGCAGAAACAACTAAAAACATGCCCACATTTTTTGGCATGAAATATCTTTTTCCAAATATCATAGCTATTCTTCTATGAAGAAAATGATCTGTACACAAAAATTAACGACAGAGAAATATGCCATAGTCTGCTGATCCTATGGTTACTACTTATATTAGTTTATCTCTCATCAAATCAACTTAATGTCGTCAAAATCAGGATTCTTTTTTGGAAATGTTGCAAGTAACATACAAAGCCTATTCTGATCTTGCCTTTGCGCCAGCAATGTCATATTTTTCTATATCTGTCTTAAGCTAAGAGAAAACTAAACACAGTTTGTGCCCCATTTACTTCACTACCAAACATTCACACATTTGAATTGAATATTTTTATGCCATATCTTCAGATATTTCTGTTAAGCAGAATTTAATGAAATGATTATGTTCTTTCCTTAAAAGGATTTAAAGAAAAACCTGCGAAAGAACCTAATGTTTACATCAAAATACGTTTATAGCTGATATTAGTGTATCCGGAATTGTAAACCTTCAATTTCTGGTAGGTATACGTTACGTTAATGTCAGAGGATCTACTTCCATTAGTCCTAGACCCGTAGGACCAAGGACCCGGCCCTCCTACCAGGGAGTTACCAAGCTGTCCCGAAAGGGCGCCAGGCGCCTCCGAGGCTCTTTCCATAGGGCAAGACCTAGAGACTAACAAACCCCCCATCTGGTCCTATGGACTCAAGACGGGGTGGAAGTGGATACGCCACTTATGCGGGTCAACTCCAAAATGGGAAGGCTACTGATATGACCTCGGTGGGGCCGCCTGGTGATCTAGCACACCTACTAGCTATGCTGGCTAGTACGCGGGAATATTAATGACTTCCCTCAACCCCGTCCGGAGACGTACCCGATCACTCAAGGGTATGGGGAACCACTGCCCCCTGGAGTCCAACCCAATCTGAACAACTCCCTGACGGGAGGGACTCGGCAGTTCGGCCCGAGGTTACTCTAGTAACGTCAGAGGTACCACTAGTGCTAAGGGTCCGCAGCGCCCACACCACGGCAGCTGAAGGGGACGGATCCGCTGCCCTACGGGTTCTGGTAGGTACAGCCGACATTTCTGTCCAGAGTTGGCAAGACAAGGTTTTCTAATAAGCTTTACAAGGGCTAATTTTGACTCATAGAGCCCTTGCCTGCCGTGCGAGGGGTCCCGAGTTCTCTTCCCAGCTGGGGAATTTTCTTCAACCAAGATGATTCTCCATCTTTCCCAGTGGCAGTATAATGAGAGATGTTCCTAAACAGAACGGCCACCTATATGACAATTGCAAATAAAGGCGTGGTATAATTGAGACAAACATAGGGTTAAAATTGCATTAATAGTAATTTGGAATTGTAAACATGTACAAAAATAGTTAATAATAATTTGTTTCCAGAAATATCTACATTCTGCATTGGAAAATACACAATTAATATGAATATTGCCTGCTTCTGCCTCACGCTCAAGCGGTCCCGAGCTAAAATGTCGGTCTGGGTTATTTATCTGGATAGTTTACCAATTTTACAACAAAAATACTGGGGTATCTAATCCTAGTTTATATTTTTATTTTCACAATAATCATACTATAATAATAAACCTCAAAATATTATAAATATTTCATCTTACAAAATTCTAATTCTTGCTTTAAAATTAATATTTACTACTTACAAACCAGTAATGTTCATTTGATTTTGCTGACTTTCACCGTGCGTTTCTCTCACCCTGCAAATTGAATGTTGGGTAACTAAGCTCTTTGGATTCTGGAATCATTTGATCCTATATACATAGATAAATGAATGCCGCCATTCGTTAAAAAATACAGTAATTGCTTTGCCAGGTAGTTATGCAATTTGTCTGCTTTATTAAGTTTCACTTTTTATAGGTCTTAACTTATTTTAATTAACTATAACAGTATTATAAGGAATCTAAAGACTGTTTAAGCGTAATTAATGTGTCGAATATATAGTCATAAGCGATATCGTAAATCGCCTCTAATATTTCAGTTGGTGTTCAGTTAATTAAAAGGAACAATCTTTAGAAATAATAAAGTTTAGCAGACAGAAACGGCCGCGCCGTGGCTCAGTGTTTAGACCGCTTGGCTCTCACCAAGGTGACCCAGGCTTAATCCCAGGCAACCGCAAAGTGAGATTTGTGGTGGACAACACGGCGCTGGGGTGGGATTTCTGCGGGACCTCCGGTTTCCCCCACCATATCATTCCACCGGTGCTCCATCTTCATCTCATGTATCATCAGTGTCACCGCCTGTGGTGCCGTATGTAGTAAAAGCGGGCGTTAAACACTACACATTTCATTTCAGCAGACAGAAGATAAATACACAACAAATTATTGTAAATCTGTTAAGAATTGTAATACCACGTAAGTTTCTTGAAGTTCTCGGCTTAATGTAGAGATTTGATCCGTCGCCTTCGGTTGCCGTGGTGCGGGCGCTGCTGACCCTCAGCACTCGTGGTCCTCTGACGTTACGAGCGGAACCTTGGGCTGAACATTCGAGCCCTTCCCGGAGGGGAGTGGTTCGGATTGGGTTGTACTCGAGGGGGCAGTGTGTTCCCGACACCCATGGGAGATCGGGTACCTCCGGTCAGGTCTCGGCCGCCCGGGAGGGGTGGAGCGTTGTCCAAGAAAACCCGGGTACTAGCCTGCATAGCTAGTGGGTGTTCTAGATCTCCAGGTTGCCCAAACGAGGTTTCCAGTTGTCCTCCCTGCGGGGTTGACGCATGTAAGTGGCGTATCACTCCCACCCGTCTTGAAATAGGGGCTGGGCTTTTTAGACTCAAGGTATTACTCCATGGAAAGCACCCCGGAGTTCTCCATCGCTGCCGGGTTGATAGAGGGCGGGTAGACCTCGTTGTACAAGTACAGAAGTTTGTTTTAATTAGTCATCGTTCAAGAGCATCACAGCCGGAGGAAGAGCGTTTCCTCCTTTTTATTGTGTCTTTCGTTCGTGTTTAATTAATCTTTTATACTGCAGCACACAAACGACTAACCTGCACTCCAATTTGCACAGTACAGCGTTATGGAGAACTGATTTGTTCAGATTCACGCTTGCTTCCCCCAGTTAGACTTTGTATTTCATAGACCTATATTTCTCTGCAAACACAGTTCTCGTGTGCTCACGTTGCTGAGCAGGCGCTTGTACTATACATGGCTAACAATTTTGCATACCCTTGGGAGCAATCTGAACACCACGGTGTAGTAACTTGTCCCTCGTTGTGTAAACATAAAATAGTAAACAGTATTATTTTAATTCTATGTACGATTTCACTGGAAGGAATGTAATGGAGATCCATTGAAATATAGTTGTTCTTTCAAGGTTGTAAAAGTATTCTGATATTCACTAACTCCAATCACGTCGACAATTAATCGTATAGCTGTTAGAAACTGGAAGATTCCTACAGCTTCTCCCCTTTAAGGAGGGGCAGGACTTTATTAAAGAAAACTTTCCGTGATGGTGACGGGATCTGTAGTAAGAGAAGAAGCAGAAAGGAAACAACGCTTGATTTCAAAATCAATAACAAGTGTAATATAAAGTTTGGATAATTTACTTTACCTTTCCTTTAACAAAAAAAGCATATCCCTCATTCTAGCCATATAGTTACCATTTCTGCATCGTTACATAGCCAGATATGCATTGCTTTAGCCATCATGATATTTTCTCCACTGGATTTACAGTTCCATTTTCCCCCTTTGAACATCTTAGTTAGGATGTCAGTCAATTATACATTGGACTATCCCTGATGAAGCCATCACACTGATAGAGGCCTAACTTTCTGCGGACACATCAGGGAACGATCGGCACGGGTACAGGGGGCTATTGCCTCTCTGTACCCTATGCTGGGCTCGGGCTTGATGCCAGTCCGCTTAAAGCTACACCTCTTTCCCGCTCAAGTTGGACGCCTGTGAAATCTTGGGCATGGCTGCAGATAGCTGGATAGCATACCTTCAGCGTCCACAGAATAGAGGACTCCGATCCATCTATTCTGTGGGCCGTTCTTTCCCCGTGAGATTGTTTCACAAAGCTTCTCTTTTCCCATACGTGGAGGAAATTAGGCGCCGGGCTACAAAATTCTACGCTCAAATTCCAGCTCACAGAAGCGCCCTGGTTCGGTCTCTAGGAGACTACGACGCTACGAGACGCCGCTTCAGGCTTTACCGGGTACCCCGTATGGAATGCGGGCACCTGAGGTAACAAAGGAGTTAATCCATACAGCAGCATAAGCTGAATTTCAAAATCTCCAAATGAGCTGTTTGGCTACAGAATTTACCCCACTTTATAATAAAATAAAACACCAGGGTGTAAACAAAAAAGAGGTTTGGCATCCTGTACAAAATTAAAGAGGAGCAAAAAGCTACCTAAAAATTTCCTCAGTAAAATAATCCCACATCATCCTGTAACCATCTAAATTATCAACCTGCGGTCAGACCCAAAACCTGGGTGGGTACGCAGCAAAAGCCTTCTGGCTGTTAACAGCCTGTCAGTATTCGACTTGGACTTGGAAGCCATTACTGGCATTTCTAGCCATGTGTAACAGGCGTGTTATCTGTCGCATATGTCTAAGTATCCATAAGAATAATACTTTATTTCTGATAATTTTATTTAGAGAGGGTCTTTAGCCTAATTTTTAATGTAGTATAGTGGAAATCAGATAATAACACCGGGCAGCAATGAAAATGCTTCGGGCTTAAAAATAGTCCGTTCAAATGTATTTCCATCTGCTGAATTCAAAAATCGCCAAAAAATTACAGATTAACCCTTGCTTTGGAGGTAAAGAGACACTTAATTTTCTAGTGTAAATATTTTCAACATAGGAAATTGCATTATATTAAAAGAGACTGGCTTGCAAGACTACCGAAAAAAATGTGATTATCCAGCTTCTAAGATGTTCTACTTCCACCCCTGCATATCAAGCAGGGTTTGATGAAAAAACTTGTCATACGTATGAACCAAGAAGGGCGGGTCTTTAAGTACATAAGAGATACATTTCCGAAATTAAGTGATGCAAATGTTAAGGAAGGCATTTTTGTTGGGGCTCAAATTCGGGAACTTGTAAAGGATTCTCCATTTGACCAAGTTTTGGAGGGGAAAGAAAAGGAAGTTTGATAAGCCTTCAAGGGAGCTTGTTCGTGGATTTTTAGGCAAAAAAAAAAAGAGATGATAACTACACGTATCCTGCAAAAGTATCGTAACCTTAGATGTAACATGTTCCTTAAAGTTCATTTTCTCCACTCCCCCCTAGACTTTTTCCCTGCTGGCTGTGGAGCAGTGATGAATATGGAGAAAGATTCCATCAGGACATTTCGGTTATGCAATTAAGATATCAGGGCCTTTGGAATGAACCAATGCTTACAGATTACTGTTGGTCTTTATTTAGGAAATGAAATGTGTAGTGTTTAACGCCCGCTTTTACTACATACGGCACCACAGGCGGTGACACTGATGGTGCATGAGATGAAGATGGAGCATCGGTGGAATGAGATGGCGGGGGAAACCGGAGGTCCCGGAGAAAATCCGCCCCAGCGCCGTGTTGTCCACCACAAATCTCACTTTGCGGTCGCCTGGGATCGAACCCGGGCCGCCTTGGTGAGAGCCAAGCGATCTAACCAATGAGCCACGGCGCGGCCTTCTTTATGTAGGGATGCTCCCGAACTCCCTTACAAGAGGCAAGTTAAAAGACGACGGTCTCATGGAGTCAAAGTATGATTCTCTTCAGACACAACCATGTGCGAGGTATTCTTCCAGCAATTTAGAACTTTTAGAATGCAACTATCATTTCTAAAAAGACATATGTACCTTCAATTTTGTTAGCATATGTAATTAAAATGTATGTTTTGCTCTTAAACCGTTAATATGGAATAATTATAGCTAGTGTATATCACAGAAACTAGAGCTAAGTAAAAGTTTTTATTGTCATATTCGTTTTTCTCAACCCAAAATTAGTAAGGATTGACTCATGAAGTGCTGGAAACATTCCAAAATTTGTTTTTTGCTGTCCAGTATAATCATTAATGAGAGTTAAATTTTAAAGATCTCTTAATATAGTTCTGTTGGATTTAAATATTTATTAGAGTATTAGTTCTAAGTAAACACAAGTACTGATTGTACCTACGAGAATCAAATGAAAATTTTGAATAGCTGGTTAAGTCTATGGGAGACTGCCAGTGTCAACTGTGAAAGAGGGACAGACAAGAATAAGAAAACAGAAGAAGTCTACTTCCCTTCTTGATGTATTCCCTTTTCCAGTCGACTTTATTTGTTTGTTGTTTTAGATGCTCAGTATTGTGTACCTAAGGGTTATGTTTTATTTAACAGGCTTTATGCATTCCTTGTCATTCTTTTTCTTTAAACCTGGATTCCTTTTTGTATTTTCACTCATATTCGCCGCACTCAGTATCCTATTTCACTTCTTATGTTTTATCTTTTGTTTTTAAAGTCTTAGCTGCTCAAGACCAAATTTTTGCTTAATTATTCCTACTCACTTGTGGAAATAACCCTCAATACGTCCCTTACATTTTATTTGATTGCGCCATTTTTAGTTTTGAAAGATATGAACAGGAAATATTGTTTCAGGCCTCAGGTTACGATTTTTCAAAACCACATACACATATTTTGATGAATTACAAAAGCTGTCAATATCTCATGGCTTTCTTAAACAAAATATTTCTGAAACTAAATGAATATTTTGATGTTCACTGTGGGACATCTTGATATTTTATTGGGCATGGTTATGTCTTGTAATTTTACTATATTCATTCTATAATTTGTAAACTATATTGTTAATATACCTACCTTTGGGTAAAACAGGAATCATAAAATTGGATAGTGAATGAATGAACTAATGAATGATATATTTTCAAAACAACACAGATACAGAGGTTTCATTCGACGCGGTTTATAAATATATTTTTAAAACCTACATTTCACATCTACATAAAAATAAGCAATAGTATTAGTTTTTATAACATTGCTACTCTGTTTGGAAGTTAAATTCTGATGGTTTTCTGGACTAAATTTCTATAGTAAAGAAGAAATTGAGCACAAATTTGACCTGTATAATGTATCTTAAAAGTCTTCATTACATATTTCATTACTTTAACATTAAGTTCTAGATAATGAAGAAAAACTACAATTCGAAATAACTGCATTTGAAAACCAATTCCAAATTAGAATCTTGACATTGTTCTGTAGATGTTTCCAACTAATAAAATCCATCGCTCCCTCTAACAGCTGCCTATATAAGGGTGTCCTAATTACACTAATAACCTTTGAGATTGTATCCATAAACTGCTTCGAAAAAGTTTTGTTAAGTTATACATGGGTTGCGACTCTGTTTTACTACACATGACTGTAAATCTTGAACATATTGTGAACAAGCTGGGAATTATTCTTCATTCTTAAACAATTCTGTGTACTTTTGTATAGAATGATCCATATAAACCTGAACCAAATCAATAGGCCATATCTTTTGAACAAATGACAGGACACATGTGCAACTTTGGGAGAATATAATAAACAATTGGGACATTACACTGCACTACTTACATCTCAGTGAAAATGTTGTAACTCTCCTCCACCAGCATCTATACATGTTTGCACTCATCTCACCATATTCTCTGAAGTTTTACGGAGATGATATCGACTTGAGGGAAGGCAATTTCCAGCAAGATGGAGCAACGTAGCATACATCAAATGTAACCATGGAACTTGTAACCAGTTTCTATGACAATCAAATAATCTAAAATGGTCTGTGGCCCTCCAGATCCCCTGACCTAACACAGCGGATTTTTTTCTTGTGGGGGTATCCAGAAATAGAGTGTACAAGAATATTCCACGGACAAATGATGTATTCAAGGGGTCCATTCAAGCCGAAATAAGTAAAGCTCTCCGTAAAACTTCAGAGAATATGGCGAGACGAGTGCAAACATGTATAGATGCTGGTGGAGGACACTTCCAACATTTTCTCTGAGGTGTAGATAGTATAATGTAATATCCCAATTATGTTTTATATTCTCTCAAAGTTGAACGTGTGTTATATTATTTTTGCAAAAGTTGTGGCCTATTGAAATGGTTCAGATTTATATACATAGCACTCTATAAATTTTAAACGTAAGAGGAATGGAAATGTCATTAAGGTATAAATTGTACTTGAAGGGTTAAGTTGCCAATGTTTTGGGAAAAAACGCACCATCAAAGTCATTTCATTGTGTCAGAAATTAGCCTGTCCCTTCGGTCTACTTTATTGCACTGTACCCATAACAAAATGCCTAAGGACAAAATTTCTTCAGAGATTCATCTTGATTTGAAATAGTAATTAGCTTTAAATGCCTAGCTTTAAGTTTTCATTTTATGAAGTGTTAATGACTTGAGATAGCTTGTAATTCTTACATATTTCCTATTCTCTACGCAGCTTTCATTAAGGATGGAGAACGGAAGACAAAATAATGCATGATCAGTATCAAGGTTATCTAATGTTTTCAAGAGAAAATAAAGTAAAGTGATGATGATGATGATGATGATGATATGTATAAGGGCGCTCAACTGTACAGATTATCAGTGCATCTTAAAGAATTAGTCATGGCAAAATCCAGATATAAACATTTCTAAAACCGTATAAAAGTGTAAAAAACTTAAAAAAATACATGCACATAACAAACTACAAAAACAAAAAGAAATATAAATCTAAACTGCCAAAAATTGTCTTCACTATATCCTAAAGTCTAACCTAGAAAAGAATCTAAAACCCTTCCCCACTACCTTGTTATCATCCGCTAGCATTTCTGTAAAGCTAGCCGGCAGCTGCAGAGACGTCCTAAGGTGTGCTAGGTAAAAACACTCCAGCAGCACGTGTTGGACAGATAACGATTCGTTGCAAAACGGACACAGTGGAGAAGACTCGTTTTTAAAAAGAAAACTATAAGTAAAAAAGCAGCGCCCAATACACAACCGAGCCAAACTCACCTCCTCGCGACGAGATGAACGACAGGAGGTAACCCAGGGAATCGGAAGTTCTTTCGCAGATCAAAGTTTATTATTGCGGAGAGCGGACCACTCCTCCTGCCAGCAGGTTTGCAGAGCTATCCGCAATACGGCTCTAAAATCTTCCGATATCACAGGTGGTACTCGAACCCTGGCCTTCATGGTAGCCGTCTTGGCTGCTGAATCCACCGTTTCATTCATCCTCAAGCCTACATGACCAGGGATCCATGCATACACCACGCTAACGCCAGAAGCGTGTAAAACGTGGAGGGCATCCTGGATACGCTGCACAATAGGGTGGTAGTTGTACAGCTGCCGTACGCTTTGAAGTGCACTGAGGGAATCACTCAGGATTAAGCAGTCCCCCAACTTAAACTAATAAAGTAAAGGTCCAAGGAAGTCATGTCAGTTCGCTTACTTTAATCGTGGTTTAAACTCAGTCCCTGAATCTTAGAGGCAGAAGGTTATCAGCAAAACTGGAACACCGACTGGAGAGAGGCCGATGGCTTCAGGTTGTGTTCTACAGTAACTATGGTGGGCAGCGTTCACAATACGAGAGTAGGTCATGTCTGGTTACATAAATCTCTTGGGTATGCCAAATTGTGTGTGATCAAGAATCTGTTAAAATTTCAGTCTACCTGATAATAACAAGGCATTAAACTGCACATCAGGTATTTAGCCATTGTCCCAATCAAAGCATCGAGGGCACTTTGTTGCAAGATGGAACAGCTCTTATGAGAAGGGCTGTCTTACTGAGAATTATTGAGAATATATTATGGTGCACTGTAAGGCTAATTTAGCAATCAAAAGAAGTATAGCATGTTGAAAAAATACGAACCAATAAATATCATAGGTCATTGAACACGTATTTTGCAATAAGCATTTCATATTCTTCTTGGGTATAGAGGCTTCTGGAAAGAGATTAAGCTATGATTAGAAGATATTGAGAGACAAGACATTTTTGCCAATATAAGTGATAAAAGCTCACTAAGATTATATAGAGAAATAAAAATAACCTGGGGGAGGGAAGGGTATATAGATATATGGAGTAAGTTAGGGCGAGAAGGTTTTGCTTGGGCGAGAACAGGAGTGAGAAACTTGAAAGGTATAGGTCAAGAGAGCGAGCTAGAGAAATGTCCATTGTGTGGAGAAGAGAATGAAGATTTCCATTATATATTAAATTGTAGTCAAACAAAGATATGGAGAGAGCAGGCTTGGCTACGTAAATGGGACAGTTTGGGGGGTGAAGTAGTAATTAGAAAAATGTTTTCAGTAAAAGGAGAAAAGAACAGGAGAAATATAGGGAATTATTTAGGGAAAGTTAAAGAGAGATTGCTAAGAACAATTAAGAGAAAAATGTAGAGTGAGATAGGTGAAATGGCAGAAAGTGTAAAAAGGAGCAGAGGGCCTCCATTACACAAAAACCTAGGGTTAGGTGTATGGGGGCTGAATTACTATTCAATGGTGGGCAACATGATAACATGATAGGATTTTCAGGATTTAGGAATATATGGCATATTCCAGTATGGATTTTATAATTGTAATCTTGATTTTGTATTTCCATTTGTTGATGTAAAAGGAAATTACTATTCTTCTTATGAATGCTATAGACTCGATTACATATGATTTAAATGTCACATAAAATCGCAGTATTGTAATTTGAAAATATACATAGATCTGTCAGTTTTATTTGTTCGATGTGTAAATTTATATTCAATCAAGCAATAACACGTATAAATAACTTTTGTGGGTAAACATACATGTGTATTTAAAGTTCTTGACATTATATTTCAAACATTTAGTGCGCTGAACAGTGGAGTAGCATTTCAAGAGTTGCATGGCATTCATATCGGTTTGTTTTGACTTGCTTCTTGACCTGACAACTCATATGCAATAAGCATATACGTACCTGTATAGTTTCACCTAACCTATTTTAATATCTGTTTATCAGTATGTCACAGAGGTGACTTTCGTCAGCTACTCCGATCCTCTGCATCTATCTTGTGTATTTCAGTTTGTTTACCTTGACAATTTGGCTGAACGTGTAGACGAAGTTGATTATTTAAAGCGGGGATGATCCATATAAGTCGTTCATCCTCGCAGAACTAGAGCATTCAGTGTCTGTACAAGAATTATCGGATTTTCTCTCCCCCATTTCCACATTGATCCAAACTCATCTCGACACCCGCACCCTGGAATGGTATCATCCTTAGGGAATCTGATTGCTCTATATTACAGTCACATCGTTTGCATTCCATTTTAACTAATTAAATCATCTACTGTATTTCTGAGAACACAAAGTAGTTGTACCTCTAATGTCAAATATTACGAGTACATTTGTTGGAATGCTGTTGAAATGTTTTGAAATATACACAAGACACTTTATCCTTTATTTATTCTCTGCTTACAGCCCCCCCTATTTCGTATTTTATGCTATGCGATTTGAAACCCCAGCACCACGCAGTATACTGTATTGAGTACCCACCAACTCCTGTTAGTACCTTCTCTGACCTGCCTGCTATATTTTACACACTCTACCGTATGACAAAGAGCTTAAAGGATATTCAGCATGAGGAGCTTCCTGATTGTGAATCTGTCTGTTGAGGGCTAAAAATGGCTGGAGTGCCCACTAAGGTACTGTGAAGTTAATGCCGGAGTGTTCTCGTTAGTCCTGGACCCGTAGGACCATGGAACCGGGCCTCCTTACACCAGGGAGTTACCGAGCTGTCCTGAAAGGGCAAAATGGGAAGGCCACCGATATGACCTTGGTGGGGCCGCCTGGTGATATAGCACACCTTCTACTAGCTATGCTGGCTGATACGCGGGGATATTAATGGTTTCCCTCAACCCTGTCCGGAGACGTACCCGATCTCCTACGGGTATCGGGAACCACTGCCCACTTGAGTCCAACCCAATCCGAACAACTACCTATCACGAATGTTCGGTCCCAGGTTCCTCTAGTAACGTCAGAGGTACCACGAGTGCTAGGGTAAGCAGCGCCCGCACCACGGCAGCTGAAGGGGACGGATCCCCACCCCTACGGGAAGATACTGTGAAGTGAATAATTTGAACAATTAGGTGAGTATATATTTACAAACCGAGCAAGATGCCTCTGCAGTTTCATCTGTGGCCCACTTTTCTGAGGCCCGGGTTCGATTCCCATGGCCGAAGTAACTGACCAATGGATATTACCGGGATTTTCCTTGCTAGCTAGGTGAATGCTGGGTAGGTTAATTACATCCCCCGAATTTCCAGTCCCTTAATTTCACCTCCATTATCATTTCATATCATCTCTCTCTGGTTGTCTCTTTCAGAGTAGAAGTGTCGGCGGATATCTCGGCGGTGCATGACAGGATGATATGCTCTGAAGTCAACTACTTCCGGTAGGTCAGTTGCCGGTCTCCGCTCCTCTTGGGACCATTTCTGGACCGCCAGCCAGGGACCTTTGGGGCTCGACTGCTGGAGTAGTTGCTGTCCCGCAGTAGGGGAGTGTTTTCGTTAGGCTGGCCTGTCGGGGGATATCTCTATCCAAGTAAACTGTATGGACCCTGCCCTCTGTACTGTCGTGGCTCCTTGGTTTGGCCACCCGCTGTCTCCTTCGTCTCCTCCTTCCTGCCGGGGGTACCCAACTAGTGGGCGTAGGAACAACGAGCACAGCATGGTGGCCTACGTACGGAATCCCATCCGTAATGAAATCCTAATATACTTGCAAATAGTGTCAGTTCATGACAATATAGAATCTTTAAAGCATGTGGTAACCCGTTCCTCGGCATCTCTCAAGAACGTACCTTTGAGAGCGTTCCATTACTCATCCTCATAATTTTGATGGTCCTTCTCAAAATAGTCTCCACTGCACTGTGCCAGCTTTTCTGCCTTTCTTCAAAGGCATTCTGGATACCATTTTCTGAGAGATCCCTCAAAATCGCCTCTGCAGTCTTCACCACTGCTTCTGATGATGGATAATGTCTCCCACGAAGGCGTTTCTTCAAGTTAGGGAATAGAAAAAGGTCACATGTAGCTAACTCCGGACTGTAGGGAGGCCGAGAGATGCACTTCACGTTGATTTTTTACAAGATATACAGCAACAACATTGGCAATATGCGGCTGCGCATTATCGTCGTGCAGCATCGAGCCTGCTTCACGGAAATGTGGCACCCAAAGAAATGTTCAGTATTTCAGAAAGTGATCTTAAGGTAATTCGTCGATCCTCTCTCACAATGGTAGTAGCAGTGTTGATGTTTTCTTCCGTAAGAGCAGTAACTGGAGCACCGGGTCCACTTTCCTTTGAAATTGATTGTCTCCCCTCTTTAAACATTTTAAACCACTCTCGAGCTGTGCTGTAGGGAAAAACAGACTCTCCATAGGCCTCCTGCAACGTTGTGTAGACCTCAACTCAAGATTTGTTGAGACGAAAGCAGAATTTCAAAGCCGCATATTATTCCTCGCATGCTACCTCCATTGCACCGGTATGCGATATTGAACATATCTGAACTTGTCTGATTCTCACAGGTGGGAACCAGAAGTACCAACAATGAAACTACTACAGCGTGTTTGATTCACATTAAGCTAACAGAATATAATATGTTTGAATTTTAGTGCGAAAAATTATGACCGTAAAAATATTTTGATTATTCCTTATTGAACAGCTCTCGTATAAAGTTAAAAATAATGAATTAAAACTGGTCATTATAAAGAGAAGTGAAGAGAGTGTTATTTAAGGGAAATTATTTTGTAGGTAAGTATAAGTTGTGTAATGAATATGCTAAGTTAACAGCCTGGGCTGTTATTGTCTTGTAATTTTTATTTATAAGAAGATCAGTACAAACAAATAAATAAAATATGTATGTTAGATATTTTCATGACAATGACAATTTTGAAATCGCAGGATATCCTACTGCACAAGAACGTAAGAACTCCTCAACAATTC
Source organism: Mantis religiosa (assembly GCA_030765055.1). Taxonomy (NCBI): domain Eukaryota; kingdom Metazoa; phylum Arthropoda; class Insecta; order Mantodea; family Mantidae; genus Mantis; species Mantis religiosa. The sequence continues at coordinate 48,145,335 of CM060954.1, forward strand.
ATGTCAAAACATTTTTGTGGAGATAACGTTTTCCAGATATTCCTTTTTAAGTTTTTATTACTTTACATTTTCAGATACGTAATCTTTACTAACATACATGAAGTTTTATTCTTTTCTATATGCGTATTTTGTATGCTATTCCTAAATATGTAGTAAAACCATTTCTACAACTACTTAACCTCTTTAAGATGAAGTAGATAAAAAAATAAGCATTTTTATAAGTAGTCCTTAGAGAAGTAAGTGGAAAAATACATGTCAATGCATACACCAGAATGTTTAAAGATACAGTATCGATAAAACCTTGAGATATGTACGTACCTATATATAATGTAAGTACTTCTTCAGAACACTCAAATTCTTGATTCGCAACAAGCTGTTAAACGCCTGTTTAACTTTGTAATAACTTTGTTAATTAGGAGAGAGTTGATCGTACAGTTCTCAAGTGCATGCCTTGACGCTTCGTTCTCCTTGACGCTCTTTGGCAAAGTGCGGTTCTTTCCTTCCCTGTATCCGATACTGCTTGGTCTTAAGTTTGATTTTAATTTTTCAGGATTTTGAACTTTTCAGTTGGCTCTAATTAATTAAAAAACACCCATATACCGGAGTAATGTATTTAAAAGGGTCAATTCTTTAAGGATTAATTTCTCAATATAAATTTACATTAAAAATAATCAGCGATAAAAATCCTGGTAATTAAGCACTTACAATAGTAACTCGCCACAAGTGGTTGTCTCAAATATGAGAACCCTAAGTGGTCTACCGGGAAATGTGGGTCAATTGGAGAATTCAATGTCAGAAAGGCATGTTGGCCATGGTAGCTCAAGGTATTAGAGCGGCTGGACGGAAACGAGAAGATCCGTGGTTCAAATCCCGGCCATGACATTGAATTTTTCAGTTGGCTCTAATTAATTAAAAATCAACCATATACCGAAGTAATGTATTTAAAAGGATTAATTCTTTAAGGATTAATTGTTTAAGGATAAATTCCTAAATATAAATTTACATTAAAAATCCTACCTATTTAACAATTTTTATTTTCCTAAGCGTGTTCAGTAAGAAGTATTATAATGCTTTTCAGTACAAATAACAAAAACACAACAAATGAAAATGGATACACTTAATATGCAATTGCCCTTAGAGACATGTTTAGAATTTCATACAGATTAATAGAAAACTGCATCCTGTGGAACATTTTGAAGTTAGAAAAACGTAGAAAATATGGAATCTGAGAAATCTGAGGTTAAAATTACATAATAGCAGCTGCGATACAGCTGTAGGGCTGTCTAAAGGGTCATGTGATGTTTTCTGTAGTACCGCTAGAAAAAAACTTATTATTGAAGTATGTCAATGTTAATTTTAAGACAAAGAAAATAAATTTGGTATTATAAGTTTTGGGCCAATTTGCACAGTTGTATCTCCTTAATAAACCCTTTTTTGCATATCCAAAGTGCAGCAGTAAGAAATTTCTCTTCTCCGAAAACTTCACGTTGAAACCAACGAATGCAAAAGCTATTGTCACAAATTACAAGCAGAAGAAATTGGCTAATAAGGCAGTTTTAGGTACTAATAAGCAGAATAGGCACAAACGTATGAAATAGGCATTTATAGGCACTATAAAACTAAGAAATTAGTCTAATAATTGTAAGAAACCTGTTTATACTTAAAAGCCTACGTTTCTCAACAAAGGAATAAAATAGGCAAATAGAGCAAAATGCGCCCCCCCCCTATTCATTATGGAGTTAAATAGGTTCAGAGATGCCACTGTCACTTTTTGGACACAGAAAAAAAAATTAAATCAATCAAGCTGCAACATTTGAAAGTCCCATGGAAGCTCCAAGTGTGATACTATTTTCTAAGACCTTGGATAATTTCTCAAAGCTTAGAACTTTAAATATTCCTTCGTGAGTGTCGGTGTGCAAAGTGATCGTGAGACTTGATAAAATAAAATGTGTGAATACCATACAAACTTACATTACATTATTATAAGGTGTGCAATACGATATGATTGTCCATTATTCTATTAGAGGTGAATAAATGATTTATAAACCTACGTTTAACATGTACAACATATTTCAAGCACAGTGTAAAATAGAAGTGGTATACCAGAATTGGGTTCAGGCTTCATTATATAAGACAAAATGTTCCTTTTTGAGCTCCGCATCAGTCTCTGGCATGTAGCAAGGCAATATTCACTTTCTGGACACCGGTCAATTCAGCCTGCAGCATGAAGTCGCAATTACAGAAATACAGAACGACTGCTCCCGCGTAATTACCCAGGCAGACAATATAGCATTGTGTACGAAAACGACAAAGAGATCCAACACAAAGGAAACAGCATGGCACCTATTCCTTTCATCTTTCACTGAACTTTCTGCTTTGGATCGGCATCGACCTGAAACACGCAGACTGCAATTGTTACTGAAACTTTTAGTTGTATAAATAACGTCGTGGAACACCAGTAACGGCAGGGACCCTCCTCTCTTTGTTGTGATACTGGTTTAATAGACGTAAAACTTAACTGTATCGCTTTACAGTTTGTTATTTTTCTCACAAATCTAAATATTTTCCTCGAGGGATCTACTGCTCATAGTTGTATTACTGTAAAGGTAAATTATCAGAGAATGAAATAGATATAACCAGTTTTCTTCTGCATTCAAACTGACACGTTAATGTTAATGTTAATGTCAGAGGTTCTACTCCCATCAGTCCTGGACCCATAGGACCAAGGACCCGGGTCTTCTTCGACCAGGGAGTTATCAAGCTGTTTCAAAAGGGCGCCCGACGTCTCCATGGGGCGTTCTATAGGGCAAGACCTAGAGACTAACAAGGGGCTCCCCCCATCTGATCCTGTGGACTCAAGACGGGATGGAAGTGGATACGCCTCTTACGCGCGCCAACTCCAAAATGGGAAGGCTACCGATATGACCTCGGTGGGGCTACCTGGTAATCTAGCACACCTTCTACCTACTATCTATGCTGGCTAGTACGCGGGAATATTAATGGCTTCCCTCAACCCCGTCTCCGACGGTCTCCGACGGTTACCGATCTCCCACGGGTATCAGAAACCACTGCCCCCCCCCCCCGAGTTCAATCCAATCCAAACAACTCCCTATCAAGGAGGGGGCACGAATGTTTGGCCCGAGGTTCCTCTAGTAACGTCAGAGGCACCACGAGTAGGGGTCCGCAGTGCCCGCCCCACAGCAGATCCCCTCCTATACGGGGCATTCAAATTGACATAGACTTTCTCTGTTTTCACAGAGAAATTTTAAAATTCTTAAGACTGGAAGTCGATACTTCTTAGAGCGCATTAAAGTAACAACATCATATTTTTTAAAAGTGTGTCTTCCAGCCTAATTCGCAACTATTTGAAGGACTCAAACGTTCCAAAAGATATGTATTCATCGCTTCCAAATAATAATTTAGAAGAAACATTTCTCTTCGTTGTGTTAAAGCTTCCAAAATAAGTATTTCATGTAATCAACTGATGGAAAGATAGAGTCAGACTGAAAAATTCAATGCCATAGCCAGGATTTGAACCACGGATTTTCTGGTTGCCCTCCAGCCGCTCTAACCCTTGGGCTACTATGGCCAACATGCCGACATGACATTAAATTCTTCAACTGACTCGTGTTTTTCCCGCTAAACCACTTAGGAGTTCTCATAAACACATGAGACAACTACCTTAATGGTGACTTACAACGTGTAAGTACTTTAAGGCCCGGGCTTTATAGTTAACCACTATTAGGTCAATTAATGGAAATTAATTATTCTTTCACACTGGCCGTGTGTAGGCTAAAGTGTAGAAACATAGAGTCAGACAGAAAGATTCAATTCCATAGCCGGGATTTGAACCACGGGTCCTCTGGTTGCTATCCAGCCACTCTAACCTTTGAGCTACTACGGCTACTTTGAGCTACTACTTACCGGGTAAAACAAGAGGCAGTTGGAGAATATAATGTCATTTCGGCAAGTTGGCCATAGTGGCTCAAATGTTAGAGCGGCTGGACGGAGACCAGAAGATGGCATTGAATTTTTCAGTGTGACTATCTTTCCATACTTTAGCCTACACGCGGCTAGTGTGAAAGAACAATTAATTCCTATTAATTGACCTAACAGTGGTTAACCATAAAACCCGGGCCTAAAAGTACCTACATGTTGTAAGTCACCATTAAGGTAGTTGTCTCATGTGTTTATGAGAACTCCTAAGTGGTTTACCGGGAAAAGCACGAGTCAGTTGAAGAATTTAATGTCATGTCGGCACGTTGGTCATAGTAGCTCAAGGGTTAGAGCGGCTGGATGGCAAGCAAAAGATCCGTGCTTCAAATACCTGCTATGGCATTGCATTTTTCAGTCTGACTCTATCTTTCCATACTTTAACCTACACACGGCCAGTGTAAAAGAACAATTAATTTGCATTACAAATAGAAGATTTAACATATCGGTTAGTTATCAGATGATATATTAAATTTGGGTAAAACATGTAAGTGCATTCTTTCTTAAATATAAAGTATTTTTCTTTATTAGAGGAAAGGGTTCTAGTATTGTATTCTTCAGAAGTATTATTTCAATTACTTCTATAACAACATTTCATCCATATGTCACTATCCTCATATAGACAATCAAGTACTAGAATAAGTCAAATACCAACCAATAATTGTACGCCATTCAAAATTATGGCTCAACAATTATGACATGCACATTTACTGTTGGGTGTAACATTCAACTTTATAATTGCCAATTTTATAATTGTGAATTTAAATAACTAAATCAATTTTGTTGTTCTCAAAATTAATATTCGACTTAAATAATTGCAACTCTATTGCAGCTCAAAATAAATGATTTTTTTTTGTTTGAAAATATAAGTTGTGCTACTTTGTTATTTTCTTATAATCAATCAGCGCCACCTGACGGCCTCAAGACCAAAGTTGCTTTCACCAGTGTTAACTTGTGCACGTCCTGTAAGAACTATTAATCTTGTATGCCGTGACTTGTGAGGTTAAGTTTCGTTCATGTGCTAATGTAGGCCTATTTGATTTACGTAATCAAATAACTTGTTTTATTACTCTTAAAATTTTTTTATTCAATAAATGTCTCTATAAATACAGCTCTTGTTTTTGAACTTACCTAGATAAATAAATTAATCTAATAGATAGAGCCAACATGAAAAATTCAATGCCATGGCCGGGATTTAAACCACGGATCTCCTGGTTTTATCCAGTCGCTCTAACCCATTGAGCTATCATGGCCAAAGTGCCGTCCTGACATTAAATTCTCCATTTGACTCGTGTATTTCCCCAGTAAACCACTAGGGGCTCTCGCATCCGAGATACACCATTTGTGGTGATTTACTATCGGTGTATCTCGGATGCGAGTCAAATGGAGAATTTATTCTCAGGACGGCACGTTGGCCATGGTAGCTCAATGGGTTAGAGCGACTGGACGGAAACCAGGAGATCCGTGGTTCAAATCTCGGCCATGGCATTGAATTTTTCATGTTGACTCTACACATCAAAAACCTTAGCCTATAAACGGCTAGTGTGGAGAAATGATTAATTTCCATCATTTAACTAAATTAATCTAATGTTTTTCATGCCTAGTGGTTACACCACCAGCCTCCCACCAAGGTGAACCTGGTTTAGTCTCGTGGGATCGCATGTGGGGTTTCGTGGAAAAAGTGCAATCTGGGTGGATTTTCTCCGAGTTCCTGTTTCCCCGACCATTTATGTCACAAATTGCCCTGTAACCAACAAATCTCTTATCTCCTCCGCCATCAGTTCCTCTATGCTTTTCACAGTCATCGAGTTGTTCACCTGTCAGGATGTTCTCTCTGATCTTGAATCCATCTGCTCCTTAACTTTAAGCTCATTTCCATTTTTCCAGCATACGTAAATGAAATGATATCACTACTTGCTCACAGTGATCTTATGATATTTTCAACATTACTATAAACAATTCCTTACCTGACATTTGCTGTCTATGACTATAAATCACATATACATATTCTAAATTTGTTGCACTTAATTCTGCCAAAAAAATTCAGTTATTAGTTTTCAATATTAAAAAAGTTGTTTAAAATATCTCTCAGTACTAAAGCACTTTTTTATAAAAGTTCTAATGTTGATTATACATGTTTAAAATCTCACTCTCTCTATATAATATGATTCATTTCTTCACTACCCCTGCAACATGCCTTTGTCTCTGACAGGTCACGTAGCTTTTAGGATCATCTGTTCGGCTTTATTTATATAGGAGACAACGACTGAGGTTTCTTTATTATAAGCTTATATCATTGGCTAGCTTTTTCAGAGCGTCACAATCTGTTTATCTGTGACGTACGGGATAATAGAGACCTGACACAGGGATACGTGAAGTGACAACGGAATGCAAAGAGCTAACTTATCTCGCAGTCGCAATTTGTAATTCCTTTATATATCTGTTTGCTGCGAAATAAAATAACACAGCTCTCAATACCAAAAATAACAGTATTGTCAAAATATGGAACTCGCACGACACATGTACTTCGGCAACAACAAGAAAAATTCAAATGAAATAATATTTAAATGCCCAGTTGGATTTATATGCAAGACCTCGGGAGGACCATTGAGACGAAAATTATATTATCTTTCATTTGTTTGCGCAATCTGAATTTTATGCTCCGCTCACATCTTTGCTAATGAAGCCACAACAGTATAAGTACTTCATAATATTTATAAACTTAGTGTTTAAACGTCTGAAATAGTTTAAATTAATATGCATCAGAATAAAACATAATTTATTCCTTCTAGTATTTAAAATATTTTTGTTAAAATTGTATATTTTTATGTATCAACTCTAACCCTAATATACCACTGTGTAAAATAGGGTTCAATAAATCTGGATAAATAAACAAAAATTGTTTTTCGGGAAAAATAGCAAAAATATCATCAACATATCTATACCATGTTTTAAAAATTAAAGGAAAAGCTTTAGTGACTTGAATTTTGAAAAAAAAAAACCTCATAAAAAGATCAGCAAGAAAAGGTGAAAGAGGATTACCCATTGCCAAGCCAGAAGTTTGTTGGAAAAAAAAATCACCATTAAAAGTGAAAACATTTTGATCCAAACAAAAATCAGTAAGTTTAGCAAAATCAACTATTAAGTCCTTATGTAAATTTATTGAATTCAACCACTTTTTAAACGAAATTAAAAGTTTTTCTCTAGAAATACTAGGAAATAAGACAGTTACATCAAAAGAAATAAGTTTATCAGATTTAGATAGTACAACACTATTAGTCTTTTTTATTAGTTCAGAAGAATTTTAAATATATAAACTTTCAAATGTTTCAAAATTACTAAATATTTTGTGTTATCATTTAGCTAAATTGTAAGTTGGTGAGTTTATACAATTAACAACAGGTCTCATTTTATAACCAGAATTATAAATTTTATAAATTCTAGGTAAAAATGGATTACTAACTTTTACAAATGTTTTCCTTTGTTTGTTATAGCTTTCACTTCATTAAGTATTTTATTTTTTTATGATCTCTATGACTCTTTAATAGTGAATAAACAGACACTCATAAAAGTATGAACAATTATTACGTTACTTTATAAATATCGAACTTTTTGTATGCCGAATACCAGGCCAGTAATAAAACTTGCTTGTGGATGTTAGTAATCTTGCAGACAGGAAGAAGCGTTTTCTTCTTCCACAATGCTTCCACAGGAAATGGATTCGTGGCTGCTCCAGAAATGATTGCTCGTTGTCTGTTACGAATAGAATGTTCTTTTTATACACCAAAGAGGAAATGTTTTGAAAGATATTTGAAACATCGGAGACTGAAATTGCCTTATCAGAAGGTTCTTTAAAGCTAAAGTTATATGCTTTACATTTTTATGCCTCAGAGGTTTAGTTCTTCAAACTGACATTTTGCCAACTGGCCATGCTAGAATGGTTAATACTCTTGAAGTTGCCCAAAAGTTATAAGTACATTTGATTTTTGATAGCATTCTTCTTAATAGCAGTATATAAGTTTACCAAGGATTGCAGATACCTGGGAAGAAATATTAAGAAAATTATTTAACACATTGACATAAATATTCATTAAGTGTCAAAACACAGGGAATAACATTAAATCCAAAGCAAAGGTGAAAAATAATAACAGTATTTTCTTTACATTTTGGGGGATTTTATATACGAGAAGGAATGCATGGATAGATAAGGGGTTCTTGCAGATTAAAGGTTTCAGAAACAACAACATGTAAATAACCCTTATGTGTAGAGCGACAAACACTGTTTCATGGAGTACAGTGAAACTAATTTGAAGATAAATCAGATAGAAGATATAAAAATTTAAAAAAATAGTATTGTGTAAGTCACAGGCTCAGAAAGGAAGCACATGGATGAGCGAATAAAATATATTATAGGCGTTATCATCATCATCATCATCATCATAGTCATCGTCATTGTCATCGTCATCGCCATCGCCATCGTCATCGTCATCGTCATCATCATTAAACGTCCTCAAGGGTAGGTCATATCAGCCGATGAATGAAATGGGTGAAATTATGCTCACATGAATCCAGGGTCTAAAACTCTTAGTTACTTTACATTCATCTTCCACAATAAGGAAAATTCCAGAAGAAGTCTAATCGAGGTGACCTATCCTGACCAAGATACAAACTCGAGACCTCTTGAATGTAAGGCATATATGCTACCAGAACACTATACAGGCGGGCTAGAAGAACAAATGAATTATGAAGGTCAAAAGAGAAAATACGATTTCTTGAAACACATAAAAACGACCAAGATGGAATCTCAAAGATGCGTATATGGTTATATCTTTTCCTTTTATTTCGACTTTGTTATATTTAAGTGAACAGTTGTTAAACGAAGTATTTCCAGAAAAATTAAGAAGTGAGAAACAAGAACCTAAATTGCGAAAATCGTTTTTTATGGGTTATAAGTTATTTAAATGGTATAATGAGCTAAAAATATCTGGCACTTACGGATATTTGCAAATCACAATCACCATGCTAGTGAAGTATGTTTAATTTTTACACTTCTGGCTTTTGTGGTGAAGAAACTAGCAATTACTGTAACTTGAAGTCAAGCAATCTTTATTATGACAAAAAAGAGAAGGTGTAACATTAGAAGGTACAACATTAAAGACGGGCAGCATTGGAAAAGAAGTGAGAATCACGGCAATGCAACATGAAAAGCGACTTCACAGCCATTCCAACCCTGTTGTGCTTCAACTACTATATGTGATGTCTTGTGATGTCTGTTTTCATGAAAAAGGCAAATAGCAGAATTTATTCATTGGAATAAATTACCGCCAGAAATTATTCAATTATGACAGTGAAACTAATAAGTTCTTATGCTTAGTTGTAGTGTGAATTTAATGCATTTGGCATTAATTATGAAAAATCGTTCAGTAAATTATTGAGTAATCTTTGTATCTGCTATGTATAAATTCCGCAACGAAATTTTCCAAATGACTTTAGTCTCAATTGTAGTCGAAATATCACCAAATATGGTCTTTCACCAAATATGTCATTAGTCATAGAACAAATATTTTTCTGCTGCTTTTTCCTTCATGATATTACATATCAGTTCTTTGGGATTTAAATTGCAGTGATAAGGCAGCAATCTATATCCTGGCGTTATACTAAAATGTGCCGTATATTCTTACATTTTGAAACTAAATTTCAAATTTCCTTTAATATTCACAGGAATGTTTCCTGTCCATCATAAAAATTAATTTTCTTATTTACTTAATAGAAGATCGGGAAATTATTGGACAAAGTTAAAAAAAGTGTATATCGACAGTAAAGAGAACTAATAACGAACTTGCATTGTTACGAGGACTGTTCAATAAAGAATGATCACATTTTTTTGACAACGTACCCTTACTCATCCTAATAATTTTGATGGTCTTTCTCAAAATAGTCTCCCCTGAATGCGAGACACTTGTCACAGCGTTTCTGCCAGTCTTCAAAGACATGCTGGAAACAATTTTTGAGAGATCCTTCAAAATCACCTCCGCAGCCTTCACCACTGCTTCTGATGATGGATAAGACCTCCCACGAAGGCATCTCCAAGTTGGGGAATAGAAAAAAGTCACAAGAGGCTAAATCCGGACTATAGGGAGGGTGAGGGATGCACTTCACGTTGATTTTTGCAAGATGTTCAGCAACATAATTGGCAAAATGCGGCCGCGCATTATCGTGGTGCAGCATCTAGCCTGCTTCACAGAAATGTGGTCTTTTGCACCTGATATGGACTTGCAATGTTTTCAGGATATCCCTTTAATATGGTCCAGTTACTGATGTGTGTGCAGGTACAACATGCTGATAAACCATTCCATGAATATCAAAGAATGAGATGACCATAACTTTCCCAGCAGAAGCACCAATTTTTAGTTTTTTGGGGGTTGTTGATGAAGAAGATTTCCACACAAAGCTTTGCTGTTTGCTCTCAGGATCAAACTGATTTAGCCAAGTTTCATCAGCAGTGATTATGTTTGAAAGAAACCCCGGATCTTCCTCTAACATCAACTTAACTGCATGCAGAACTGCATGCGAATGTCCTTTTGTTCGGGAATCAACAATCTTGGACCCCATCGGGCACAAACACATCTCATGTATAATGTTTCTGTCACCAACTTATGGGTGGTACCCAATGAAATGTTCAGTACTTCATAAAGTGATATTAAGGTAATTCATCAATCCTCTCTCACAATGGCAGCAGCACTGTTGATGTTTTCTTTCGTAGGAGTAGTAACTGGAGCGTCGGGTCCACCTTTCTTTGAAATCGGTTGTCTCCCTTCTTTAAACATTTTAAAACCACTTCGTAAGTACGTGTAATATCTCTGTTGTTCGCATATTTTGCGGTGTGCTTCTTCACGTCACCATCTAGTGCTTCACACTCTAAGGTACTTACAGACAGTAGGCATTTAGAATAACACAAAGGACTCAAAGCACCGAAACCCATGTCGCCTTCTTCCTCCAGGTGATCGCTATAGCCTAAGTTACATGCCCTTTTAGCGCTTGAAGTAACTTTGATCGTTATATTATTACAATGTTGAAATAAAACATACAGCATTATTCAACCAAAGTGAACTAAGAAAAATTGTACTCAAGTATTATTTGAGGTTGAACAAGGGTTTTTTAAATATTACATGTGATATGCACGTAAAGTACGAGTTCTCCGATTTACCTTGAGGGTACCCTAAAAAACCAGTAAAGAGCAGGCAACAAACAGAGCGAGGAAGTTCAAAAGCAAAATTTTAATGACTTTCAAGCCCCGCTGCATCAACGGAGCACCAAAAGAGATTTGGATTACAGTTCCGATGTCTAAGCGATATGAACCACTGGAGCATACTCTCATATGCTATGAATATTGAAATGCAGACCGATATACTGGAGCAGATAATTGCTCATGGATGACGAGAGTGCAGTTCCATAACGAATATAGATTTTCCTTCGCATATTTTTTGGATTTTAAATGAAACCTGTTCTTATGTGACAACTGTTTTGTTTATTCTTTCAAATATATACTGTTTACTTGTATGTAAAGGAGGCAATCTACCGTATGAGTGTGTATACATTCTTATTAATGGCTCGGCAAGTAACGGTTGCTGAGGGCGTTATGCATATTAAATTTACGTACAGTGGCCTACTTAAGTATTCGAACGTAAACATATTTATTACTTATATCATTTTAAAGCACGCAGAGTAAGCATACGAAAACACAACTTGTACAAAGTAAACTTGAGTATACCATTAAACATATAAACTAATACACAGCAACTGAAACTAATTTGCACTACAAGGTGTAATAAAACTGTTACTTTACAACTGGACATAAGTATTCGAACAGAGAACAGCTAGTATTTAGTTATCATCGCCTTTCTTTGAATTACTGCTGATAATCGTTTGGGCATTGTCTGTATGTGTTGTTTAGTGACTGCAGAGTTCATATTTCTCCACTCTGTTTGAAGAAGTTCTTTCAGATGGTCCTTGCTTCTGATGTGATGCTTTCTCACATGCTCCTCGAGTTCCTTCCAGATGTTACCCATAGGATTTAAATCTGGAGATTGGGGTGGGGTCTTCAAAGTTTGAGGAGTGTTGTCCACGATCCAAAGCCCTACAACTTCAGCAGTATGCTTCGGATCATTGTCCTGCTGAAAGTAATAATCACACTCTAATCCCAACCTCTCTGCACTTATTTTAAGATTGCCTTTAGGAATCCTCTTGTATTTAAATTTGTCCATGATACCATCAATGAACACCAGTTCCCCAAAGTCAGATGAAGCTATAAAACCCAATACCATCACACTACTGCCACCATGTTTCACTGTAGCTACCATGTTCTTAGGTTCCCATTCTGTATTTGGCAGTCTCCACACTTTAAGACGTCCATCACTCTTGTATAAGCAGAGTTTGCTCTCGTCCATCCAGAGAACCTTTTCTGTTGGTTTCACCACATACTGTTTAGCAAATTCTATAAGCTTTTTCTTATTCACCTTATTGACATATGGCTTCTTCCTAGGTACGCGGGCATTGTACCCAGTACTATTTGAAACCCGTTCAACTGTTCTGGTGTGAACCACAGTGCCAGAATATTGCTCAAGGCATCATCTAATCTCAGATGCAGTGACTCTGGGAAACTGCTTCACCATTTTTATTATTTGCCTCCTGTCTCTGGTGGTAAGTTTAGAAGGAACGCCATTTCTAGGTTTATTTACAACAGTATTTGTCGGTTTGAAGCGTCGAATTATGCAGAAGACTGTAGTTGTGCTTCTGTTAATGGTTTTGTCAACTTCTGAGAGAGTTTTGTTTTGTTTGTACATATTTATCATGATATTCCTCTCTGCCACCGTTGCCTCCTTACCTTTACGTCCCATATTACCTGTGAGTTCACAATCAGCTCAATAGCTTTGAGCAGACTGTCTCGAGACATAGCATAAGCACAACTGCTATGTGGTAGGGGCGTGTAGGGTACGTCCAACCACCTTTCTCTCTGTTCGATTGGGTACGTTCGAATACTTATGTCCTCAAATAAAAGGGACAATAGAATAAATACATGCAAAGTATGTATGTATTTATTTCACTGCAAATGGGTACTACCCGGTGCAGAGCTACGAATACAGATCAAATTACAAATACTAGATTTACAACAGTAACACAATAAACAATACAAACATGATATTATTTTAACTTTAGTCGCTTAAAACATATCTAATTAATTCTCTATTTACATTTTATATACCATTGTAATTTAAAAGATAAACTATAAACCATCTAGATTTTTTCTAAATTTCTTCAGCGATAGGGGACAGCCCTGAAAGACTGCTACAGGCAATTCATTCCATTCTTCAATGGTTCTATTAACAAAAGAAATTTTTCCTACGTCGGTTCCGCATCTTCTACCCTTAATTTTATACCTATGATCGTTTCGTCCATAATAATCTGGATTATCTAACCTTACACTCACGTCCATCCATGCCTTTACACCAGCATTAGCTTTGAATAATGCTACCAACCTATGCTTTTTACGCATAATTCTTAATTCCTCCCATTTAGTCTCATCTCCTTTTATAGGCCCAAAATACTTGCCTCTTTTTATGAATTTTATTGCCCTCTTCTGTATTTTTTCTAATGGATCTATTTGGCTAGCTCTATACGGGTCCCAGCATGCTACTCCATATTCCATAACCGGCCGCACTAAGGCCTTGTAGGCAATTTCCCTGGACCTAGCGCTCCCCTTTTTTAATAATCTCATTACGAAATGTAATTCCTTCCACGCATTCCTAGATGTAGAATTTACTTGTTCGTCCCATCCAGCATTACTTGCCAGGTACACTCCCAAGTATTTGCAGCTGTCCACCTGTGGAATTTGCACCCCTCCCATGTGATAGTTAACAATAATTTTGCCCTTAGTTCTACTAAAAACAATGGACTTACTTTTCTTGGCATTAATTGTCATTTTGTTAGCCGCAGCCCAATTACAGATTTCATTTAAATCATCCTGAAGAGCGGTTTCATGCACTGTATTCCGAATTTTAGTATAAATGATACAATCGTCTGCAAACAATCTTATCTGGCAGTTAATATTAACAGCAATGTCATTAACAAGAACGAGAAACAGTAAAGGTCCTAGTACTGAGCCTTGCGGCACACCCGAACTTACGGTTCCCCTATCGGACAGCTCTTTACCTACTTTAACGTTTTGCGTTCTCCCTTTCAAAAAATGTTTAACCCATAATACTACGCGTGTGTCAATTCCTGTATTAGCTAGCTTACAAATAATTAAACTATGTGGCACTACATCAAAAGCTTTAGAAAAGTCAATTACCACTGCATCAGTTCTTCCCCCTGCATCTACCTCATCTGCCAAATCTTGAAATAATGAAGTAATTTGACTTTCGCACGAATACCCAGGTCTAAATCCATGTTGCGCTTCATTAAACCACTTTTTATTTTCTAACTCCTCTCGTATATATTCTGCAATTAAATTCTCCATTAATTTACATACTACTGAAGTTAGACTAACTGGCCGATAATTATTTATGTCTGTTTTATTACCCCCTTTATAAATCGGAGCTATAATAGCTGTTTTCCAGTCTTCCGGTATGGTACAGTTGTTAATTGACATGTTGAACAAGAGCATAAGATAGGGAATCATGGCTTCACTCCCAAGCTTTAATATTTCAGTAGGTATATTGTCTGGTCCCCTTTATTTTCGGTTTTGCAGCATCTTAATCCTTTTGCGTAATTTGGGCGCCATTATTTGAAAAATCGTTTCTCCCCTCTCCCCAATTTCCTGTTCGGAACTATCGTCGGATTTAAGATATTTTAAATATTGTTTTCGAGACTCAAAAGGTTAATGTTTACGTGTTAAACAATTCAACGCTTCAATATTAACATTGCAATATTTATAGTACGTGCAATGTTACATGTTACATTATTCGGATACTTCTGTCGGCCTCTGTATGTCTAACAAAGCGTCAGCGAAAGGCAACGTTTTACACAGCTTATATGCTGTGGTAAACCGTATTACTTGTGAGGTAAATATGGAACTTATATATGTACTCGTAGAGGCGTAGGCCTTCATTGACGGCCGTAATCCAATAAAATGTGTTATCCGGGCTTTTTGGTGGTGATTGACTAGCTGAAATGGCACTTGCCGTTTCGCCGGTCTCACCGCCAGGCATTTTCAGAAGATAACTCAGGCAGCAATGCAACAACCCTACCTGAGTCGAAAACTTCTGAAAATGCCCAGCACACAGTTTATGACACTTATACTTTTAAAACTAAGTTTATAACATTCCACGTACCTGATTGCTAATTTTATAAGTAATTGTTTGAAATAAGCAAAAACCTTAGCTTTACTCGCATTATTGCTACAATACTAAGCCTGCTCTTTACCTCATGTATCTCTACACTTCCTTTCCCATCTATGTCTCTGTATCTATTTTATCTGCAGCCTCTAGCCATCTTTCTCATCTTCTATCCTTGTAGTAAATCTTAATATTCTTTCTGTCTCTCTCATCACTTTACCCATATTCATCCTCTTTTCGTATGTTTTTGTTTTTCTGTCTGCTCTCCTCAACCTTCTTTCTTCTACTTCCCTATTCACAGGTCTGGCAGAAATATCTTTTCCTTAATCCACGTCATTTTTCATGTGAATTTTTTTTCCTGGAGTATCAGTAAGAATTAAAGTGTAAGAAAGCGGTTTAACAATACAGAAACCTGAACTTCATTCTTATACTTGCGATGCCGCCGAAGTACACAAATAAAATAGTAAAGAAAAATTTATATAACTCTGACCTGGGGAGCTTTACTCCGAAAGCATGAGCAGAGTGATTCTTCTTAACTTTAGTAACATCTAGCACATGCCCATCGTGTGGAAACGATTTTCCCTTTGGTGTAAATATATTATATACCATTAGGTTGTGATAACTGAATTAAAACGGCAAGGTTAATAGCCATTTTTAAATGAGTGAGCAAGAATGATCCGACGTACACACAAAAATCACGCTATAGATACTTTGGTCATAGAAAATAACTTCTAAATAGCAGTTTCTTAACGGAAATTCAAATCGGAACTTCACATGTCGAAATGTGAAAAGATGAAGTTTTCTCTGCAAAGGTCAGGAAACTAGGCAACCTGCAGCCACACGTAAGCAAGCTCTGAAGTAGGGCTTCATAAAGAAAGCAGGGATTTGGTTAATGCTACGTGTTTGGGATGTACAGTTTGCTCACGTGAGAGTCACGTTCCAGGTATACATCAGGCACGGACAGCCTATGCATAATGGACAGTACAGAATACACAATGTCTTACTGAGAACTTTTTTTTTTTTTTCCTGCGGAACAAGTTTAATTTCTCTGATCTGGACTAAAATATCATTATAGAGTTTTCATCTGAAATCCACGTTTAGAATCTAACTTGAATCAAAATTGTCACAGTGTAGTACCGTAACAAAAATTACTGGTGGGTAAAATTATTAATTTTATAAAGAAATGAAGGGCAAGCAGCTGTTACATTTTTGTAGTAACAGTCAATCAGTGAATTCCGTGTTAAGAATAACAGGTTGCTATTGAGTTTGTAACAAAGGTAATTTAGGTTCTAGTAAAGCCGATCGTCAAGAAAACCATTACCTATAAGCGAACCTGAAATTCAGCTATATTCATAAATTAGATTTAGTCACTAAGACTTGCACACAAAATTATGAAAAGTAGAAAGATGACAATATTCTTATATTTTAACAAGTTATTGAGTAGACAATTGAATTTAATAATAAATGTTGAGCTTAGAAATTTGGCAATATGTAGGACTTTTTTTTTTTAATTTACGTCCTCAAACGTTAAGTCATATGGGACGGTAAATGTATTGAATGAAATGTTGCTCAAATGATTCCAGGCTCCATGCAGCTTAGAGTTACCTGAAATTCGTCTTGAAGGATAACGGAAAACCCTTATCCAGATAACTCACCCTGACCGAGATTCGAACTTGGGACCTCTTGAACGTGAGGAAGACATACTACCATCTACGCTACCGAGGCGGACATAGCGCCTACAATTATCATTATTATTCTCATCATTGATAATATAAAAATATACTGGATTAATGCGTCTGAAACTCCCCGTAGGGGAGGGCTTCCTTCACCTCCAGCTGCCGTGGTGCGGGCGCTGCGAGCCCCTAGCACTCGTGGTACCTCTGACGTTACTAGAGGAAACTCGGGCCGAACATTCGAGCCCCTCCCTCTGGGAGTTGTTCGGATTGGGTTGGATTCGAGGGGGCAGTGGTTCCCGATACCCGTGGGTGATCGGGTACGTCTCCGGACGGGGTTGAGGGAAGCCATAATTATTCTCGCGTACTAGCCAGCATAGCTAGTAGAAGGTGTGCTAGATCACCATCTGCCCCATCGAGGTCATTTCGGTAGCCTCCCCATTTTGGAGTTGCCGCGCGTAAGTGGCGTATTCACTTCCATCCCGTCTTGAGTCCACAGGACCAGATGGGGGAGCTTGTTAGTCTCTAGGTCTTGTCGTATGGAACGCCCCACGGAGGCGCCGGGCACCCTTTTGGGACAGCTCGGTAACTCTCTGGTCGAAGGAGGCCCGTGTCCTTGATCCTACGAGTCCATGACTAATGGGAGTAGATCCTCTGGCTTAACGGTCCATAACTGTCGGTCTGAAACGTTGCAGTGTGCAATCTACATTATAAAATTATAATAACTAATAACTGGGTCAGGTCGAGAAGTCTTAGAATGCCACCAGTAAAACTATTACATATATGAGTTCAAAAGAAAGAACTATAAGGGGGGGGGGGTGGAGCCAAAGCTTTCTGTAACTGTTTGTAACAGGAGAATCTACACTGTATATCTAATTCTCAATTTCATCTTGTTGGTATTCCCAGGCTAAGATAAAGGAGTATTGCCTTGGATCTGAATGGAATATCACTTTAACTTATTGAGGTTGAAGGACCTTGAATTATGAAGCAGTATTCTTTTGTATGTATGTGTGCGCGTTGACGAACCAAGAAAGTCACACACATACATAATGAAAGCCATTAATGTAAGACATGTTTCTGCTAGATTATTTAATGTTGCCACCATTCTCTTTTTGGCTGGCTTAGTACAAATTTGGAAGTCAGTGGTAATACGCGGCTTTACCTGTTGCGAACAAAGCATAACATTTTTAGCTCGGAACCTACTTGTTAAACAGCCTACTCCCCCTGAAGGACTCGATGCCACGCTTGCGCTGGGGGCCCTTCAACAGCGTCCCAAGTATTTCCGTGCTACAGGATAATGAGAAGCACTTTCCTCTTCTCTTACATACAGCAGCAAAGGAAATGTTTAGACCACAGTTTCCTACCTTCTGGGAACAAAACTTCTTTACATTGGAAAAACTGTGTAGGTCAAATATATATGCCCGTTGCTCTTTCCAAACCTTTTGAGTGTTTGTCTGCAAAGGAATGTTCTGCAGGAGAAACATTTATTTTCATCATTCCTAGCCTGACTTTATGGAGAGCTCAACTCCCTATAAAATATAACCCTCACTACTTTTCTAAAGGTTTTCCTCAAAATGTGTTCTGAGATAAATTGTGGACGGCAGTGCAGAGCTTCTAGCCCTCCATATTTACATATCCGTTGATTAAAACGTTGTAAACGTACTTAATGAGTTATGTAAGGTTAGAAAATGAACTTGTAAGAAGCAATTCTGAAAAAAGTCAGGGAAATGCTTGGGAAATGTTTGGAAATGCAAACCATCTATTTTGCCACACACACTTATGTTGAATAGCAATTAATTATACACCTATAGTCAACAAATTTGTTTCAAAATACTGCTCAAAGTGGCCAGCTCTGGAGTAAATACACTTTTTGGTGCACTATACCAAGTATGACGCACAGGTCTTGAATCTCTTCAGACTCTCCAAATATCTCTGCTAGTATGTTCCTTGGTCGTAAATGAGTGTCTGGAAAGTGAAATTTTTTATGGATTCCCACAAGAGGAAATGAAGAAGCATCAGTGGTGAAGCAACAATGTATGTGGCGAACAATGTTCCACTTGACAATACAGTTTGAAGCGCTTTTGTTTAGCTCAGTGTAAAACAATGAGGTTTCTCACAGGGTATGCGTGGACGTGTGTGAGAAGAATATTTTAATAACACTGGAATGCCCGTTTCCAACTTATTTATTTACTGCTTCTTTCTTTAGAACATCGAAATGAAAGTTGCCGACCAAGGGTTACCAATCTCTGTTTAGAGTTACTGACGGCAGAATGTTTATTACTCGATAAACTTTATTCGTTCCTCATATATATATATATATATATATATATGAACCGACAAATATCCAAGACAGAACAAGTGGACTGTCCCTAATCGCCCTCACGCCTCAGACTGTTCTCATCGGCCTGACGCCAAAGACTGTTTGAATGACCACAGCTGCGCGTGTGGGTGTCTATGTAACTTTCACTTTCTGAAAGCCCTCTTCATTCAACCAAAAATCTCTTTGTGGCTGTTTTGTCATGCCATTCTGAATGATCCAAAGAATACCCTATTCATACAAGTCAAGTGAGCCCCTTTAGAAAACTGCTAAGGACACTGTTTCTTACATTGCTTTTGTTATAACAACTTTCCCCCAACTCAACTGGCCTTGCCCGTTTTGTAATAAAGAACCAACATTCCTTTGACATCCATCATGATTCTTTACTTCTGGCAAACCTTAATTTCTGTATCAGTGGTCATGCAGCTGATCTCCTCTTCCAATCCAGGCCCCAAGATATAATGTCACAACTTCAAGATGAAAGTGTGCATCCATATGTAATTGTATCCATATCTGGCTGGCTTATATCCAAAAGGTTGTGTTATCAGATTGTTTAAGGATCATTTCAAGGACTATAAGATCCCTTTCTTAAGTTGTATTTCTAATGTGTTATAAATCCATTGTATTTCGCACAATCTTTTGAATCACTCTGTTCAGACTGAAGAAAATAAAATCCAGCTGCGAAAGAATATATTTGTTTAACTTCTGCAGTGACGTAACTGACAGGTTAGATTTATTACTGAGCATACTTGACTGCATTATTTTTATGTACCCGGGAATGACGGACGGTATGCGACATTTGTAGTCTTTTATTTGTTCTCCTCATATCGTTTACCAAAATATCAGAATTATTTTTTCAGTGGCATTTTGTGTATGCTATTATCTTGTTTAAATATTAGTTTAGGCGCATCTAAACTATTTCTACACCTGCTTATAGCCATTTTAATGCGTTAAACTAAACCCTATTTACGAAAGTGCAAATAAATTTGACCCCAACACCGTCATTAATAAAAGTAAAAATATAAATTTCGAGTTTTATAGCTTTATTAATTACGATGTATAACTAACTATATGTGGATGAAAAACGTCTAAATTAAAGGTAAACTTTAGGAGGGAAGAAACAAAAACAAATGACGCTTCTCTGTATGTGTTTCATAGGGCCATTTTAAGTCAAAGCTTTTAAGATAGAAGTGTTCAACTAACCGAATCAGTGCAAATACAAACATTTTTATTATACAGTAAAACAATTAGAATGTATTTAATGTATCCCAGTCACCTGGAATAATGCATGATATTGTTACTATGATAAATTGTAGAGCTTGGAACTTAGGGTTCACTGTCTACCCCGTAACTAGGAGTGTAGTTGGAGAGATAAGAAGCTAGATGGTAGTGTTTAGTGGTAGAGCAAGATTGATGTAAGTAGAGATAAATAGAGGCAACACCGAGTTTTATAAGCCAATTTACTAAACACTAATTATAGTGGTAACAGTAATATTATTGGAAATCGATTGTTCTTTCACACTAGCCGTGTGTAGGACGCGCTATGAAAGAGTAGAGCCAGACTGAAAAATTCAATGCCATAGCCGGGATTTGAACCACGGATCTTCTGGTTTCCGTCCAGAGGCTCTTACCATTTGAGCTACTATGGCCAACGCGCCAACATGACATTAAATTCTCCAACTGACTCCTGTTTCTCCTGGTAAACCACTAGGAGTTCTCATGAACATATGAGACAACTACCTTAATGGCGACTTACTGTGCTGTAACTACTTTAAGACCCGGGCTTTATAGTTCGGACCTATATTAGGTACAATTAATGGAAATTAATTGTTATTTCACACTAGCCGTGTGTAGGACGCACTATGAAAGTGTAGAGCCAGACTGAAAAATTCAATGCCATAGCTGGGATTTGAACCACGGATCTTCTGGTTTCCCTCCAGCCGCTCTAACCATTTGGGCTACTGTGGCCAACGCGCCAACATGACATTAAATTCTCCAACTGACTCGTTTAATGTTATTACAGATATTATAATCCATACGGGCTTTCCTTGGTGATGCGCAGCCGTATGTTTTTAGGGAATGCGATGTATCGAATAGCTACCACTGGAGGGTCGCATGATGAGCCAGTTTCTAAGATCAGGTGAGCTCCGAGAGAATCCAAACTAGAATGAACCTCTAGAAAGACCCAGACTAGAATGATCCAGGTCTGCCAAAATACACAATCTGTATATACTGTTACTTTCAATATGGCGACATATCGCCAAATCGGCATTCCCACGTCACAGAGGCTGCATAAACGTTTCCCAAGCAAATCTAAGCATTAAAATTTTCCTCCAAACATCCTACCTGCAATTGGGAGTCTAAGAGGCTCAGATTACTTTAGTCAGCAAAGTCCGTGTCCAGCAACCTGTAAATAATCGACTTGAAAGTGATGTCATTACCTAAATTTATATGAAAACTGCCAAAATGCTATTCTCATGGGTCACCGGAATTAAGAACTTAAACGAGTCAAGTCACATTACATAATAGGACTCCAGAATTTGTATCTGTCAAAGTATTCCTCCAGCCTACACGTAACAGTACATTAAACTCGTATTAATAATTATAAAAATAAAAATATTAAGATAGATTTCATCATTCTAGGTGACCTTATACAAGTTAAGAGAAATGAGGAAGAGTGGGGAAATTGTTGGGTGAACAAAATATTATGAGTGTTATCAGAAATCAGAGGCATGTATTTGTCACACTCTCAGAAAGGAGAAAACTGACGTCTACTTATTATGCAAGTGAACTGATCTTACTATTAGGAATTTGGTTTCAGGTTTGGGAAATATCACTTTACAAAAGCTGCATCATCCATTATTATTTTAGAACAATCTGATGTATTCATTGTTAGAACTTTCTCTACCTACTCCTCCACAAATTATGGTTAAATAAGCTTGTTCTTAGATTTATTGTTAAAAAAATCCAGCTCGCAATTCAAATTTAAACATTTGGTTTCAGTTAAAGCGGCTGTCATATCTTTTAAGAAATGTGTGTATGTGTGTGAACAACAACTCAAAAACAAATATTAGATTACGTAAATACCAAACTAAGTATTAGTGTGGTACTTTAAGTTCAGCAAATTTTAAGAATAAATTACAAAATTTCCAAGGAACACTCCCTATCGCACTATCCTTTACATGGAAAAGCTTTGATATTCTTTCAAAATTAGCTCTAATGGTTTTATTTAAACATCGCACGTAATACACATATATTTTAATGAAAAATGAATTATGTATATTAAATTATATGCAAATAAACTCTGCAGGTGCTCTTTCTTTTGAATGATTTTTGCATAGTGCCCGCCTCGGTAGCGTGGTGGTAGCATGTGTGCCTCACGTTCAAGAGGTCCCGAGTTCGAATCTTGGTTAGGGCGAGTTACCTGGATAAGGTTTTTTTCCGGCGTTTTCCCTTATCCTGATAGAGAATGTCGGGAAACTCTAAGCTCCATGGACCTCGGACTCATTTGAGCATCATTTAACCAATTTCATCCATCGTCCGATATGAGGACGTACATTTCAAATAAATAAATAAACAAACAAAAATAAAATAAAAACTTTTGCATAGTTGGCAACCCATAAGGGATGGACAAAATCTTACTGCATAAAAACTATACATCTCGTTAAAGCTCACAATTGATCACAAATAAAATTATTTCTGAACCTTTCGTTTTTTTTTAATTTTACCCGCTTCGCCGGTGGCCATTTAAACTCTTCAGGGGCCGGAAACGGATATCCAATAAACAGAACAAGACATTTAAATTGTTAAATGCTGTAAAAATGCATCATAAATACAATTCCGTATCTTCCGTATTTATTAGCTTATTTAAACGAAACAAAATCTGGTATAAAACTCATTAAAGGCAGTATAAATCTACAGTAACAACAAAGTAGAGACTACATTAATAAATCGTTGAAATTTCACTACTTTGTTTCACTGTAGCAAAAGCCATTTTTTGCTCCGATCGTGCCTAATATTTGAATCATTTTGTTTTGTGTATACAGGAACAAATGTATGTATGTATGTATAGCTATGCAAGCGACTTCTCCGATTCAAGTTTCGTTTATTTATGCTATACCAAGCGATAATCATACGAGTGTATGTTGCGTTACACACACAAGCTGGAAGGAAAACTCTCTGTGAGCATCTGTTATTACAGTGTTTCTCAACCAAGGTTTCTGGTAGCTTTATGCAGCTGTTTTCGCTCTGTATTTTAGTTATTTATACTCTGTGTTCAGAGTGATTTCTTATAGCTATCAAGAGCTAAATGAACGGCATATTTGAATTTGTTAAATTTCAATGTTAACCATGGCTTATCCCCGTAATGTAGCAAATAAATTAGCTTGGGTATGATGTGTACAGGCTTTTGATACCACTGTAGGAAATCTGGAAGATTTGTTGTGCCATTATGAAGGAGATGTTTAGGATACAGGTAGCAGTGACGTGTACTGATCTACAGATGGCATGTTAGCTACTCCATTGTTTGGGGGAAATGGCGGGTCAAACATGGGTGATGTGGATCAGCTATTACTAGCTATCCCTCTTTACGGAAAACAGTTAAATGGTAAAGTGTTTTTATACCACTGGATGTAACCACGCACAATTGTTTAGCAATTTTCAGACCTGTAAATTAATGCAAGACATTCATCTACCTGAACTTGCGCGTATAAAGAGCTCGTAACCTAATTGAGTACTATAATACTCAGAGGCCTCATTATACTAGAGGGTAAGAATCAGCCCTCATAGCTGAGAGAAAACACTTTCCTAAAAGGATACCACCCACAACCAAAAAAGCTGTAACCCTTTCGAAAACGTGTAGTGTTGCGAAAAAGAAGTTCTTAAGGAAACCAATATTATTTGGTGTGAATCTGCAGATGTGCTCTTGGGTGTTTATCCAGGTTTGGAGGTGTACAATTCAAAAAGAAACCTTTAAGGGTACGCTTACATCTCTTATAGAACTAATTTAAATTTATTGTAAAACAGGAAGATTAAAATAATTGGCGTTAAATGAGCATTAAATGCATGTATGCGCAGGACGTCTATATATGTCTATATCGGTTTGGCGCATTTTAACTTGGACGTCATATGACGTCCATATCGGTGAAAGGGTCAAAGTACATAAAATTTTCTCAAATAAGGAGTCTGCTGATCAAGAAAAATGAACGGAAATTCAAGATCATTTCACAATGACCTCTCGTAAAATTTATTTTAACATGAAGTAGTTAGAGGAATAAGCTTTCGTAAGAATATTTTCTTAAAGAATTGATTCAGGAAGTCATGTAAATTTAACCCTTCACATTTAATTTGAAGGGATGCCGCTTCAGCCTTATCGACTACCGATTCTCCTATAAGTATCTTCCTGGTAAGAATCTTCAACGAATTACTTTATGAATCTGTTTCTGCATGAATTTCATATGAATTTGAATTTACATGGTAAATTAAGTACAATGCCATATTCATTTATACATGATGTGAAACTGAGTCAGAACTGTTGCTTTCAAATGCAACGAGGATCTATTTCCAGATTTATTCATCTCTGTGTTCACCTGAATCAGACAGAATGCTCACAACAAAGCTCTGATCTATTCTGTGTGTTGAATTATGGCAGAATCACACACATGCGTGAGCCTGTATTACTTTGCCTGTATGAACTTGCTTCTCTCAAAGCGAATAATTCAACCCGCAACTCAGAGTAGCATACAACCTGCATAACCCTAAGGCATTGTTTGTACATTCTCTGTGTACCATAAATGCATATCACACTTTGATTAAGATCTTCTGACCGTTATACGGCGTATATGCGCAGTATGACATCCGTTGTTCTTTGAACGATAAGTATACGATATGTTCCCTTTGATATTGTTGTTAACGTGTAGGTGCCCTAACAAATTTAATAACTAATTAGCTATTATCAGATTTTACATTCTCTACCCCTACTTTATCCAATAGTTTGATGTCGAGATTTCATAAAAAATACACACTTAGTGCCCTCCTGAATCCCCCCATGCCCCCGAGAATAGTTTCTAGAAAAATATTTGTGTAAGAGTGTTCGTGTGAAAGTTCCTGTATGCGTCTTTGAGAGTGTGTGGCTTTGGAACAGCAATAGGTAAAATGATAATTCGATAAATATCAAATTAGGTATTTAACTGTATAAGAAAAGAAAAGAAAGAAAGCATTTTGAACGTATTTTGACCTTGTGGGTTCGTAAAATTAAAAGCCTAGTTGGCAGAAATTCAAAATGCTATTTATTTCCGTATAAAGACACCTTGTACAACCCTTTGCAGCAGCACAATTACGTAGCATACACAAACAAGTCTCTCGTTGCTCCCCCACGCGTAGACAAACAAAAGAATACACTTTCGAATCACTAGACGATTAGCAATTATCAATTTGTAACTCCATACATTTCAAATGTCCACACAACTCACACACTGCACAAAAACTGCCTGTCGCTCGCTAGCCGTGCTGGCTGGCAGTATTTATCCCGAAGGTTTTTGCTGCCTGCCCACCCGTTTTGGGTTTAACTGCAGGTAAAGTTTGTTCGGGATGTTGTAGGGTGTCTGGTGGATTTTTAGGTTGGAATTAATTTGTAAGGATACCGTAATTGTACCTTGGGAATGAAAGGATGGGATGCATGCCTAGCACCCTGGTGTTTTGTTTCTGATTTTAGGTTGGTAATTTTGATGCCAAACAGCTTAGGAGAATATGTGGAGCCCAAATTTAGCTGCTGTTGGGATTAGTTATCTTGGGTGCCCTGTAAGCCATGCGGGGTACCCGATGTAGGCTAGAGCCACGCCTAGTGGGGTCATAATCTCCCAATGATCTGACAATGGCGCTTCTATGGTTGGGTAAGTTAGCGTATAATTTTGTTGCCCAGCGCCTAATCTCGTCCTCCACGTATGGAAGACCTGAGGCTTCATGAAGCAACCTGGTGAGAAAGTAGCGGCTCACAGAATATATAGACCGTAGTCCTCTATTCTGTGCACGTTGAAGCCAAGCCAACCAGCTATCTGCGGCCATGCCCCAGATTTCACAGGCATAAAGCATGACGGGAATTATCAGCGCTCGGAAAAGGTATAACCTCAGGCGAAGCGGCATCGAGCTCGACCCCAGCATTGGATACAGGGAAGCTATTGCTCCATGTACCCTTGCCGCTAGGTCCCTAATGTGCTGGCGAAAGGTTAGACCTTTATTCAACGTGACTCCTATGTACCGGACAGAGTTGGTCCACTCTATTCTTCGGCCTCGGAAGCTGAAGTTGGGGCAGTCTGCGGAAACTGCCTGTACGACTAGCCGGAGCGCTTTATACCTCCACTCATTTTTATAAAAATTAGTGGAACGCTCGGTAACAATCAAGGTGGCATAGAAGAAGAAGAAGAGAAGAGCTTTCAGATATATATGTCTCTTTCTTTCTCTTTTTCGGCAAGCATCCAACACTCGTCTATGCACCAGCTATGATACTATCGGTCTCTTTCGCACGCGCTGACCGTGGCCCGCTGCATAACCAATGCCTCGCGACAGTATCAATGCCAAGATTTTCAACAAAATCTCTCTCTCAGTTTGCACCGCTTTTTTCTGGAGGGGATTCGGAACTGCGACCAAGTCGTTGTCTATTGTGCCTTATTCCCCCAAGTGGAAGTGCCCGGAAGGAGGGATGAGGCGAGAGGAAACAGACGGTGGCCTTTCCAAGGAGACACTATAGTGCAGAGGGCAGGGTACCTAAATTTTACTTAGATGGAAACCTCGCGTGGCAGGCTAGGACAACGGACGTACTATGGTTTGAAGACGGTCCCAGCAGTCGACCTGGAGGACGGCAGCCGACCTACCGGAGAAGGAAGTGGTTCACACGGATGATATCCTGCCAGCATCGCCGATACTTACGCCGAAACTTCTACCATGAAAGATACCACCAATTAGATATTTGATTAAATAATAAATATAATTAAAATTAGTGCAATTAAAAGAATTACTAAATAAGATTTTAAATCATTCGTTTGAAATCATTGATTAAATCCTGAATTATGTATAACTATATTTTTTTTATCATTTGCTGTTTGTGAGGGGGCTTTAGGAGATGATATAGAGGGACCGTTAAGTGTAGAGGAATTTACTCCCATTAGTCCTGGACCCGTAGGACCAGGACCCGTGCCTCCTTCGACCAGGGAGCAATGGATACTCCGGGGCTCTTTCCATAGGGAAATACCTGGTTTCCTAAAAGGCCCCCCTGAACACAACTTCAAGACGGGATGGAAGTGGATACGCCACTTACGCGCGTCAACCCCGCAGGGAAGACTACCGAAAACTTCGGTGGGGCCGAAAGTGATCTAGCAGACCTTCTACTAGCTCTGCAGGCTAGTACCCGGGACTTATAAGGCAACCCTCTACCCCTTCCGGGCGGCCTTTGCCTGGCCGGAGGTACCCAATTCCCCGTGGGTGTCGGGAACACACTGTCCCCTCGAGTCCAACCCAATCCGTACAACTCTCCTACGGGAAGGGCTCGGCAATTCGGTCCGAGGTTCCTCTAGTAACGTCAGAGGTACCACGTGTGCTAAGGGTCCGCAGCGCCCTCACCACGGCAGCTGAAGGGGACGGATCCCCTCCCCTACGGAGCTAGAGGGACAGGAAATTCGGGGGTGTAATTGATCTACCCAGCATTCACCTATCGATCCGGGAAAACCCCCGTAAAACCCCTGCGTCAGGTAGGCCAGCCACGGGAGTCGAACCTGGGTCCCCCGAATGCGGGCCATAGACGAAATCGCCTGAGTCATCCTGCACGGTGGATTGCAGCTGTACTTTTTCTCAATATCTTTGGTTTCAAAAACTGCATCACGTGCTATTTCTTGCCAAAAGCATTGTGTTACCTTGTCAGTTTCCTGATGAATAAATCGTTCCACGTCAGTCAGTTTAAAAGCATTATTTCTGTTTTCGTCATAACTTGAAGTCACATTAACTCAATTGCATTGTACCGGAAGTAGAAAATGGAAAGACGGATATCATGTCTTATAGGTATTAATTGTAATTTGATCCAGCCGATACAATTTTCCCTGGTTTTTAAACGGAAGAGGAAGTGAATTCTACTGATTTGAACCCTCTGGAGTAATCAGAAAGTACGAATCATTTATAAAAAAAAGCATATAATGTGATGCCTCACGTTTTACAGATACAGCATTCTACAGCGAGCAGGATGTGTACCGTTTACTCTCTCTCTAATTTAAGGAACACCCTGGCCTATTCAAAATAATTCCTTTATCACGTCATGTCAAACATTTACATTTCAGTTCTGAGTAATTACAAATATACGTACAGGCATGCATGCCAAACAATGATGATGTTCATTACGTGCTTACATAGCAATGTATTGATATTTTTGGGAAAGGAACTTGTGATCGTGCTGGAAACTACCTTTTATTCACACAATATCACAAACAAAAACAAATGCTGTTACACTAGATACGAAAAGAGTTTATGTATGAATATACACAATGCCCCTTAATCTCGAGTTTTATGCTTTCCGCAGTTTATACCCCAAACTTGAAAACATCGATCCCGTTACTAGCTGCTCACTAACTTGGAAGATGGCAATATTATTAAAGAATGTTTTCATATTTAAAAGAGAAGTAACTGGGGAGGGTCTTGGGCAAATAAAATGAACGACGTGTTGAAGCAGATAGGTATGGGTCATTCTTGGATAAATGCAGAGTATGGGTATAGAGGCTTCTGGAAAGAAGTCAAGCTAAGTTTAGAAGATATTGACAGACAAGACATTTTCGCCAATACAAGTGACAAAAGCTCACTGAGATTATATAGAGAAATAAAAACAACCTGGTGGAGAGAAGGATATACAGATATGTACCTATAGTAAGTTAGGGCGAGAAGGTTTTGCTTGGGCGAGAACAGGAGTGAGAAACTTGAAAGGTATAGGTCAAGAGAGGGAGCTAGATAAATGCCCATTGAGTGGAGAAGAGAATGCAGATTTCCATTGTATATTAAATTGTAGGCAAACAAAGATATGGAGAGCGCAGGCTTGGCTACGTAAATGGGACAATTTGGGGGGTGAAGTAGTAATTAGAAAAATTTTGTTAGTAAAAGGGGAAAAGAACAGGAGAAATATAGGGAATTATTTAGTTAATGTTAAAGAGAGATGGCTAAGAACAATTAAGAGGAAGTTGTAGAGTGGAATAGGTGAAATGGCAGAAAGTGTAAAAAGGAGTAGAGGGCCTCCAATACACAAAAACCTAGGGTTAGGTGTATGGGGACCGAATTATTAGTCAATGGTGGGCAACATGATAACATGATAGGATTTACGAATATATGACATTTCTCAGTATGGATTTTATAATTGTAATCTTGATTTTGTATTTCCATTTGTTGTTGTAAAGGGAAAGATGAGAAATAAATTACAAATTACTAGATCCTACCCGCGTATTTAATTAGTACTAATATAGATGTTATAGCATCGCCTGTATAATATTTGTAATTAGACAGCTGACGTTCGCACGTCTGTAAATATTCACACGTTACTAGATAGCTCAGTTAGAACGAACGCAAAAGTGTTGTCATCTGTCTAATGTGAAGGTGGTTTGAATTCCCTGCATAGGTATACTGATATTTTTTTACCGAATAATGTCTCTAACCCGATCGCGATAGCGCGGCTTGTGTACACCAAGAGCCTGGAGATAAGGCTATTGTGCTATTAAAACTGTCATTTCAAATTGGCATGTCTTGTGGCGCTTTTTCTATTACTGGAACACGGCTCCTCTAACGAAACAAGTGCTCAAACTGATGACCTTCTTGGCTAATGTACGCCCTTGTACTCGGTTTCCAAGTTTTGATGAACATAAAAGAAAATGATTACAATTCTGAAACTCTAACCTGTGTCATTGGGACACAGGAGAGGTCATAATTCCATTCAGCTATTTCGATACTTGGCCGCGCCGTGGCTCAGTGGTTAGACCGCTTGGCTCTCACGAAGGCGGCCCGGGTTTGATCCCAGGCGACCACGAAGTGAGATTTGCGATGGACAACACGGCGCTGGGGTGGGTTTACTCCGGGACCTCCGGCTTCCCCCCCCCATCTCATTCCACCGGTGGTCCACCTTCATCTGATATAACATTAGTGTCACCGCCTGCGGTGCCGTATGTAGTAAAATCGGGCGTCAAACACTACACATTATTTAAGTACTTGACTAAAAGCACGTTCTGCGTGCAATAGTACGAGTTGTATGTCTGGTGCTGTTCCATGGCCACCTCGTAAGTTTTTGTGCTTGATTTAGCCTTCTAAGACAGTTTTAACCAATTGTTGGGCGTTTTAATACCATTACTTGAATTGTAAAATTTCTTATGCATGTTAATTGAGATGCACGAGACGTAGTTTACGCAAACATTTAAATAAACCGTTGTTTAATAATATGTCCATTTTGACTGTATGTGTCCATGATGGACGAGGCATGTCTGTAAATTTTTCCTAACTTTTGGCAGCCAACGCCTGCTACAAGTACAAGAATCCGCCATTTTATTTTTGGCTGACCTTGTTAGTTTACTCATATGATAGGTTCATTTTTTTCCCAGGCGTTTGCTTAACTCTTTGCCATGTATACTCTAATAAAAGGTTTGTAAAATCGGTTGAAAACTGGAATTCACTTTCGGTAAAGGAGCCGTATGTGTACTTTAGGTATGTGTAGGTGTAAATCCTTTCGTGGAAGTGTTGAAAACAGTGTTGTTGTATAAATTAAATTAATTGGGAGTCGATTAATGACACTAAACAACACTTACTTTTAAATTTTCCCGGAACTAGTTTCAGAGGCCTTCCCTCTATCTTCAGCCGGACATCGACTGGTTCTCATTGGTGTAGCTGGCAATATTTTGTCATCGGTCTCCTCTGGTGGCGGTTCGAGGAACTTGCTGAACAAATCTTTCTGGGGGATGTCGAAATTGAATACTTTGTTCCTATTTTGAAGTAAAGATTTGCTCCCATGTGGACAGTTCTTGTTTTCCTGTTGTATGTTTTAGTAATTTTGGTTCTGGATTTATGTTGCGGTTTTTTTCCCCAAAAATGCTTGGCAACTGCTGATTTTTCTAACTGTTTGTATTTTATGTTCCTAAAGTGTTCCTTTGCTCTTGTTTCTAAATTTCTTTTGGTTTTTCCAATATAAATTTGACTACATTCACAGCATTCAATTTGATATATACCAGATTTTTGTTAGATGGAATGGCATCTTTGATGTTTGAGCATATTAGGTTTTTTAAGGAGTAATGGTTCACTGGAGCTAGTTGAATGTTTTGTTTTTTGAAGACTTTTTTGAATTTATCAAAGGCCCATGGTAGACCGATGACAAAATATTGCCAGCTACACCAATGAGAACCAGTCGATGTCCGGCTGAAGATAGAGGGAAGGCCTCTGAAACTAGTTCCGGGAAAATTTAAAAGTAAGTGTTGTTTAGTGTCATTAATCGACTCCCAATTAATTTAATGTGTAAGTGTACTTCAGCGACCAGTTCATTTTGTCCCTTAAGCCGCTATTACTCTGAATTTTGCGTATTCCAATCTAAGGGCATCAAGCAATACAGTCTAGTAATCGCAAAACTGGACTAGTACTAATACTCCTTACAAGAAAAAAAAAAAATAAATAAGGCACGGCTGACTCACCTGGTATAGTGTCACTAAAGGGGCGACAGATGTCGCAGCTATTTATTCTCCAACATCCTGCCCACCCTGGTCTATCTGGTGAGTGATGACCAGCGGGACAGGGCGTAGTGGTTTCCGTCCGGGGTGCGAAAAATGACAGTTCTAATACGCCCATCACGTCCCTCTCGCAACTTTTCCACACGTATAGAGGCCGCGCTTAGAGCATCCCCAACCGGCTCTCTTTGTAGGGAAAAACTGTTCTTCCCCCTAACCACAATGTCATAAACATCTTACGATACACCGACCGGGGTCAGAGGTGAAGAATGTTAGGCACATGTTTACAGCTGAGAATACCCAGGGTTGCCGTTGTTTAAAATAACGTTTAGAGGCAAAATATAAATAAAGCAGAATTCACTTTAAGAAATCGTCATTGAATTTTTCAAATAAATTTTAAATGATTGATGTTTCCTATAATAATACATAATGTTACAACTCTTTATAACATAACTGAAAAGAGATATATTACCTATGCTGTTATGGTATTAGTACTTATATTACGTACAAGAACTAAATGCGTATTATTAGCATAATATCTAAGGAAGGTGTAGTAAAGCAACATTGCAATTTTAAAGGGGTTAAATTGCATCAGTGTGCATGAATTTGCGAGGGATATTTACTTGCAAATCAAAGAAGCACTTTGGATATTCTGGTAGTTAATAATAATTTATAAGCAAAGATTGCACGTTAGAGCTTTGTTTATTGCAATCGTGAGCCGATTTATCCTAAAACATTTTCCTTTATTCTATGGCAGTTACAGGTGGTGAATTTCTGTTGATTTAACAAAGCAATAAATACTTCAAAAGTAAAGTAAAAAAGAGAAACCAAGTAACTATAGAAAAACTATTAAGGAAACCCTATTACCCTTTTCAAATTTTCGAAGCTTTTTACAAGGATGTCTGCTAATTTTACAAGTTTGAATAAAGTTAATCAGTGTATTTTTTTTTTGGGGGGGGGTCTTCTACTAAACACAATTTAAATAAATAATCACGTACATTCCGCATAATAATTAAATGTCATAAACGCTTTAGAACTCGAGAAAGGTTAGAAATACTGTTAGGTATATATTACAAGTATGAATTGAAATCCATGTTAGCATATCCATGTTAGGTTCGATACCCACGGTCTCCACATCTTAATTAAATTACGCAAGTGCTAAACGCCAATAACTATTAAATTTATAAAACTATACTTAATAAAACACTATGTAACTTCTATAAATATAAGCTTAATTAACATACATAAGAAGCACGTTTGCACAGTCTAAGATAATTTCTGAGGACACAAGAAAAATATTGCAACAGCGCTCTAACTTGGTGAACGTATTAAGGACCACCCCATATGTTTAAGGGTGGAAAGCCCTTATGATTGCTTACATGTGAGGAGGTGTGGTCAGAAGTGAAAACTTTTGACATAGCCTGGGAATTAATGGACGAGGTTACTATACTCTCTTCCATATGTCTTGGGCATGTGTCTTCTTGTAATAGAAATATGTCACCAACTCTAATTCTTTTACCATGGTCTCGATGCTGATGAACTTCTTGAAAATTCCGTAACAACAGCAGTTGCTCTTTACTCTGTTTCCAGAAGTGATCAGCTATTTGTTGGCGTAGTCTGAAGACTCATACAAGATCATTCCTTGGTGCTTTTCAGTTAGGTACTGTAGTGAGTCGATCGCCAACAAGGAAGTGTGTTCGGGGGAGGGGATCCGTCCCCTTCAGCTGCCGTGGTGCGGGCGTTGTGGACCACTAGCACTCGTGGTACCTCTGACGTTACTAGAGGTACCTCGGGCCGAACATTCGAGCCCCTCCCTGATAGGGAGTTGTTCGGATTGGGTTGGACTCGAGGGGGCAGTGGTTCCCGATACCCGTGGGAGATCGGGTATGTCTCCGGGTGGGGTTGAGGGAAGCCATCTATATTCACGCGTACTAGCCAACATAGCTAGTAGAAGGTGTGCTAGATCACCAGGCGGCCCCACCGAGGTCATATCGGTAGCCTTCCCATTTTGGATTTCGCGCGCGTAAGTGGCGTATCTACTTCCATCCCGTCTTGAGTCCACAGGACCAGATGGGGGGGGGCCCTTGTTAGTCTCTTGGTCTTGCCCCAGGAAAGAGCCTCGGAGGTGCTGGGCGCCCTTTTGGGACAGCTTGGTAACTCACTGGTAGAAGGGGTCCCGGGTTCTTGGCCCTTGGGTTCAGGACTAATCGGAGTAGATCCTCTGGCATGAATTGAATTGTTGGAGTCAGTACCTCACCATTATCGTCATCTTGCGTCAGGGGTCTTATGTTTAATGCGCCTTCTATGCTAATTAAAATAGTCTGTAGTCCTTCATCGTCAATAGTGGAATGATCAATTAGTTTTCGTTGGCATTATTTGGTGGAGCAAATCGGTAGGAGCATATAGGCTGTTCCAACAATGGCTCCGGGCTGTAAGCCTGGAACTTTAAGAGATTTCCATGTATTTCTGTGACCTATAGCCTCTTGTAATTCTTTCACTCCAACCCTTCTTCCTGATACATGTCAGCCGGTAGGTGTTAGCCACAATTACCTATGTAGGTCAGAGTGTGCCAGATGTCCCCTCTACTCCACAGAATTATCAATTAGTTTATGGAAGATGGGGTTCAAACTCGGACTCTGCATGTTTCGCGAGGCTATAGTTAGCGCGTTTTGCTATTTTAATATGACGAGCATAAACATATCGCTACTTAAACATTTTCTGTCAAACTAAAAGTTTAAAATATGAATGCAATAACATATCTACACCAGAGTATAAACAAAACAGTACCTGCATAAAATATAACAAATGAAATACATTTTTTGCAAAAAATGAAAAAACACCGCATGCAGCTTTTGCAATATCACTAAATCACTAAAAATGCTGATATCTATGTTTGTGCAGCACGAAACAACATCAAATGTACCATATGCTTTCTACTGTCACAATGTATTTTCGTACTTGTGCATTATCTAGCTTTCATTCCACTTTACTGATGTTATAAAACAAACATATTTACATATGATAATGCTAAATTAGTTTCCTTTTCCAATCTTTAATAAAACCATCTCTAGTGAACATCTTACAAAAATATATTCCATGAAGGGCAACAGGTAAACGAAATAAAACAGATAAATATTGATATGGGAAGGGTTCAAATCCACACGGTAAATAAAAATTATTGAGTGTCTGAATGAATCAAACATATTATGTTAAATTACCAAAAACTGATAGTAATAAAAATAAGGCAAATTCTTGTACACCACATTTACTATGTGTGTAGGGTTTAACGCCCACTTTTACTACATACGGCACTGCAGGCGGTGACACTGACATCAGATGAAGATATATGAATGAAACGGTGCGGAAACCGGAGTTGTGAGCCAAATGGTGAGTAAATTGGCTAACTATATGTTGAGTAAATAGCCACTATTGGAGCTATCACTATCCAATGCAGACTCGAGAAAGTCCACCTCATCCCCAAAAGGTTACTGTGTGATGTGGATTTTGGTATGGTGGAATTGCTGGTCCATCTATTTTCCAAGACAAAGATGGAGAAGCTCTGTCAATGGAGAAAGATACCGGCCTATTTTAAGGGATTGTTTTTGGCCTAAATTGGATTTTTTTTTTAATTTACGTGTTCCAGCGTTAAGTCTTATCGGACGATGAATGAAATGGGTGAAGTGATGTTCAAATGAGTCCCGTCTCCATGGAGCTTAGAGCTACCTCACATTCGTCTTTCAGGATAAGGGAAAACCCCGGAAAAAACTATATCCAGGTAACTTACTGACCGAGATTAAAAGACGGAACCTCTTGAGGCAGACGCGCTACCATCTACGCTACCACTGTGGGCGGCCTAAATTGAATGTTATGGATCTCAGAAATACCTGGTTCCACCAAGATGGTGCCACATATCATACTGCTCTCGAAACAATCGTTCTTCTGAAGGAGAGGTTCAGATGTTTCATCATTCCCTGTGGTGGCGATGTTAACTGGCCCCCATGATCATGTAATTTAACCCCGTTGGATAACTTCTTGTGGGGTTATGTTAAATCTCGAGTTTAAGTCAACAATACAGAAGCAGTAAATAATCTTAAGAATAACACCGTGCGTGTTATTCGTGAAGTTCGACCTAATTTACCTTGTTCTTCATTGAAAATTGGATAAAACGTATATGCACAACCCAACGAAATCCCGGCCCTCACAGCCATGGTCACTAAAGCGTCTCTAGCGTTCCGCCGCGTAGAGGGTGGCGGGTTCGAGTCCCACCTTGGGCATGGGTGTTTATGTATATAGTGAATATTTCTGAAACCAGGAAAACAGATAAGAAAATTAACGTAAATAATGAAAAAACGGTTAAATAAGAAAGAAATATATATTATTTTGGAAAATAAAATACAAATTAAAAGAGTCCCGGCGTTCACTTAACCGATGTTCTGTTCCACAGGTCTTCTTCTTCTTCTTCTTCTTCTTCTTCTTCTTCTTCTTCTTCTTCTTCTTCTTCTTCTTCTTCTTCTTCTTCTTCTTCTTCTTCTTCTTCTTCTTCTTCTTCTTCTTCTTCTTCTTCTTCTTCTTCTTCTTCTTCTTCTTCTTCTTCTTCTTCTTCTTCTTCTTCTTCTTCTTCTTCTTCTTCTTCTTCTTCTTCTTCTTCTTCTTCTTCTTCTTCTTCTTCTTCTTCTTCTTCTTCTTCTTCTTCTTCTTCTTCTTCTTCTTCTTCTTCTTCTTCTTCTTCTTCTTCTTCTTCTTCTTCTTCTTCTTCTTCTTCTTCTTCTTCTTCTTCTTCTTCTTCTTCTTCTTCTTCTTCTTCTTCTTCTTCTTCTTCTTCTTCTTCTTCTTCTTCTTCTTCTTCTTCTTCTTCTTCTTCTTCTTCTTCTTCTTCTTCTCATCATATAGGCCTACGGCCTGTTCCTTCCAGACATTAGGAGTCCTTCCATGTATTTTGTGATCTTCCAGGAGATCTTCTTCCGTCTGCTGGGAAGTAGTCTCTTGCTATACGTGCGATTCTGTCCGATGTCATACGGGATATATGGTCATTCCATTCGCTTCGTTTTCTATCCACCCAATCACCTATTGCTTGAATGTTTAATTGCTTTCTAATATCTTTTCTTCTTATTTTATATCTTCTTGTTCTTCCTATAATTTTTCTTAAGGCGTTCATTTCATTTGTCTCTAGAATGTGTTTCGTTTTTTAAGTGTCCGCTCTTACTTCACAGGCATAGGTGGATATTGGGCGTATTACCGCTTTATATATTCTAGTCTTGGTTTCTTTATTTAAATATTTGTTTTTCCATATAATATCATTTATGCAGCCTACAATTCTCGCTGCTTTATTCGCTTGATATGTAACTTCATTCTGCAGTGCGCCCCAACTATTTAACACAACACCCAGATACCTTATTGTCATTACCTGCTCTATTGTTTTCCTCTCTAGTTCCAATTTACATCTCAAGGGGAATTTACTTATGGTCATTGATTTCGCTTTTGTTAATGGTATTTTCATGTTATAGTTTTGTACATCCAAGATAGAATCTATATAGCAGTCTCTGTAAGTCATCCTCAGTGTTTGCCATCAGGACAAAATCGTCAGCGTAGCATACAATGTTAAGGTTTTTATTTCCCATTTTATATCCATCCATTGTATTGATCTCTTTTATAACTTCATTCATTAATAAATTGAATAGTAATGGACTAAGAGAATCTCCATGTCGAACCCCTCTTCTGACTGGTATCTTCGCAGATATGTTCCCTTCCACTTTTATTCTATTAAAATTATCAGTAAAAATGTCATTAATCAATAAAATTAATCCATTCGGTACATTATGTGTTTCTAAAATGTTTAAAACATCTTTAAGTTCCAGCCTATCGAGGGCCTTCTCTAGGTCTATAAAACATGCAATGATATTAATTATGTTCCAAAATAAGAATGAAATAAACCTTTATCATTTATAGAATGCGTTTAATTTAAGTTCAAAGATAGGACACTCTTGTTGAAAGACCTTTAGTAAGGATTTCTGACAGAATCTGACAGAAGCAAAGAAAACGTTGGCACATTCCTTTCATCAAACTGTTCTGCTGTAGCCCTGTAGCATATAAGCACCAGCCGCAACTGGTTATCTCATTACCATCTTAGTAGCTTCTTTATCCTTAATTACTTCATAGCTCTTAATAACATTATTATGGGTCTTCATTCTCATGTATTCTGCTATAAGATGATAAAATTACCTGAGCTTTTATACACTGTCATAAAAGTTCACGGAACTGCAAGAATTAAACTCATTAGAAGGATAAATTTAAATGACGTTCACATAGTAGTAGCATAAATATCCTTTACCCTGTTACACAAACGAGAGTTTTAAGTAGAGGTATATCGAACATCCAGTTTATGGTTTAACAGATTGGGTAACCTCCGGAGCAATATAGGTGCACGCGGTTGTAAACTGACAATACTGCAAGTCCGTTTGTGTCATTTGGCTCTCTCGTTTCTGCTTTCTGGTGTGATTTTCCAAGTTTTTTCTCATTTGTGTTTCTGAGTGTTTTTACAGCCGAGTGGGTTCGAACAAACAGGACAGCAGGGGTTAATTGCATTCCTATGCGACACGAGCGAAACTAGATCAGTAGAATTGGTGGCGCCAGCTGTTATGGTTGTGCTGCTTTATTGATTCTAAACTACTAGCTCATAAAAAAACCGGAATTAAACTACTCGTAGAAACATGAACATTCATGTCACGGGATTTACGGAATAGAAGGGTCTGGCGTATATCCGTGCGAGATGTCACACTGTTTCTCCTTTTTCTAACGTGTACATAGAGGTAGAGGAGGTTTTGCATTCCTTC
Source organism: Mantis religiosa (assembly GCA_030765055.1). Classification (NCBI taxonomy): domain Eukaryota; kingdom Metazoa; phylum Arthropoda; class Insecta; order Mantodea; family Mantidae; genus Mantis; species Mantis religiosa. Next base: position 48,184,200 of record CM060954.1, read on the forward strand.
CAAAACTTATCAACCATATGTCACTCGACGTCGTTCCTTTTCCACGCTGCAAGAAGTTCCAGGAGCTGTGCATTATAACATCGGCGTCTGCACGCGCCAGCCCTCACGTTTGAAGAGGGGACTACCACAGGATCTGCTTCTGAGTGATACATCTGATTCCAGTGATTCTAGTGCTTGATGTCTGTCTTACATCTTCAATATTGACATAATTTCTCAGAGAGTATTATTGGAGTTGTAACTTAATGTAGTTAGGGAGGGCCTGTTAGCCTACCCCTGAGTGTTATTGTTCTTTAATGTACTGTTCTGTTACCTCATTTTCACTCTGATCTGTAAAGCATTGTACTGCTGATCAATAAAAAAATTATAAAGAATATTTTACTCGAAATACATGTTTTCAAGCCATCGGAATATGAAATAATGTTTATAATAACGTCCCATATAGTGTAATAATTTAAACTAAAACGCCTTTTAATACCGTGCAGGATGGTGCAAGCGGTTTCATCAGTGGCCCTCCTTTCATGGGAGTTCCGAGTTCGAATCCCGTGGTCGGCCTACCTGACGCATGGATTTACAGGGATTTTCCTGGGTCGCTAGGCGGCATTCCCCAACTTTCCTGTGTCTACATTTCATCTCCGTAGGGGAGGGGATCCATCCTCTTCAGCTGCCGTGGTGCGGGCGTTGCGGACCCCTAGTACTCCTGGTACTTCTGACGTTACTAGAGGAAACTTGGGCCGAACATTCGTACCCCTCTCTGTTGGGAGTTGTTCAGATTGGGTTGAACTCGAGCAGGCAGTGGTTCCCGATATTCGTGGGAGATCGGGGACGTCTGTTCTCAGACGGGGTTGAGGGAAGCCTTTAATTCCCGGATGCTAGCCTGCAGAGCTAGTAGTCTGGTGTTAGATCACTGGGTGCCCCGACCGAGGGATTCGGTAGTCTTCCCGTATGGATTGACGCGCGTAAGTGGCGTATCAAATTGCACCCCATAATGCGAGGGTGCTTGTTAGTCTCTAGGTCTTGTCCTACGGGAAAGACTCCCGGAGTCACGCAGGCGACCCTTATGGAAACAATTGGTATACCAGTTACAACTGGTACCTGGGGATAACGCTTCCGCGTTTTCGGGAGCGGACGGTTTGCGTCCACGGAGACTCTCTCGTCCTCATATATCTCCATTTCATCTCCATTATCATTTCACACATTCTGTCAAGTGGTGGATTCTTTAAGAATAGAAGTATCGGTGGATGTCTCGTCTTTGCACGACAGATGATGTGCTCCTTGTAAACACTTCCACCTCCGGTGCGACATTCTCTATTCTCCGGCGGTCTGGTGGACTGTTTCAGGACAACGGTGGGTGGGACACCGTTAACTGCAGAGGTTCTACTCCAAATAGTCCCGGGCCCGTAGTTCCAAACACCCTGGCCTCCTTCAACCAGGGAGTTACCGAGCTGTCCCAAAAGGGCGCCCGGGCTCAGTGGGACTTTCCATAGGGCAAAACCTAGAGACTGACTAGCCCCACCATCTGGTCCTATGGACTCAAGACGGGATGGAACTGGATACGCCACTTACGCGCACCAACCCCAAAATGTGAAGGCTACCGATATGACCTCGTTGGGGCCGCCTGGTGATCTAGCACACCTTCTACTAGCTATGCTGGCTAGTATGCGGGGATATATAGCTTCCCTCAACTTCTCTCTTCCGGAGACGTACCCGATCTCCCTCGGGTATCGGGAACCACTGCCTCCTCGAGTCCAACCCAATCCGAACTACTCCCTATCAGGGAGGGGCTCGAATGTTCGGCCCGAGGTTCCTCTAGTAACGTCAGAGGTACCACGAGCGCTAGGGGTCTGCAGTGCCAGCACGACGATAGCTGAAGGGGACGGATCCCCTCCCCTACGGAAGGTGGGTGGGATACCGTTTGTACTGGCCTGCCTGGGAGTTTCTAACTGTACAATTGTAGGGATCCTGCCCTCTCACTGCTGTGGCTTCTTTAGAACGTCCGCCCTTTGTCTCCTCTCACCTCATCCTTCCTCCCGGGTGTGGCCCACTTGGGGGAGTAAGTACAATAGGTCATATTTGGACCTCTGTGCCGAATCTCCTCCATAGCATAGTTCAGTCCAGTCCAGTCCAGTCATTTAAATACTCAATTTGGACATTAAGTTCAGCATCTTCAAAAGTTGCAACACGAAGATATTTCTATAAGACATTTATATCTTATGTTCTCAAATATCATTCCACACAAAATGTAGATATAGTTAAAACCACAATTTATAAAAAGTAGGTTTTTGTGAAGCGAAGTCTTTCCAAGATACTTCTCGTTAATTTTTATCTCAAATTTCCAATATTATCCTGCATTTCAAACAAGGAATACATCATTTGATTTTATGGCTACGGAAAAAGAACAGAATCCAAAGCCATCACAAATCAACCGGCTCTTAAAGTATTTGGATATCGTTTAAATCTTACTGTGCTTTCATTTACCCTTGGTACTCAAGAAAGAATTGTAAAATAGTTTCTCCAAACGTTTATCTCGATTAACATGAAGTATATGCAGGAATAAGCAAGAATACTTTGTACAAGAATAGAACAAGTAATGTGAGCGAAGCACACCAGCTGTTCATTATTATTCAAAACAATGGTAACAGCTGCATGAAGGTTCATAGTTATAAATTAAAAGAAAATGTTATTTCAAGTTATTCTCGGGGCGCAAGCCAGGTTAAAAGACGATTAGAAATCGAAGTTTTAGGAGCGTACATCTCACCCCTCATCAGGATATTTATTAAATATTATAACCACAACTGAATCACTGGCTATAAGGCAAAGACAAAACACTATCAATATTGGCATTACTGAACAAAATACTGTTTTCAGCAAATTAAATGTCAGGTCAGGAGATGGTGTAAGCATACAAAATTAACTGAGTTAAAGAAACGTATCTACTTAACTTGATTATTCAGCCGTATAGATCTGTGCTCCTTATGTCGACGGATTTCCATTTTAAGGCCAGTTTCTAAGAGGAGTTGAACTGAAATCCAGCATCACGATTAAGTGTGATCCTCTCAGAGGAAATGTCCAAAGCACCAAATGGTTCAACTCTTCTTGGAAACCAGCCTTAAGAATAGAAATACGTCGACTTAAGGAGCACAGATCTATACAGCTTGATAATCAAGTTAAGTAGTTACGTTTCTTTGACAGTATTTTCAATACTCACGCCATCTCCTGACCTGACATTTAATTTAATGAAAACAGTCTTTTGTTCAGAAATGCGACTTTTGATTGTGTTTTGGCTTTGTTTATAGTTGTGTTAATTCCAGTAATTCATTTGTGGTTATAACATTTAATAAATATCCTGATGATCGGAGAGATGCATACTCCCGAAACGTCTATATTTAATAGTCTTTTAGCCTGACTTGCTTCCCAAGAAACACTTGAACATTTTCGTCGCCAGGAAAGCTTCATGTCTTATTTTAAAATGTTATTTTATTAATATAAACACTTACACATCCCTTTAACTAGTACGCCACGTTGGACCTAAGTGCTGTTTTGATTAATTCCTATGCTTCTACTATCGCGAAAATTAAGATAGAGTAATTTTGGGAAATGGCAGTGGTTTCAAGATTACGAACAGATGAGGGCGAACTGGACACAATTGGCTCGCACACAGAACGAGGTAGCACATAGAGATATTAATACAAGGAGCGTTATGGTCGTCACCCACTTATGCATAGCTTGGCTACGTCCACAGCTAAAACCGTGTCTAAAATACATGTTTTTTTTTCATTCAGCACTGTCTTGGATTACGAGTAAGATATGTATTACAAACAAAGGTTGGATGAATGAAATGAACATTACTTTTAGGCCTGGTTGCATAAAAATCGCTAACTGCAGTTCATTTATAATCGAAGATCAAAACTGAACCAAGTATACGAACCGGCGTGGGTTGTACGATGCTGATCTTAGGTCAGATGTACGCCGTTCAGTACTGATCTGAGATAACAAAAACAAATGCGGCAATATCGCCAAACGTGTTGCAACTTTCGTGTTGTATCGAAAGGATTCGAGAGTTAAAAGAACTATTTGACTCTGTTTAATTCAAGTGCACACAGTATCCAATATAGACATAACAAAAACTAATTAAATCTTTTGCTTTATGGTTATTAGTCCTAGAAATAATGTTATTTTAAGTAAACAGTATAAGAATTTACTCCATATTGAACATTATTTATCGAAAGTTAATCATTTCCCTTACTTTATCTCCATTATATGCCCAAGGTACCTTCATGTTTGTCATTTTGGTCTGTTTACAAAACTGTGAGATGGAAAATATAAACAAAAATGGAAGATAAGTGAAGTTTTAAGTTACAAATTATTTTATTTGTATATAATAAATGGAAGTTCAAGCAAAAGAGATGATACGTTCCGCTAATTTTAAATCTTGCAAAACCCTTCTTATTTCACCGTTTGCCATAGGCATCCTGATGAAATGAGGTCTTAAAGCTGCAATCTCCCTTGTAACTTTGTGTATTTTCTACTTATATTAAATATATCCCCAATCACCACTTGGAAGCTTTCAGTTGCATAGAACCGTAATGTGAGAAGGATCATAAATATTGGATTGAGTGCAGAATTCCTCAGGGTTTGTGTTCTTAACTGTGTATGTAGCCTATGTTCCAGTCCTTCAAATACATGCTTTGATAGTCGAAATCTCATTTATAATTTTCTGTCAGTTAGTTCTGAGATGGGAGTTCCTCTATGTTGGAAAACACGAAGAGACCTTTCAAATTGAAATTTCTGATCATCAGAGATATCAGAGTAATCTGAATTCTGAAAATAATAAAAATATATAGGTTATGAACACAAACAATGCATCTTTAACATACGTTTGTGAAATAAAGAGGCTAATTATTTATACAAGTAAACACAAAATGCTTTATTTACTGTTTATTTAAAGCTGCATTACTTATTTCTTCTCAGAAACTGTTGTGCAAATTCTGCAGTTCTGCTGATCTAAGTTCAATCAAGTTAACTGGAGAAAATTCACCAGTTAGGTTTGATCTTACATTAAGAGGCCGTGAACTTAGATCAATGTTTATACAACCAAAGTTCTAAGTTCAGCTTGACTGAAGATCATCTTCATATTAACAACTGCACTCTAGTGAATCATCCATAAAACCACTTGTTGGTTTACTTAGTTACTTAAATTGATGAAAGTAATGAGTTATTGTTGCAATATTCTGTTGATATGGTCTGCATTGTAGACATTACTTACCCTAACCTGGTCTTTACATAACGGCTCTCCAACTGCAAAAAACAAAACATGTTGCATTATATTTCTTAAAAAGAGACGTATATTATGAACTTTGTATTTGATAGGTAAAAAATGAAAACAAAGTGACAGAATACGTGAATAAAAGCATAATTATTTAGTATGCATAAGGCAGAGCCCCTTTGGTACGATTTTTTAGTAAATATATATTAACATATAGTGTCACCCGGTAACTTTCAAATCCTGTTGCCACTGAAGTGGAGATTCTTGGCTTTTTGGAATTAAATGTAAATGAGAGAATATTTAATTGATTATTCTCAAATAAGTTAAATAACGTAAAACATAATAAATAATGACGTTTGACGATTCTTAGTTCATGAAGTTCTTATATGTTGTTTAAGCACAACATACTGATTGCATATAGTAGGGACTTGAATACCTCTGCCGATAACTTTACATAAGAGCTGCTTTTGTTATTTGGATTTAAACCTACGTGAAATATGTCAGTCTAGACGATTCATGTCTGTACCCTCCGACGCAGCCTTTGCTGTGTGTACATTACATGAAAACTTGCCCTGAAATTCTAACGTATTGGCTGGCTATGCAATTTTTTGTTTTATTCTTGTACATTTGTTTCACATTCTAATAGTCACATTTGTTTCACATTCTGATATTTACATTTTGGAGAAAAACAAATGAGAGAACATAGTTGTTTGACAGTAAAACGAGATTGCTAGAAACACTAAATAACTAAAGAAACATTTACCTTCGTTCAAAAAAGAATTGATATGCCTTATAAAACTTGGCAGATTTTCTATCACCAAGGAGCTTAGCATGTTCTGTTTTCAAATAACTCACATAGTCAAAGGGATTCATATACTCTGAATGTTGCAGTACATAATACACTGTATGAGCTAGTAACCACACACAAAACCGATGTCTGGCAGGCGGAGTGATCACAAATTTCGGTTCAAGAAGAATGTGTAGGGTACACCAGGCATATCGGCTCAAATAGAGTTGTAGATAATCCATGAGACGTCCCTTAATCGGCGCCACAACTGGACATTCATAAAGTCTATGCTGTAGCGTATGTTCCCCGTCACATTGCAGACACTTACTTGAAGCTGAGAGACGTATCCTATGTAATCGACTGCGGGTGGCCAGGATGTCATGTACCACTATAAACCATAGGAATTGGAGTCTAGCCGACTGATGTTTCAAGATGTTGGAGAACATGACGGAATAGTGAGTGTCCGCTTTCCAATTCCGCGATATGCGCATAGCAGGAGCCTTACATTGAAGCATAAACAGCTCGTGGAGTTTTTTAGAGGTGTAGTCGTTCATGCACATAGCTTCGCATATAGTCTAAGGTTGTCGGAATCCGTCTAACATCTAGTGGGGTGTCGAGTCCAACGGCAGAAATCCAATATTGTAACCACTTGCTGGAGAAAGTACAGTCTTTGTACTGTAGCATATAATTCCGACTAAAGAGAAGCGCTCTATATCTTAGCTCTATATTCCAAAGATAAATACCACCTTCTTTCGGTTTCTGATAACAGGTTGTCACAGGAACTTTGAAAATATTTGCCTGCCATATATACTGTCACCCAATTATCGGAAGGCACGACCAACTGACAGCTGAGTGGGGGACAGGAGGCATTCAGACCACGCCTACCCATTTATCTTGTAGCGCTAACATAGGGAATGGTTACGAAAGTGTCACTAGACACTGTAACACCTCTGTACCCCTCCCCCTGACGTCTGGAACAATCGGGTTGATTCACTGAGCCGCGAAACTTCCAGACACAGCGATCTGCGTATATAAGGGATGCAGTGGACGAGTCAGTTCAGTTCTTGGCGAGCAGCCGTGAGGAGCACAGTGCTAGCAAACGGACTGGAAAACTGCGTACATGTATCAGAGGAGTTGTACGTAATTGTGAGTGCGGAGTGGACCTGTGACAGACGAACTGGTGGATAGTAATTGTGTGCGCCACGTAATTTTATGTAATCGGCAAGTGTTCCAACGGTAATTCGGTGGAAATAAAGAACATTTTGAGTTCTTGCAAATGGACTTTTAATTTCACGAACCCACAAAGTCACAATACCAACCAACCGCTGCAGTTAGTTGTACTGAGCACCATGGATGGGCTGAAGCGGGCCATTGCTTTCATGGACACTATTGTCATCACTGCTCTAATGCATATAAACGAATGGAATATTGACTTTGAGTCACTATCTAAGAACAGCAACAGGTAAATGTAAATAATCTGGAGAATATTCATGGGGAATGCCACCAGAAGCGACAACAAACTGTTCAATATTCAAGGCGTACCAAACGCTTGCACGAACGAGATTGTGTATCTCAGCCCTCTGAAACCCTAATGAACTTGAGGTGGTAATGTGAAGGACTAATCTAGCAAAAGGTAGTTGCTCAGTAACAAAGATGGTAGTGTTTAACATTTAAAATAATTGTTAATTTACGAGAGAAACGGAATTCTCCAAGAGGCTCCATGGATCTAGCGCTTTTGTTAACAATTCAGTGTTAGAAATGAAATGGTCGTGCTCATCAGCTTGGAACCTGATGGGGCCACCTTGAACATTTCCTGTGAAGTACATCATCATCATTGTCATCGTCGTTGTTGTTGTTGTCTCTGTTGTCTGGCTTTTAGGTATGTGTAAAATTAACATGACCCGTGAGAATAATTCACAACACTATTAAAAATGTCCAACTGCACTGTAAGTAACAAGCATGCGAATATGAACTATTTATTTAAAAACTTCCCATATCATTTAAAAATTAAAATTAACAAGTAAAAGCATACCTGTAAATACTACTTACAAGTTTATCTGCAAAGAGGTAACATGCAATATAATGCATCCTCATCGTTTGCCGTCGACGTCAATGTTGGTTCGTTCTAGCAGAGAGAAGTAAATTATCTTATGAAAAATGAGACTCACTGTATTTATGTCCCTCTTTATTTTACTTTAAAGTAAATCGCAGTTTTTCTAACTTATATTACAATTTTTGTTGTTCTGTGATCAACATCAATTTTGATTAGATGTTCAAGTAGAGAGGCCCATATATAATTTCTCTGTACACTAGTATATCAAATGCATGAAGTGTAATAAACATAGTTTTATGCTTCTTCATGCCAATTTAAAGCAAAATAGCCTAAGATTCAAAACAAAAAATCATTGTATACTAAGTAAATAAAGATGCTCTTATGAAAATTATCATCACGCATTAATATGTAACAAAACAAAAGCTTACCGATTCTTTTCCTCTAGTTACGCGTATGTATAATTAGAGATACCTTAGAGCTTTTGAGCACAACAATTGGATTTCACAGTGTAATAAATTGCAGGCGTTTTCATTCTCACATTATTATAATGGCGATATAACACAGCCCAGTTTTTCAATAGAAGCATGAACTTTCCAGGGTAAATAAACACTTCTTATCCAGCATTCATTCATAAACATAAGCATACAGCATTCCTCAGGCTAACAGGAAAAGAAGTGATTGCTCTTTCTCTAATTTAACATCTTGACCTACTCACAGTAATTTTTTTATCCGTCATGTCTGTAGTTTAGATTTCAGTTCTGAGTAATTAAAAGTATATGTACATACATACAAACCACTTTGAACTCTCTAGAGTAAATAGAGATTACGAAGCAAGATATAAACAAAGATATAATGTGACCAGACACGTTCTGCCAGGGCAGCAGGAAGTTTATTGTATCCTATCGCTAGAATTGGCTGATTCAAAGTTATTCTTTTATCACGTCATGTCAAACATTTATGTGGGAGTTATGAGTAATTACAAATATACGTACACGCATACATGCCAACCAATAATGATATTCATACAGTGCTTAAGTCGCGATTTATTGTTATAATACAGGTAATGGTTTTTTATTTATTTGTATTAGAAAAACTGTTTTAGATGTGGGTTTTTCATGGTTATGTTAGATACATTACTGTCTACCTTCCACATGGATCAGTTTTGGCAAAATCTGATTTTTTTTTGTCGTGGATACTATTTCAAACAGATTGATTAGGTTGGCGCTCCTCACACACCACTTAGCGGGAATGCAATACAACACCGCAGAACTCCGATTGGTTGCTCACCTAGTAGCGCTCAAGGACAAACACCTTCCCATTTGAAACACATAATAGGTTGTAATATGACATAGTGTATTTTTATAACTCAGTATGTCATATCTTCAAAACAATAAATAAAGGGATAATAAATAATATATAATAATTAAGCACTAGATGTATTTTTCTGAAAAAACAAATAAATAAGATGGGCATGCAAATCTAGAGCGTTGAGTTAACCAGTTCCTGTTTATTCTATTATCAGTTTGTACGTATTATTCGACCAAGTAACTACGAATGAAATGAGAAAGAACTAATGGATGTCATTTGATATACTGCAGTGGGTTGCCAGTATTGCATTCTGTTCTCTCAACTGCGCTGCATTTGTGAGTTCTAACCATCATTACTTAAGCTACGCGTTTGCCGGTTAATTGCAGGCAATTTGGTAGAGCCATTCAGGCGCAGTCTGCCGCCCACATTGATTCAAGTGTTGTGATGCAAACATAGACAATGGGAGATACGGCTGGCCTCGCGCTACAGGAGAAAGTCTGCATGTGTGCATAACGACACAGCATTCATCACATTTATTGCCATGACCTTTCAAACATTTGGTGGTTTAGTTGGGTGGCATTTAAACACCGCTATCAAATTATTACATGTTATTTTCTTCCCGTAAGAGCTTCTATAGAAGGAATGAAGCGCTAAAACAGAAAACGTCGCTGTATTTTGACATTAAATATGAACAATTATGTGAGATAGAAGACTTATTTAAGATTGGAAGTGTGTCGAAGTATCACCAAATATGTTGCACAAAAGTTGAAGCATTGGCATACGTCACAATACCACTATAGTTTACATTATTAACCCTTAACTGACATGCAGCTGTCTCGTAGACCGATGCCGATTTTGTTATTGCTTCTGTATTTTTAAGTATCGAGGCCATAACTTGTATCCTCTACTTACCACTCCGTTTGAGAGCGGAGGTCGCATAGTGAACAGCTTGTGTTTCTATCCCTGTTAGTTTCCTCATTGTCGTGTGGACCGCTACATAGCAGTTGCGAAACTTTCTTCAAGTAAGTTGTTTTCTCTGTACTTTAAATGTTTTGATTCCTTTAGGTTAAAACATAGCTTAATTTATATATTTAGTGACAGGTTTGTTTTTTTACAAAATGACCGCTTTCATACCATCTACATCGGACACTTTAAGAGGCAAATTGTCTTAATTTTGAGATCCGCCTTGAGACTTTACTTGACAATGTTTAGGCAAGGATAGTGACGTGGAAGAAACTTTCGAAACTGAAAGCAGCCATGGCTCAGACTCTGAGCAAGGGATAGATGATGTGTCAGAGCTAGAACGTAGATCTACTGATGGTAGTGGTAATGGTAGCAATGATGAAAATACTGCTAATGTCAGTACAAATGATTAAACTTGAAAAATAAGTGCTTCAAATGGAGAAAGGAACAACTCCTAATGCATGTAAGGACAAGGTGCTAGAACATGATTGTTCAACTCCCTGTCTTAAACCATTGGCTAGAGGTCTGGGAGAAAATCCAGAAATAGAATCCGCGTTGGAGCTTCTAATTTCTGAAAGTATTCTGTCAGAAATAATCATATGAACCAATTTAAAAATATAAGAAATGAGAGAAAAGTACGATAAACAAGAGAGACTGGTCTATCAAGAGTCCTTCAAGAGAACTGGCCTTTTCATTAAGATGCATACTGCAGAAACCGGATGAAGGACTTCCGCAACTTCAAGATCCTGAGGAGACTTTTTAAAAAAGAAAAGCCTGTAACTTTTGTCCTCTGAAACTAAGGATTAGGAATAAGTATCCTTGTCAACAGTGTAGACAGTCAATATGCCGTGAATGTGCACGAAAAAGTTGTAAAAATGTGCTTTGTAACCAAAGAGTGAGCGAGCTTTTCTTCAGATATTTTCAAACTTCAATTAAAAGTTTAACACTAGAAGGACCGCACCCGTCATTTTGGCGGATGTGCTGGTTTAGAAGACTTCTTTCTTACTTATGGTTTTTAAACTTCCCATATTCTACGACTTTTAATAAATACATATGACAAACACGTCCACAAAGAATTAAGCATTTTGGACCTTTCTAAAACTGGTACAAACAACTCTTACTAGAAGGGCCGCCAACCGTCATTTTGACGGGTTTGGAAGCCTTCGGATCTGTCCACATCTAATGTGGTTTTCCTTCCTGATTGCTTTATGGCACTCTGCAGATCCTTTGTCGATGAGTAAAAAAGCTTTATTGCCCAAGAGGCGCAATTCATGCTACCACTTATATATTTAGGAGGTTCTGGAGCAAAAACCTCTCCGTTGAAGTTGTTTTAGTCGAATCGCTGGGGACCATCATTTTTCAGGAACACAATGAGTTGAAACAGATTCGCTGAAAATTTGTGGTTTATGCGATTTGATGACAAGGACACGCGTTCTCAAAGACTAAGTACAGATCGCTTTGCAGCTGATACTCCTGTCTGGAGTCCTTTTGTTGCCAATTCCTTGCAGTGTTACATTCCAAGTCAAAATATCACTATGGATGCGCAACTGTTTACTTGCAAGGCTAGATGCTCTTTCATTCAATATATAAGTAATAAAGCGGACAAATTTGGAATAAAGTTTTGGCTTATAGTTGATGCAAATTCAAAGTATCTGGTGAATTGTTTTCCTTACCTGGGAAGAATAGGAGCAAGCATTTATGTAACACGAGCAGCAAGTATGTTTGCAGACCATGTTTAGGCAACGCTGAATACACGTGTGTTAGGTTCTACGATGCTGCAGGTGGCTTTGAATGAGCGAAATCAGATTTATAAGTGTTTTTTCTACTATAACTGTGGTATTAAAAATCTTTTTTTGAAACATGCGTGTTTGTTAAGGGAAGTTGTGCATTTCAAATGTGGTTATCGCATATATTTGGATTAATTTTAAGGCTTAAAATGTTAATTTTACCATGCAGTTCTTCAGACAAAAGTAAAAGTAAATATTCGTAAACTGTATAAGTAGTAAACTGGTATGCATTCAAATTTGATTACTATTTTTAAAAGGTCAAATAAAACTGCATCTGTCAAAATGACGGGCTGATCCTTCTCCGTAGAAGATCCTTCTAGTGTTAAAGTGTCATTTTTTTCCTCAAACTGTATTGATCTTATCTTGGTTAAGAAATACTTTCTGCATTAAAATCATTTTCAGCAACAATGGCTTACGTTTACTTAGAATAAACTCAAAAGTTCTGACAGACCGCAGCATGTTAGTTGTGAGAGAAATATCACGTATTAGTTAAGGGTTAAAAAGGAACTGTCAGAACTAGAAAGAAATAATACTTAGGACATGAAATGACAGCAATTCCGATACCAGTAAGTAATAGAACAGCACCCAAGCTTTCGTTTACAGAAGTTAAATTCGAGGATACTGGTTTTAGTTAACAAATAAGGGGCCTTTCAACAGGAGTGTCCGATCTTTCAATTTAAATAAAACGCACGTACTTTTGAAATCATAATTAGTGTCAGTAAGTGTAGAATTGAACATCAGTTAAGCGTCCACCGAGGCTTCGTTGGTTGCGCGTATACGGTTCATCCAATTTTCAATGACAGTAGAAAGTAAATTAGGTCCAACTTCACAAATAACACGCGTGATGTTTGTTATTTATAAGATCATTTACTGTTTCTGCCTTGTTGGCATAAACTCTAGATTTAACATAATCCTACAAGAAGTAATCCAAAGGCGTCAAGTCACATGATTTCGGGGACCAGTTAACATCAACACTACGGGAAATGACAAATCCTTTGAACTTCTCGTTCAAAAGATCGATTGTTTCGAGAGCAGTATGGCATGTGGCGCCATCTTGCTGAAACCAGACATTTCTGAGATAGGACACTCTTGTTGAAGGACCCTTTATCTACTACAGGTCTACATGCAACATATCATGTTTGCACACCAGAATTTTCCTACTAATTAACTTTCAAAAAACATTATGTCACTGCACCAGTTCATATAAATTTTGTAAATTTTAAGGGGAACATAGAGAAATTATACGAAAGTCAAACAATTTAACTCGATTAGTACCTTTTTCACCTCACGCTTAACTGAGCATTAAACCGCTCAATACATAATCAAATAATTCTAGTAATATTGCAAAGGAATTCCTTCTCTCAATATAGACAATTGGTTAAGTATGAATATATTAACCACAAAAAGCGGAACGATTGGATCAAGTATCAAGATCCTCATCCACAACATATAAAATCGAGTGACCAGGCCGGGGCAGAAATAATTTTTTTGGTTGTAATTTTACGTCCTCCAACGCTGTCATATCGCACGATGAATGGAATGTGTGAAATGATGCTCAAATGAGCTCAGGGTCGTTAGAGCTTATAGTTACCCGACATTCGTCTTTCAGGATAAGAGAAAACCCCGGAAAAACCTTATCCAGGTAACTCACCCTGACCGAGATTCGAACTCGGGACCCCTTGAACGTGAGGTAGACATGCTACTATCTACGCTACCGAAGCGCGCGCAGAAATGAATGGTACTGTTAGACGTATACTCCTCCACAGGAGAGAAAGTCTCCGAGGGGCGTGACGCAGGGGGTTGGCCGAAGATCCCCACACCCTCCCTGGACAGGCTTATGGCACCCCATGTCAGTACAGTTACAGACCATTCAAAAACATTCTGACGGCCTCTACTTCTGTGAATGAATCTTCTCGGCTTTAATGTACAGAGTGAATAGGGCGCACGTTTTTTTAACGGTCTGCTCCTTGTATAGCAAGCGTTCTCTGCCACACACACTGTCCTTGTCCCACAGCACATTCCTTACAGGGATTTTCTTTGCGTTGCTATACTATAGCTTAGAACGAAACATCTGGAAGAACAGCTTCTATAGCACCATGGGCCCCAACCCAGGTAATCATTCCCTATGTAATTAGAAATATAACCTTACAACGACACTTACCGAAATGATTTGGAATTTTTTCCACCAACTAATGCAAAGGAACGAAATTGCTGCTTTAAAATAGACGTCCCTGAAAAGCAAATATCTCCATAAGGTTTTTTAGAGGGACTTTATTCTATAATATGAACAGTGTTAATAAATTTAAAGGAGATTCATTTTAAATGAAATCCTTATGGCATGAACAATTTCTGAGATGTCCGTTATTTACTTTTTTTTTAATTTTTCAATTCCTTTATGCCCGATTTCACCAACAGATGATAAAATAGACGTTAACAAATGTAACGTAACAATTGTAACAGCGCCAACAATTTCTTGCATTTCACCAACCTGTTTTCTGAAAATGTTAACAAACACGTGCTAACGTCAAGAAACTTGTAAATATTACAGCTATGGATATCTGCGATACGCTTTTGTTTTCATTTTCGTTTGCACCGCAGTCTGCACACAGCTAAAAAATGGCGGATAAACAAAATCATAAACAAACGCCGTGAAACAAATTTCTCATAAATGGAGAAAGGATTGTTAATTGAATTGGTGACGAAATACAACGATATCATGGAAAATAGGACGGATGCGGTGAATGTAGGTGTCACGTGGGAAAAAATCAGGAATATGCTTAATTCAAATGCATGTGTCATTACTAGAAACACGAAACGTATTACGTAAACTTAAAACGAGGTGCAAAGAAGTACAAGTGATGAGTGACTTGAACGTTTCAAGAAGGAAGGTGGACAGTGTGTTATCCACATAATTCAGTGAATTATAAAATAGCAATGTTACTAATACTTGAAGCAAAAGCAAGATCGTCATATTCCTTTCGATGCATTTTCTAACTCAGTATTACGTAAATTTAAAACGAGGAGCGAAGAAGGGCAAGTGACTTGAACGTCTCAAGACGGGAGGTGGACAATGTATTATCCACATAATTCAGTGAATTATAAAATAGCAATGTTATTAATACTTGAAGCAAAGGCGAGGTCGGCATATTTCTTTCGATGCATTTTCTAACTCAGTATTACGTAAATTTAAAACAAGAAGCGAAGAAGGGCAAGTTACTTGAAGACGGGAGGTGGACAATGTATTATCCACATAATTCAGTGAATTATAAAATCGCAATGCTATTAATACTTGAAGCAAAGGCGAGGTCGGCATATTTCTTTCGATGCATATTCTAACTCATTATTACGTAAATTTAAAACGAGGAGCGAAGAAGGACAGGTGACCTGAACGTTTCAAGTCAGGAGGTGGACAATGTATTATCCACATAATTAGTGAATTATAAAATCGCAAGGTTATTAATACTTGAAGCATAGGCGAGATCGCCATATTCCTTTCGATACATATTCTAACCTCTCTTGTACTTCCGCAGTAACCTTCAGAGCAACATGTTTCGACAGTCTATACCTCCGTAAAATATTTTCTTTGGATATCTCCTCAAAATCATTTCTCCTCATAGGCCATACTCTATTAGAAATGCCATTTAGACGGTCTTAAATATAGCAAATCAACATCAACAGCTGAGTACAATTGTTAAGGACTTAACATCAGAAATTTGGCGTATTAGTTTAACAAGAGATTTAACACGAGTGTTACGCTAACATTTGTTGGTGAAATGCAATTCTTGTTTTAAGTATTGCTAAACTCATGTTAAGTCTTAACATCTGTTGGTGAAATCGGGCATTAGAAATGTTTAAATATATGCCCCCACTCGGTTGTTTGTCGCAGAACCAAAGATTAAAAACACCCGACTGTCAACCAGGTTTACCCCTTCTTCTTGCACATCAAAACTCATTACAGGAAATGTGTGATCAAACTAGTTTTGCAAAGATTTATTCTAATTAACATGAAGTACAGGAATTCGTGTATTCTTTATACAAAGTATAATCTTCGTAAAAGTTAAAGGTATATGGAGGTGGGTAGTACTGCAGGCTCCAGCGAATCCTAAGCTTGCCTCTCCTACCAGCGCTGCCGAATGTAGTACACCCATCTCGCATGCCTGAACTGAGAAAATTATCTCATTAATTACACTAGGGAACACGTATTTTGTACCCGAAACAAAATAGGCTCATTCTTATGCAAAATGACTCGCTGATTCCAAAAATGCCTCTGAAAATGCTGTATCACGTAACGTTTTTGAGATATTGTTATTCTTATTATTTCATATAAAACTACAGAAATGAGGTATGATACCAACTCATATTGACTTAATTTAAAATAATAGCCATTTTATTATTCAATAATATTTTTATACCTCTAAAGAATATGAATACTGTTCGAAATAACTAGAACAAATTTTCCATCACGTAAGATTTATCAGTAAAATTAATTTTAGACTCTATTATAAAAATCGTATTTACATGGGTGTTCCCAACTCAAAATGAATTAAGTTGACATGCCTTTTATAGTGAAAGAGTGGGGGGAAAGGGAAGACTATACCCCTGGAGCAAGCAGTGTTAAGTATGTGCCTCTAGTAGACCCAAACAAAGTTCTTCTCCCCCACTTCACATAAAGCTCGGGTTAATGAAGAATTTTGTTAAAAGTTTGGACAAAAAGGGAAGTGTATTTGAGTATTTAAGAAGTATCTTTCCCAAAATAAGTGAATCTAAATTGAAGGATGGTATATTTATCGGTCCTCAAATAAGACTACTTTTTAAAGACAGTATTTTTTAATCAAAGCTTAAACGTGTTGAGCTGGCAGCATGGAAATCATTTAAATCAGTGGTGGAAGGCTTCCTGGGTAATAACAAAGAATAAAATTATGAAACTTTAGTCTCAGAACTATTAAGGAGCTACAAAGAAATGGGTTGCCGTATGCCACTTAGAATCCACTTTCTGCACTCTCACCTTGATAGTTTCCCTACAAACCTAGGAGCTGTATGTGATGAGCAAGGTGAGCGTTTTCACCAGGACATTTCTGAGAGGGAAAGACGTTACCAGGGTATCGCTGGGATTCAGCCATGTTCGGAGACTATTGTTGGTTCCTCAAACGGGAGAGTACATGTCAATACAAAAAAAAAAAAAATCAACAGTGAAACACTTCTGAGATAATTCAGGTATGTGGTTTTCATCATTATCTTGCGTTTATTTATTTTAATAATAATAATTAATAATTATTATTTTCAATGTTATTTGGCAATAAAGTACCTATTATTTTCAATTAATCAAATATGAGTTATCACATCGAATTTCTGTAAGTTTTCATAAAAAATTATAAATACCTAAAAAACGTTACGTGATACAGCATTTTGACGGGCATTTTTGGAATCAGCAGATCAGTTTACATAAGAATTTGCCTATTTTGTTTCGGGTATATCAAAATATTTTTTTTTTTTTTGTTCCCCAGTGTTATCCTCGTATATTAACATTTTAAAATGACAGATTCCGATTCCATAATAAGATAGAATTTTATTTTCTCAACATGACCGTACAAATATCCTGTCTATACAATACTTAGAATGCGAGCGATGTGCGTTTTATCTTTTATATGGTTATGGTTATCCAACATCTATTCATTCAACACATATAAGCGTGACAACACCATTCCTTCCTGACAACACGTATCTCAAGTATAAATAAACCGTTCAGCTAATGCACACAGTTTGAAACAGACCGAGTTCAATTTGTTTTCAGAGTAATGGTTTCTTATTTTGTTAGAGTGAACGGTATCGTTAAGTCGTAAGTCGAACTCGAGCTGAAATATTGTTAATATTACATTAAATTATCACGATACACATATATTTTCTCCAGTTTTTGTGATCCAAATGCGTGAACATGTACCTCGAAACTGGGACAGGTGATTTTTTTAATCAACAAATGTGAAGTGATTCATTCTCAGGGAAGAAAAATTATATTTAATATGAACAAAGTTTTACGAAAACTTTCTAATAAAGAATATAGGGCAAGTTTAAATTTTTCAACAACCCAGAAATTAACTGTAGAATCTTGTGGTGTAGGCAGTGTATATACAGTGTCACAAATTTTTAGTGAATCAGCTTCATCCTTTGAAAAACGAAGCGTGCCTGTATCTGAATCTCCGGGAAAGACCCACAAAGGAGGAAAGCGAGTTACGAATTGGAAATCGTGCTTGCTGTTCCACTGTTGTGACGTGTGTCAAGCTAAGATTTTAATGTTTTAGGGATATTAAATATGCTGTTTAATTACGGGAAAAATAGGCAGAACCTCTGCTAGCGAGTAAATCGTGCTATATACAGATCCTCTGCCGGTATACACACCAGGCTTGGCAACAGCGCTTCCTTTGAGCATTGGCCAGCGTTCATATGCGTTTAACTTTAGCGAGCGGTATACAGTTACTCCAAAAAGTATTAGTCTAATGCCTGAGTTTATGTGTAAGGATATATGGATACTGGAAAATCATCAGCGTAAGTACAGCAGGGACACTGCCTTATTTATTGATTTGTGAAAAAGAGAATACAATAAAGAAACATATAGTATATATTTATATAAACATAGTTAAATATTCGAAATTAAAGATATGCAGTATAGGATACAAAATAAGTATTCGTTTGCAATGGTGTAGAATGTTACGGTTTGTACTTAGTAGGCCCTCCATTCCTCTTTATAATTTCTTGCATTTTCCTTGACATGCATTTCACCAAAGATTGTGTTGTTTCCACTGTAATTTTACGTCATTCCTCTAGTTGAGCATTCTTTAGATCCTTTGTTTTAGATATCTGATGATTCCTAATATTTTTGTACAGTATGTTTCACAAATTCTGTTTTAGATTCATGTCTGGGAATTGCGATGGTGTCGGCGTCCATCGTGGAGTAATATAGAGCAACCACAGCCGTGCATCTAGAGCTGTGTGTTTTGGATTGTTATCTTGTGAGAAAATAAGCCTCAGAGAGATCCATTTATTAATACTTCTGGACAGATGTGTTTTTGGGATGTTTATATTAACCTCATGGTTCATAATTCCATCAATAAAACACAAATCCCCCATACCATTTGCACTCATGCAGCCCCACATAAGTACTGAACCGCTTCCATGTTTAACTGAAGCTGTTATATTTTTCTCCTTAAGCTCACATTTCTCTTTTCATCACACTATTACTCGCCCTTCTGACTTAATGAGCTCAAATTGACTCTCGTCAGTAAATACAACCACCTTCCAGAAATCAAATCCATCGTATTTATGGAAATTAATTGTTCTTTCACACTAGCCGTGTGTAGGACGCACTATGAAAGGGTAGAGCCAGAATGAAAAATTCAATGCCATAGCCGGGATTTGAACCACGGATCTTCTGGTTTCCGTCCAGCCGCACTACCATTGTGCTACTATGGCCAACGTGCCGGTATGACATTAAATTCTCCAACTGACTCGTGTTTTTTCCGGTAAACCACTTAGAACTCCTACTCATAGTGCGTCCTACACACGGCTAGTGTGAAAGAACAATTAATTTCCATTAATTGTACCTAATAGTGGTCCGAACTATAAAACCCGGGCCTTAAAGTACTTACTGCATAGTAAGTCGCCATTAAGGTAGTTGTCTCATGTGTTTATGAGAACTCCTAGTGGCTTACCGGGAAAAACACGAGTCAGTTGGAGAATTTAATGTCATATCGGCACGTTGGCCATAGTAGCTCAATGATAGTGGGGCTGGACGGAAACCAGAAGATCCGTCGTTCAAATCCCGGCTATGGCATTGAATTTTTCATTCTGGCTCTAGACTTTCATCGTATTTATGTTCATTTGCGAAAGCAACTCGCTTCTTTCTGTTGATTTTCCTGTAAATATGAAATGTGTGTAGTGTTTAACGCCCGCTTTTACTACATACGGCACCGTAGGCGATGACACTGATGATAAATGAGATGAAGATGGAGCACCGGTGGAATGAGATGGCGGGAGAAACCGGAGATCCCGGAGAAAATCCGCCCCAGCGCCGTGTTGTCCACCAAAAATCTCACTTTGCGGTCGCCTGTGATCGAACCCGGGCCGCCTTGGTGAGAGCCAAGCGGTCTAACCACTGAGCCACGGCGTGGCCTGTTGATTTTGCTGATGTTTGGTTTTCCATGGGCTGTTCGACCTCCATACTCAGCTTCATAAAGCACTTTTCTTATATTTTGTGCTGAATCGGACTTTACTATTGTAACATCCCTCGTTGCCAGGTAATGCTGGGATCTTAATTTTATTGAATGCTGAAAAGAAAATGTATTGCATTCACACCAAAAAAAAACTATTACCACTGTTGAACTGGCGAACGAGGATACATTACCTGGGGGTTTCACTCATAGGTTTAATAAACATTTTAAAACAATATTAAAGACACTTACACTGGCACTCACTATTTATATTTATTATACCGTAAATAATTCTTTACAATGTCCAGCGTCGTCCATCTCCCTTGCTGTCTATACACACACCACGCTTAGTCACCCACACACACAGCTACCTCGAGCTATTCCCACAACCGCTCACACACCCCAACATACAACTATTTATACACAAATAACAAGATGGGCGACGTGCCAATAACTAAATACATCATGTACAAATAATACAATACGTTATTTACAATTTCCACAAGGGCTGTTCCATTAATTTATTTATTATTGTTGTTAACATGAGTGGAGCCAAGGGAGCAAACAGTGGTTGGAACAGCCTATTACGTATCAGACGGACGGAAGGACATTTGTACTAACGACTACTGTAATCAACTCAAAATAATACACATAATTAATCTAACAAAACCCTACACTATATGTGTTTGAACTGCAATTGCAAGTTTTGGAGCACTTAGTTTAGGAATTTTCTTGTCTTCTCTAAGCAACTGTCGCTTCTCCATCTCGTATAGACTGCAGGATGACCGTTTCTTGATTGGTTTTCGTAAGTTTTGTTCTGAACAAACATGTATATAATAAATAATATTCACTGTACTGGTAGGTCTTTCAATGGTTTCTCCAATTTCTTTAACAGATTTTCCTTTTTAAATAACTTGATGCAAATTTGTCTTTCTTGTTTTGCAGTTTCACGACGTTTCCAACTCATTTTAATTAAATAGCAGTCATTGGCTTTGAAAACAGAGAAGGAATTGTCAATGAAGGTGGATGAAACACAACTGCATAAGAAAAGGGAAGGGGTGTGTGTCAGCGAGGCACCATACCTGGGATCTTGTTTACTAGACGAATACTTGTTTGACATCAAATGGACATGATTTTAAATAACATAGAGCTGTTCACTAATTAAGCAATATATGAACCCAAATTGCGTTTTAGTTTTTAAATATAGATATCAGCTGATGTAAGGAAATAGCTATTGTTAGTTTCTTATCTATAGTTTTATGATTGTACTTGTTATATTCTATGTGCTATGATTAGACGAACAATTTTTGGAGTATCTTTATATGAAAGCAAAGATGGTGATGGAGAGAAGTGGGGAAAGTCACGTCAATAGAAAGTGTCAGATTTCTACGGGGAAGGAAAATGCATGCATTTCTCAAAATTAGCTTGATCTATTGCTTAAAGGAACGTATTAAACAAGAATACATTGGAGTACATTACCGAAAATAGGCAAAAATGAGTAAAGATTAGCTTGTAGTCCCAACTGTGTGGAAGACTGTGTTTTTCTGTTGTATTCACATTCGCTGAAATGTACTGCAAAAATATCCTACGCTATAGCTGTTGTTAACATAATTAGGAATTGTGTATGCAAAGTTCCAGAAACAGAATATTCTCCAAAAATAAAACCACAGTTTAGATAAGAAAAAATCTGTGTAAGTTGTATTAAAGTAGTGCTTTAAACGCGTAGATTATAAGAAAAATGGTACAACCAATACTGTCGTGAAATCTAAAACATAAAAATTGGCATTCTCTAGCAGATTTGCACACAGTCAGGTTCTACAATTTATAAAAATGCAAGTAAAACTGAGGTTATATGAGCTTTGCAATGTTAACCAAACTGCATTTTGAGACGGTTTTATAAATATCTGATGAAGCTCTCTTAGACATGTAGGAATCAATAGTATCCTCTAGTATCGATCGTTAGCTATAGGCGGAACACAAATGAGGCCATGCATCCTAGATGTTCTCCTAGATTTCCGCAAATTAGAGCTGATGGCATTTAGCATTGCGCATGTAGGACATTGATCGAAGGCATAATTGGGAAAGTGGAGTGCAGCAAATTAAGTATTACGTTACTATAATAAAAGCATCTCCTAACTTCCAACTTGCTAAGTGATGTTGATAAGCTGAGAAAGGTCTAGTAAAACAAATAAAACATATTTTAGAGCGAATCTCTTTGTTTTATAGAAGGAAACCATTTCCCTTTCAAGTTAACGTGCCCCAAACTAAGTCATATCGGGCGATGAATTAAAGGGTGAAATGATGCTCAAATAAGCCTGGGGTCCATATAGCTTAAATTTATCCGTTATTAATATTTCAGGATTAGAGAAAACTCTGAAAGAAAGGCTTGTTCAGATAACTCATCCTCACTGAGATTCAAGGAAGACACGTTTCAGAGTCTCTCATGCCCGATTTCACCAACAGATGGTAAAATCGACGTTAACAAAGGTAACGTAACAATTGTAACAGCGCGTTACATTTCTTGAATTTCACCAACCTGTTTTCTGAAAATGTTAACAAACACGTATTAACGCCAAGATACTTGTAAATATTACAGCTATAGAAGGCTGTGAATGAGTCGTATTATTTTCTGAACGGACTGCGATGCGCTTTTGTTTTCATTTTCGTCTACATAGCAGTCTGCACATGGCTAAAATAATGGCGGATAAACAGAATCGTACACAAAAGGCGTGAAACAAATTTGTCATCGATTGAGAAAGAATTGTTAATTGAATTAGTGACGTAATATAAGAATATCGTGGAAAACAGAACGGATGCGGTGAATGTAAAAGAGAAAGATGTCACGTGGGAAAAAGTTGGAAACTACTTTAATTCAAATGCATGTGTCATTACTAGAAATACGAAACGTATTACGTAAATTTAAAACGAGGAGCGAAGAAGTACAAGTGACGAGTGACGAACTTTTCAAGACGGAAGGTGGACAACGTATTATCTACATAATTCAGTGAATTATAAAATCGCAAATTTATTAATACTTGGAAATTAATAGTAAATTAATTGTTCTTTGACACTGGCCGTGTGTAGGCTAAATTGTGGAAACGTAGAGTCAGAATGAAAAATTCAATGCCATAGCCGGGATTTGAGCCACGGATCTTCTGGTTTCCGTCCAGCCGCTCTACCATTGAGCTACTATGGCCAACGTACCGATATGTCATAGTAGCTCAATGGTAGAGCGGCTGGAGGGAAACCAGAAGATCCGTGGTTCAAATCCCGGCTATGGCATTTAATTTTTCATTCTGACTCTAATTTTCTACATTATTAATACTTCATACAAAGGCGAGATCGGAATATTCTTTTCGATGCATGTTATAGCTCAGTATTACGTAAATTTAAAACGAGGAGCGAAGGACAAGTGACGAGTGACTTGAACGTTTCAAGATGGATGGTAGTGTATTTTCCACATAATCCAGTTAATTATAACATCGCAAAATTATTAATATTTGATGCAAAGGCGAGATCAGCACATTCCTTTTGATGCATGTTCTAATTCAGTATTATGAAAATTTAAAACGAGGAACGAAGGACAAGTGACGAGTGACCTGAACGTTTCGAGACGGGAGGTGGACAGTTTATTATCCACATAATGCAATGAATTATAAAATCGCAAAATTATTAATACTTAAAGCAAAGGTGAGACCGGCATATTCCTTTCGATGCATGTTCTAATCTCTCTTGTACTTCCGCAGTAACCTTCATAGCAAATTGTTTGGAAAGTCTATACCTCATACCTCCGTAAAACAATTTTCTTCTGAAACCTCCTCAAAATTATTTCTCCTCATAGGCCGTACTCTATTATGGATGTCATTTAGACAGTCTTAAATATAGCAAATCGACAACAACAGCTGCGTTCATGCCCGCCATCTTGACTATTTACAATTGTTAAGCACTTAAAACCAGAAATCTGACTTGTTACTTTAACAACAGATTTAACACAAGTGTTAAGCTAACACTTGTTGATGAAATGGAATTTTTATTATAAATATTGTTAAATCCGTGTTAGGTCTTAACATCTGTTGGTGAAATTGGGCAACAATGTAATTTATTTGAATATTTCTGGGATATTTGAATTAAAAATGTATTTTCAGGTGCAAAGGCACCACCATCAGTTCCTGAGTTATCTTTACCTTGGTTAAACTATCACGTGAAGCTCATTTGTCTACAAGCTTCTTGTCATCACTGAAGGCAACGTATTCAAATTAACGTTACATTTGCATGACAGGGTGGGGAGCATGGTTTATTGTGCTTCTTGGACTCTACAGGTTGCTTTGTCATGTATATTTCCCTTGTTTCCTGAACAACGTTGAACTAAGATGTACCTACATCAAAGCATGAACATATTTTTATTTGATTACAGGGGTCGTTTGATAAGTCTGGTAAAAGATCAAGAATAATTTCTTTTTCCGTGAACATCTCACCTTATTTCTCGACAATTTCTCTTTAAGTTCAAATTAAAATGTTTAATAACAGCACCAAACTCTGGTTTTTGCATTTTCAATCACAGCTATCACACTGATCAGATCTAAAATGAACTATATACAGGGTACAAAAGTGAATCGAGAAGATATTGACACATTGCTTCACTCACACTGTTTATTCACAGGACAGGTTTCAAGAGCTCCTGCTCCTATCATCAGCTGATACTCGACTAGTGCAAGTTGTAGTGGTTTCCTCTTTCTCCGTATTGTCAATAGATGGCGTGATGTACTTTTCAAAGATGTCCGGTGGTGGAGTTTCAAAATTCATGACTCTATGACGATTTTTGTTGATGAAGATTTTTTCCCATACGGAAAGGTCTATGGGGTGATTAACATATTTTATTAGAGATGTTTCCAAGTTGATGTCATGTCTAGTATTCAAAAAATGAAAAGCCACTGCTGATTTTTCTGTTTCACCATTTTTAATGTTTATTAGATGTTCTTTAGTTCTGATGTTAATATTTCTTTTTGTTTTTCCTATCTAAATTTTAGGGCAAGTTTCACATTTGATCTCATAGATTCCTGGTTTTTCTTTGGTAGTGATTGAATTTTTGGGAAGGCCTTTTTACAAATTTCTGATATTAAACCTGTTTTGAGGTGCAAGATTTATGTTGTGTTTTGAGAAGATTTTTTGGAATTTGTTATAGGCTGATGGGTGGAAGGTGAATTTTTTAAAAAGTTTTTTCTCTTTTTTTCTTGTAGGTTCTAGGGTGGTGGTTTCTTTTATTTTCTTAGCTTTGTTGAGTCTGTTAACTGTTTTGTCTACTAAATTTGGGTTGAAACCGTTGGATATAGCTACTTTTTATGTGCAGGTATTCTTCTTGATAATCTTCTCTGTTTAGTAGAAAGTTGATCATCCGAAAGATTAAACTGTTGAAAATGGCATGTTGGTGTTGTTTTGGGTTGAAACTGTTGTTCTTAATGTAATTATCTGTGTGTGTCGGTTTCCTGTAAATACCAAAGGTGAGTTTGTTGTTCATTTTTTTGATCTTGATGTCCAAAAAGGGAAGCACACCATCCTCTTCTGTTTCCAATGTAAATTTTATAGCTGGATTTTGTATATTCAAAAGTCTAAGACCATCTTGTATAAATTTTTTAGGTACTATTGCAAAAATGTCGTCAACATAGCGATACCACACTTTGAAATAATTTGGAAAAGTTTTTGTGATATGTGTTTCAAAAGCACTCATAAATAAATCTGCCAAGAAGGGAGACAATGGGTTGCCCATAGCTAGGACTCTTTTTGTTTATAGATCTGTCCATTAAAGCTGAAAAAATTTTGATTGATACAAATTTCTGTAAGTTGTGAAAGTTCTTCTATTTCTTCAGATGTTATTTGTATTGATTCCAGCCATTTTTTGAGAAGTGGAATAAGCTCATTGGTAGGTAAACTTGGCTATAAAGAAATGACGTCAAAGGAAACTAAAGCATCTGTAGAGTTGATCTTTGTGTCCTTCAGGAGATTTAACTATTCAAACGAGTTTTTGATACTTAAATTTTCAAATGTTGTGAAGGATCTGAAGATTTGAACCAGCCATTTTGATAGTTGGTAAGTGGGTGCATCAATGCTATTAATTATTGGTCTGAGGCTAATTTCAGGTTTATGTATTTTGGGTAAACCATATATGTATAGTGTTTTTGGATTGTCTATTTTATTATTCAATTTATCTCTTTTAGTCATGATTTTACTGTTTTTAATTGCTAATTCCACAGATTTGCATGCTTTCTTTAATGGAACAATATCTTCTCGATTCACCTTTGCACTAATTTGTGCTTCACTGTCCCTACGCTTCTTCCAAGTTTATACTCTGTATATACAGGGCGTTTTAAAACGACACCGAACAAACATATAGAACTGGCTGCTCACCTTCTGTATGAGACATATAGCTAGTTTTACCGCCAATAGAGCCACATAAAAAGGCTCCAGAGTAAGTGTGGATTAGGCAGTGAGAGGATCAACGAGGCGTGCCTCACGCTGTCGGAATTCGCAGATAGAGGTCACATGCCGTGCCGCGTACTGTAGCTGTTTGTTAGCATACCCATACCCCACAGTATCTTGATACTCTAAAGAATTTCTGTGGGTTATGAAACTGCAATAAATAAACTCTTGCTTAATTATTGCTTATGAGTGTTTAACTTGTTCCAAAATTCCGTTATAGCAGTCCATGATGGCAAATAAGATGGTGGACATATGCAACTTGGGGGGAAGTTAATGTTAGTGGGTTTGAGGATAGAATCATTAAGCGATTAACAAAACAGAAAACAACATTCATGAATTCCAGACTGATATACAATTTTCTGTAACATGTCACCAGATAAAACAGGAATGTTCCCGAATGTAACCATATCCGTGTCGGCAGGTCTCAGGCGCTGCGTTTATCCACCTAAGCAAGCCCTTTATCTCCGTGAAACACTATCAGTTCCTTTGTGCGCGCAAGCCGCGCTATCACGATCGGGTTCGTGACACTATTTCAGTATTTCCATTCAGTTTTAGTGCTACCTAGTGTGAAAAATATACTTATAACGACCTAAGACTACCATGATTATCAGAATTCGTTTACCAGGTATTTTAATCAAATCTTCATAGACATATGTGGCCATTTTAACATCTAGAGCAACCTATCACATTCCCTCTACCGCGTAAACAACTAGTGTTTATTTCCATATGTCCACACAGGCTTTGCATTTTGATTTCAACCAAATTATTACAGTATTACTAGCCACGAAACACTAATCCAATATGGTTTGTACATAACATTCAAAATAAACTGAAGACTAAATTCCACATTACTTTTTCTACCCAAACTATTACTAATCGAGAAAAGTGTTTACTCAAATTTATTACAAATTTTGTTGGTAGGTAAAAGATTACAGAATGCTGAAGCAAAGTAGTCAAATTTTACAAACACAGCTTACAACTTAATATTTAAAAGAATAAAGCATTTGAATGTTCAACGTGATAATATAAGAATAACTTGGAAGTACTAAAATATTACATATGTCCTTCATACCTAAATAATATGTTTTGCGATGCTGAACTTTTGAGGTAGCTTTGTTTGCTGTTTGCAAGTTGTGTTAAATATATTGGAATGAAGAGGAATTCTGAGATTATTTGCAGAAAATGTAAGATATGCATTTTATTTTCCATACAAGTATGGTCACTTAAATAAAGCAATTAAGCATCCGTAATAATGGAACCTTTTCAAGTAAGTGGTAGTTTGGGTTACTCTTAGAACAGTCAGAAACATTACTATATTTTGCTCCATTTATACTCCGCCTTTAACTGCAATGGTCATATCGGCGCCAGTTATCCTTTTGGAACATATCGATGGCGTTACTCGTATACGTTGGGTTGCTTGTACTTGGTATTTTAATCATTAAATCACATTCGCTTTCTCATGCATACTTCCAGACTCTGGGAAAAATAGGGAATCATTTTGGTTGGAGAAAAATCTCCACCCACAGCCGGGTATCGAACCCGGGACCCGTTGCACAGCAAGGTGCTCTACTGACTTGAGCTACAGGACCAGCATTATTGTTCTACAATAGAAGACTTCTTCTTCTTCTTCTTCTTCTTCTTCTTCTTCTTCTTCTTCTT